>CM035170.1:55150811-55750811 GCA_020205615.1 Panax quinquefolius
GTCGCCACAAATCTTGATACATCTTTGTACTTCCTGGATGAATCGAATATCTTGTGTTGTGTGCTTCAGTTAAGATTTTGCCTTTAAGCTCTGGCACTGCTGGAACCCAAATTCTTTCCTTGAACCGTAGTAGTCCTTCAGTATCGATCTTGTATTTTACATCACTACCATCAATCACTTTCTCTTTGATTTTTTTGCATTCTTTATCTTGTAGTTGAGCATTCTTCACTTTGTCCACCAAAGTTGGACTAGCATCTATCTGGAATAGTCGTTCATCGAATTCCTTTGGAAATTTGATTTCCAACTCTAGCTTTGTCATTGCTAAAATAAGATCCTCCTGAGTGGTTATCAGCATCAACTTCTCCCGACCTTTCCTGTTCAAAGCATTTGCAACCACATTCACTTTGCCCGGGTGATAAAAGATCTCACAATCGTAATCCTTTATCAATTCCATCCATCTTCTTTGTCGCATATTCAGGTCCTTCTGTGTGAAAATATACTTCAGACTTTTATGGTCTGTGTAGATTTCACATTTCTCTTCATAGAGATAGTGTCTCCATATCTTGAGAGCAAATACTACTACAGCCAATTCTAAATCATGAGTTGGATAACCTTTCTCATAATCCTTCAGTTGTCTTGATGCATACGCAATTACTTTGCCGTTCTGCATAAGAACACATGTTAACCCTTTATGTGAGGCATCACTATACACCACAAAGTTACCTGTACTATCTGGTAATGACAACACAGGTGTCATGCTTAATTTCTTCTTCAAATCCTGGAAACTTTATTCACATTTCTCCGTCCAAACAAATTTCATAATTTTCCTTGTCAAATTTGTTAATGGAGTGGCTATCTTAGAAAAATCTTGAATAAATCGTCTGTAATAACCGGCCAGTCCCAAGAAATTTCTCACTTCTGACGGTGTTCTTGGTTGTTCCCAATTGATTGCAGCTTCCACTTTTGATGGATCCACTGAAATTCCATCCTTGACAATCACATGCCCAAGAAATTGCACCCGATCTAGCCAAAATTCGCACTTAGAGAATTTTACGTACAACTTTTCCTTTCTTAGTGTTTCCAATGTCAAACGTAAGTGTTCCACGTGTTCTTCTTGAGTATTTGAATACACCAGAATGTCATCGATGAATACCACTACAAACTTGTCTAAGAATGGTTTAAACACCCTATTCATCAAATCCATGAATGCAGCAGGTGCATTGGTTAAACCAAAAGATATCACCAGAAACTCGTAATGTCTATACCTAGTTCTGAATGCCGTTCTAGGTATATCCTCCTTCCTCACTTTCAATTGGTGATACCCACTTCTCAAATCAATTTTTGAAAAGTATTTAGCACCCTTTAACTGATCAAACAAGTCATCTATTCTTGGCAGTGGATATTTATTTTTAATAGTGACTTTGTTTAATTCTCTATAATCAATGCAAAGATGCATTGACCCATCCTTCTTCTTCACGAATAACACCGGCGCTCCCCACGGTGATACGCTTGGTTGAATATATTTCTTGTCTAGCAACTTGTAACTGTACCATCAGTTCTTTTATTTCTACTGGAGCCATTCTGTATGGGGCCTTCGATATTTGCAGTTGCTCTTACGCTAAATTGATCAATTTAACTCAATTTCTCTATCGGCTAAGTCCCGGCAAAATCCTCCGAAACACATCCTCAAATTCCCTCACAACTGGTATCTCTTCCAATTTCACATTCTTCTTCTGAGTGTCAACTATGTAAGCTAAATAGCCCACACAGCCTTGACTCAATAATTTCTTGGCCTGCATAATCGTCAAACATTTCATTTGTCTAGGTGACTTGCTACCATAAAATACTACCTTTGACGGGGTCATAAGGTTTACACACTTCTTTTGACAATCAATTACCGCTCCATATTTGAACAACCAATCCATTCCCAAAATAACATCAAACTCTCCAAGTCTAATCGGAATCAAATCTACCATGAAGATATTCTCCTTAATGTTCACCCTACAGTTCTTGTATACGAATCTAACAGGGATTACCTCCTTATTCGTAATTTCTATGTTCAAAGGGAAATTCAGTTCTTCTCTAGGCAATTCTAACCTCTTAGCAAATTCATCAGAGATAAATGAGCAAGTAGCACCCGAATCAAATAATACATAAGCATTTATATCATTGATTGGGATAATACCTGACACCACATCTTTTGATTGCACAACATCTTGCATACCATGTTGAAAGTTCTAGTTGTGTTTGTTTGATCTTTGTACCTCCACCGTTACCTCCATTGTTTACGGTTATCTCCAACCTTTTTCTTCTTAGGGCATTCACGAGCAAAGTGATCCTTGGATCCGCACGTGAAGCACACGTTCTTCTTAGGTTGAGTTCAATTTGGGGCGATGTGACCCTCCTGGCCACAATTGAAGCATACTATTTTCCCATCAAGCACGCACCCTTGTGAAACTTCCCACATGTAGCACATGCTTCAAACTTCTTATTTTGCTGGTTACCCTGCTGATTTCTAGCACCCACGTTTCCATTCTAATTCCTCTTCAAGTTGTTGTTGTTGTTGTTATTTCCACCACTACCACCTCCATTCTTAATCTCCACCTCATTCTTCTTCTTCTTCTGTTCCTGATTGAACTTTGTCACTGCCTCGCCCCCACCTTCAACGAGTATTTCTTTCTCCATCACTGCTGCGAATGTCTTTAATTGGAACAGGGAAACCCTATTGTACAACCAGGGCTTCAGTCCCTGTTCAAACCTCTTCGCCTTGCGTTCGTCCGTGCTGACTTGATAAGGCGCAAACCTTGTCAACTCGTTGAATTTAGCGGCATACTCGGATACCGTCATCGTTCCCTACTTTAGTTCCAAAAATTGCACTTCCAGCTGACCCTTCGAACTCTCGGGAAAATAGGTCTCGAAGAATATCTCCTTAAACCTATCCCAAGTCATCATCCCTGGTTCTTCTTGAGTTTTATTGGCCTGCCACCAATAACTAGCCTCTGCTTTCAACATGAATGTTGTAAAAGCAGTCTTCTGATCATCCCCTACCCTAGCAACATCGAACACCTTTTCTATCTCTATAATCCAAGTCTGTGCCTCGACTGGATTCACGGACCCACGAAATTCAGGTGGTCCAACCACCTTGAACTCCTTAAACGTTGTTCCTTGGTTCTGTGGTTGATTCTGCAACGCTCTTGTTAGTAACGTCACTAATTATTGAACGGGGTTAGCATCAACATTGTCGTTATTGTTGGTTCCTTCGGTGGTTCTCTGTCGTGGTGGTTGACGTCTGGGAGGTATTTTCTGTTAAAAATACACTCATTAGGTTATTATTCAACTCTTTTAAGCAATTTCTACTTAACTTGCCTCCACAAAAGAAATAGCCACATAACCACATAACACTTTGAATAAAATAATAACTTTTATTTATTCATAACCTTTTTGAAAATATAAAACAATAGCATCACTGCTATTTACCTTACTTTCCTGAACTACAAAGGTTTCAAGACAACCTCATCCTCATATCCCATAGGTTATATAACACTCAGGATTTATAATTTATTTAATATTTATCACTCGTATCACACTACGATGTTCTACTAAGATACTGCTTAGCCTTACTACGCTCTTCCTCCATAATCCGGAACATTGTTCTGCGATCTAATACGTACGATGGCAGCGTCTCGAACTGAATCGGATAACCCATGACCCGATCTTAAGCTCGATTAACCACGGTGTTGAATACTCTATTCATCTCTTCCATCTTCATTCTCTTTGCATGTGCGTCTTTCACTGCTATCCCGGCTCGTTGAAACACTTCCTCGTATGCTTCTTCGGCTCTTGCCCTTTTAGTAGCTTCTTCCTTCAGTTTGTTCTTCAGTTCTGCTATCTCCTCGATCAGTTGTTCTTTCTCTCCTTCATTCTGTTCTAGCTTCTCCTCGACATTAGTCAATCGTTCCTCACGATCCTAGATCTCATCGTCTTTCCGTGTCATTGCAGTCTGTTGTTCAGCTACACTCTCTTGCAATTCCTTGACTGTATCCTGAAGTTCCACGTTACGGTCGTAGACTTCATCGTACTTACGAGCAGCTATCGAGGTTAGTGGAGTCTCTACCTCCTCGTCCTCGTCATCCTTATCCTCTTGTGGCAACTCAACGGGATCCTCCTCATCCGTATCCACATCATCATCCTCATCTTCAACCACTATGACCAACGGGGCTGACTCTCGTGGTAGTAGTTGTTCCAAAATAACCTGAATGTCGCGAGGCTCCTCCTCTATAGGCATCTGAGGTCTATCCTCCCTAGCCTGACTGGATTCTCCGACATTAGTCATCCTGACAACAAAATTTTAAGTTTTAATTATTAATCATTACTACTCGACACTCACGAGCACATAAGTTATAAACACATAAGCAAATAAGTGTTTTATTACTCCTTCCTTAAAACTCGATAAGAGTTAATCACCACTATCTTTTCAAAGGTTACTTCCTAAAGCTTTTCCCCACCTAAGGTTCATAACCTAATGTTTTGATACCAACTTGTGACACCCCCAAATCCTGGTACTTCATTACCTCAAGATTTGGTGTTCACGTAATCAAAATATTCATATCTAACTACCCAATCATATTAAATTGAATAATAAAACCCGCCCATGCATAATTATATTAATAAAACATTATCTCCCAGGTTTTCTAACCTTTAAACATCATATAAGTGCGAAAATAAAATTATTACATCACATCATTATTAAAAGTCTATCATTATAACCATAAAGTAAAATTATAAGTCTTCATCACTTGTACATTTTTCCCTTTTCTTTGCTAGTTGTAGGTTTATCTACCTTCTCAACCATAGCTGCAATAAGTATATAAATATGTAAGAGTGAGCAAACAAAGCTCATTTGAAATAAGAATAAATATCTTTACAGCATTTGCCAAATAATAGGCTCAATAGAACTGAATGATATGTTCTATTAACATTACAACATTTGCCAAATCATAGGCTTAGTAGAACTTAATGATATGTTCTATTAACATTCTTAAATAGACTACTGAGGGTCTAATGACCACAAACCATGTCCACAATTATAAGTAATCTTTCAACTTTAACTTTAACAGTCATATGACTATAAGGACTCCACGTACTTAGGGGGATCAATCCTTTGTACAATGTATTGTGCACAACTATTTCAACGCTAAGCGTAAACCCCTAAACATAGGGTTGTTCATCTCAGTATTTAGAGTACAAGTCCGCACCAAAGAAAGTTTGGTTTAGATAAGCTTTCAAGGGTAATTGAAGTTTAATGATCATCAACTAGGGAACTCGTTGAATCAATAATGCTTGATAACACAATAGTTGTTTAATAACAACATAACTTAGAACATTTAAGAATCATAAATGAACTGATTATACATATAAAACTCATGCTTGAAATAACTATAGAGCATAAGTATTCAATAAAATGAATAAAATGGTTAACCTTTGCTTGAACAGTAAAATAAGCCAAGGTTCGAGTCTTATAACATTAGAAATGAAATTCCTGAACTTTAAGAAACTTGCTTAACTGTAAACAAGTTAGAATGAATCAATCAAATAAGAATTTCCAATAACATTAGAGTTAGAGTTTTCTCGAATGGATTTTAGGAACAATTGACTTATTCAATAACAGTTAAGATAAAAAGCTTGCTCAATCAAAAGAATGAAGTTACACAATATAGTAATAGAACTAACTCAACGAAAGTGTAGAGTTAGAAAACTTGCTCAATGTAAAAAGAAAGTTTAGATACTTGCCTTGAGCGTAAGCTACAATATTAAACTCACGTTCACCTACACATTGGTTTAGAATCACATTGTCTATTTGATATGCTAACATACCATAACATTTACATTTCTAGCTAAGCTTATCATCTTAGCGTAAGTCTTATGCTACTATATATATTTCAGAATTCCCAAGTGTTAACATCACAACACCTATCTAACATTCACTGTATAAACTAAGTTATCATACAATGCGTTCGTAACCTACTAATCACTTTTACAACTTTAAACTCATAATACATATAACACAACTCTGTTTTAGCCTTGTTGTTACATGTTGGACACATTACCATAACCTTTAGTTAAGCTACAAAGAACGACCAAAGTCTGCAGAATTAGCGCAGAATTTCATTGTCTGAATGGGCACTTGCGCTGCCAAGCCAGTTTATACTGATGATGTCGTCATACATGCATGCAATTAAGGCCTAACGCTTAAGGGTCATAGCGTCAAGGCAATGACGTCTGTAACTCAGTTTTTGCAGACAGAGCTTCGACACTTTTCTTAAGCCAACTAACACGAATTTTACCCACCAAACAGTGATAATAACACGTAAGATAAATATAACAGTATCATAAATATGTTTGCTAACATTTACAACCAATTAGCACAATTTATCAACAACTAGAACTATTTTAATTTCTCACTTTTCATGTTTTTCATAAAAACTCAATTTTCTTGACATTCATCCTAAAAATCATCAATGTGAATTCAATACATGATCAAATCATCTCATTCAAATTATGTTATGTTCGTATCTCAATGAACTAACATATACAAGCTTTAATTTATACTTTCACACACTAATTGGCCACTAAAATTGATACTTACATAGCTACATATGAAAACATATATATACTGACAAAATTTTACTACTATTAACTGTAATTAGCATACGAATTCTGGTTTAGCCATAAACTCTAGTATTATAAATTACATATAATTTGCAACAACTCAGTTTCTACAACAAGCCAAGAGAATTTGGATTCACAGAGTATATAGAATTTTGCCGTCAAACACATATACATGCTTCTACTATAGAGATTATGGAACATTCCTTTAATTCGCTTGCACACCCTGCAATTGCAGACAATTTTCTCAAGTTTCACTCTCAAACTCTCACAATTCTCTCTGTAATTCTCTGAACTCTTAAACTCTTCTCTTCTCTAAGCTTTAGCAATTATAAACACATAATACGTAAAAGAAAACTGACACCTTAATACGCATACTAATGATATTACAGTTATAACATAAACGTATATAATATAAATATATTATATTTATTATTTTATTTGTTTTATTAAAAAAAATTAGAAATCCCAAAAGCCATATGGCTTGTTTGGCAAAACCCTTTAAATTTAAAGAATTAATATATTAAGCCTTGTTTGTTAAAAACTAAATTAAACTACTTTAATTTATTTTAATAACTCCTTATAATATAGTTATTTGTCATACTTTATTTAGTCAAGCTTTCATATTTAATTTAATTAATTCACATAACAATTAATTAAATTAATCATTTAATCACATAACTTAATACAAATAATTATCCATTAAATTGAAATATCAATATACTAATAATTTTCTTAATTAATTAATTATTTATTTAACAAATAATTAACCAAATAAAATTAAATAGATTAAACAAATATTTATTCAACGATAATCACATCCATTAAATATTTATATAAATTAATAAATATTTAATATTACAATTAAAATTCTGGAATGTTACAATTACATTCAGATGTTTAATTAGCTTAGTAGTAAGAAAAATTAATGGATGTTGTTACATCATACCTATATGGATCATTATATAATTATATCTACATGAAAATCCCTGAAGGATATAAAATGCCTGAAGCATAAATTCTACACCTAAAAATATGTATTATATTAAGCTACAAAGAT
Organism: Panax quinquefolius; assembly: GCA_020205615.1. Classification (NCBI taxonomy): domain Eukaryota; kingdom Viridiplantae; phylum Streptophyta; class Magnoliopsida; order Apiales; family Araliaceae; genus Panax; species Panax quinquefolius. Next base: position 55,158,538 of record CM035170.1, read on the forward strand.
TCTTATATGAGTTAAAGCAATCCAGATGCATATTGTGGTATACTCGTCTGAGTGGATATCTTTTGAAAGAAGGATTTGAGAATAATCCAATTTGTGCATGCATTTTTATCAAAAGATCATGAGCTGAATTTGCTATTATTACTGTATTTATTGATGAAAGATCTTGCTTCAGAAGAGTCGACAAAAACAACAAATTTGAGATGAAAGATATTGGTAAGATAATTTTTTGTCTTGGCCTACAAATTGAACTATGGAATTCTTGTTCATCAATCAACCTACACAGAAAAAATCCTGAAATAACTTTACATGGATAATGTTAATCCTTTGAGTACTTCAATGATGGGTTGGTCACTTGATATCAAGAAATATCCGTTTTAACCACAAGAAAATGATGGAGAAACTTTTGTTCTTGAAGTACCATATCTTCGTGAAATTGTTGTTTTGGTCCTGAAGTACTATATCTTAATGTAATTGGTACTTTGATGTATCTTGCAAATTTGACAAGTCCTGATATAACATTTGCAGTTAATTTACTAGCAATGTATAATTATGCACCAACTCGAAGACATTGTAATGAAATTAAACATATTTTACGTTATCTTCGTGAGACTATTGATTTAGGATTATTTTATCCAAAGGGTGATAGAACCAAGCGTATTGCACCAAAATTATTTTATACACACGAGCCCTAGAAGAATGGCGATATTGATATCAAGTCTATATGATCATGTGATAATTTGGTTGATATATTTTGTAAGAACCGTGAATTTCATGATTTAAATAATTATTTTGATATAATAAGAAAGTGAGTATTTATAAATAAATATTGATGTGTTGTGAAATGAATGATTCAATTAGTGTAAATTGATGTTAGAAGTCTGAAGTTGTGATGAGCATTCGTAAAGTGCCTTGTGTGGCATAATGTGAAATGAGGAAATTCACTAAGTGAGTTAAAGAGAATTAGGAAGATTAATCGTGTATGATTATGTGATTTCATATAAGGAATGAATACACTCTTAGATTAGCAATATCACTCATGTGGATATTAATTCATGTCATGTAAAACTAATATGGCGATAGAAGTTGGAACTAGCTTGAAGCTAAACCGGTTTAATCGCTTTGCCGATTGCAAGAATCGCGTTCCCTCCAAACATTACAAATCGGTGCAATTTGTGCCGGTGGTCGATTGGAGAAACTTGGTTTTCTTCTATAAAATGAAATAGGACACTTATGCATTATGTGTGACATTAATAAAACCATACGATAGAAGTATATTTCAATGACATGGGGTACCTAGTAGTACAATGAAATCCCATGTAGCTGTAATACAGAAATAATTAAATATATGTGTATTTTAGGAACTATGAAGGAAATTAAGTGTTTAAATAAACATTAATATTAAATAATGTTATAATGTGGTTATGTGAGTAGTAAAAATAATTATGGGGGATACCTGGACAATTATACCTAACTGTCTTATTTTATTGCGTGTATTTAATGTACATGGATTATATGATGAGAGTATGTAACTAATCCTTAACTTCCTAATATGGTAGCAATTGTACCTTAAGATTACATTATGGGAATTAAATAAACCAAACCAAGCCTAGATAACAAGATTGCTGAGATTTTTTTTCTCTTGTGCAAATTGAGTGTCACAAAGTACATGAATAATGACTTGAAACTAAAACACGTATTTTCCAAAAGGCTAGACTTAGGTGATGATGACTGAGCATTTGGGTGGTTGACCAACCCTTGAATAACCATTGTTTCCTTCCAAAACACCATGGATACTCCTTTCATGCAAACCCTAAATTCAGTCCAAGTTCCTTCTATAAATACAAGCTTAAATTCAGTTTTTGTGATTGCTAGAAGTTGTTTGATAGTATAATTGGAGAGTTATAAGTTGCTGAGCTACTATAGAAGCATACTTAGAGGGTAGGAAGTCCAATTCAAGCTTGAGAAGGTATAAACCCTAGTTATGTTCTTGAAATGGGTCTTATGAAGTTCTTAAAATTGCTTCAATTTATATGTTAATTGATAGGAATTAACATGTTATAATGTGTTTAAGAAGTTTACTAACATGTATAAACTTTTTAATGATGGTTTAGAACATGTTTGAATCAAGGGAAATGAAGTTGGGTAACACTCTGTAAAATAGAGTCTGCTATCGCTTCGACTTGACGTGGCACAATCTGCTAGCTACTGTTTGTACTTAGGGTGCAACGTAATATATTCTGCACTACCTCGAAACCAATTCTTTGGATTCTGTTATGCTAGGTTGTTGCTAATTTGGTATTATGACTTATGTACACCTACAAAAAAGGTATAACTTGTGTTATAAGGTTTCCTTATGAGTTAGGAAGTGTCCAACATGATTTAGTAGAAGGTCTTTAACAAAGACTTTAAGTCTTGAAAATAAACTTTGTTGAAATTTATGTTCTGCAAATTTTGAGCTTGGTAGTCTATACACATGTCTGCTTTTACACATAAATGAGCATGCTATAGTGTACATAGTTCCTTTGTTCATGATCAAACTCGTTAGACCTTGTGTGAGAGAAGTTTTTGATTAAACTTGGTATAATAGAACTAAGGTGCATAAATGCTACTTGATATACATTATGATCTTGCGAGCATGTTAACATGACTTGACTACACATGATAAGTGCTTTAAAGTTGTCTTGTATGTGTTAAATTGCATTATTCAAGTTTAAAATGGTTTCAAAAGCAAACTTGAACTTATTTTCAAAATCTAGTTGTATCACATGGATATCTAGATTCTAAAGGGTTAATATGTCATGTTATGTCTATAATATCCCTAGATATGATTTATAGGTATTGAACATGATGATAACTAAACCAAACATGAGTTTAAAGCATGATTCGAAGTGTTAATCAATGATAGTTATGAACAAACAATATGAATACTATAAGCATGTGTATTAACAGATTGATATATCTCTATTTGGACATATAGCCAAGTTATAAAACATGGTAGCTATATGATCTTGCTATGCTTTAATACCATGTAAGTTGTACGCTAAAACTTGTACAAATAAACTCAAGAATGGTCATGTGCTTATGTGAGCACCTCTAACATGTATATATGATAGAGTATTAATACATAGGTGTGTAAGAATTGGACAGAAACAGGAAGTGCAAAGTGTGACGCCCCCAAAATAGGTATACATCACCCATCTTGGATTGCCAGAAAATACACTACGACAACTCCATTTATATAACTGTCGTGCAAAATACGACCACAGTTAAACTATGAGTTTTAATACAAGTATATGTAACTCTCATGGTGCCTTGACCACAACACCTTACAATGGTACCTTACATAAAGGTACAGTCAATAACTGTTTTAGAAATTAAAATCTTTGGAAAATGCTCAAGGAAACCTTCGTACATGGGAGAGCATACGTCTAAGTTATAATAGATATCATATGTCCACAGAATTATCCTTGGTTGACCCAATAGTCCCCAAAGAAAATCGAGAAGATTACTATCATGTTCTTTCCAATGGCGAGTCTTCTCTTGACATATATTTATCTCCATTATCTCAAATTGAGAATTATATTTCTACCAAACTCCAAGATTATATAGGTAGTGCTCGTAGATATACTCAGCAAGTGGATGTGCACAACCCTGTCTTATGATAACACGAAGTCGTATGTCATTAGACATCTTGTATGATAGTGGCAAAACACCCTTCCAAAGTTGGGTTCGCCTCACCCTATTTGATTCACCAAATATAACTATTAAATGACGTATAAAATATAACAAACTTATCTAACGTTCTCAATAAAATTATTTCCATACTGTTTAGGGAGAACCTCAACAGCTATAGACCATCGTTCTATTCCCCTGTTACCCCGTTCGACCCAGCTACACTTTTATTACCTGAAAGGAATTGTGAAGCAAAATGGTGAGCACAACTAGCCCAGTAAAGAATATCATGACTATAGATAATTAAATTATCAATAGCCTTTGTTAGTGATAAATCAGAGATTTAGAACATATGGTAGATGATAAAACTTTTCTACCATAGTAGCAGCGGAACAAGCAATCCATTAGAAGAGTCAAATAGACCATAAAGTCTATTATCTTCTCCATGTTAAAAGTCCACCAATAATGTTTTATCCCTGTAACATCAATCAACAGTTCCTATCCACAATCATGTGAATAACTCATAATCATAATTGTGGTTCTAAATTCCTCTTCGTACCCAGGACGAAGATAATTTTCATCACCTATCTTTACCTGAAACATCAAAGACATGGTTATACCAAATCACAGTTCCTGTTCATAATCATACTAATAAATTCATCTTTGCACTACGGGCCAAAGATATTCATCAATAGTTCATCTCTGCACTACAGGCCAAAGATATTCAACAACAGGTCATCTTTGCACTACGACCAAAGATATTCGTTAGTATCACATCCATGAATTATCCATGCACTACGGGCCAAGGATATTCATTATTATCACATCTATAAATTAATATTTCATCGCTGAGACTCAGCTCAACAACGTTGCTTCTCCCACCTCGTCCCAACATACTGGAGAACTACACTTTCGTCCATACAACGCTTCGAATGGAGCCATGCCTATACTTGCTTGATAACTGTTGTTGTAGGAGAATTCTACCAGTGGCAAGTACTTATCCCAACTTTCTTTGAAATCTAGGACACAAAGTCTTAATAGATCTTCAAGTGTTTGAATAGTCCTTTCCGATTGCCTGTCCGTTTGAGGATGGTATGTTGAACTAAATCATAAATCTGTGCCCATAGCTTTCTGCAAGCTAACCCAAAATAGTGAAGTGAATCTTGGGTCACAATCCAAAACTATGGATACTGGTATACCATGCAATCTCACAATCTCATTCACATATATACGAGCAAGACGTTCAAGGGAATAAGTCTCACGTATTGGCAAGAAATGAGCAGACTTGGTTAATCTATCAGCAATAACCCAAATCGCATCTATGCCTTGAGAAACTTTGGGAAGACCTGTAACGAAATCTATGGTAATGTGTTCCCACTTCCATTTTGGAATCTCAAGTGGTTGCAATGAACCCTTTGGCACTTGATGCTCCGCATTTACACGTTGACAGGTTAAACACCTCGAGGTAAACTCCGCGATCTCTCTCTTCATATTGTTCCACCAAAATGTGTGTCGAATATCATGATACATTTTGGTACTCCTAAGATGGATTGCAAACAATGTGTTGTGTGCCTCCATCATGATTCTATGCTTCATGTCAGAATCGTTAGGAACGCAAAGTCTAGAGTTGACTCGAAGTATTCCTTCTTCATCGATTCTTATTTCTGGAATAGCACCTTCTTGCACTTTCTTCTTCATACGCATCAGCCCCAGGTCCGTAGCTTGAGCATCTTTAACTTTATCGATTAAAGTCGGTTCTACTCGTATATTTGCCATCATCACGTGGGTCCCTGGAGTCTTTAACTCAATCTCCATCCTTTGTAAATCGTATAAAATGGGTCTTTGTGTTAACAACATCGCACTCGTACCCGCATACGATCTTCTACTCAATGTGTCAGCTACTACGTTTGCTTTTCCAGGATGGTATTGAATGGTATGATCGTAATCTTTCAACAGCTCGAGCCAAAGTCGTTGCCGCATGTTGAGTTCCTTTTGGGTGAAGAAGTATTTGAGACTTTTATGATCCGTATAGATCTCCACTTTTTCCCCATACAGGTAGTGTCTCCAGATTTTCAATGCGAAAACGACTGCTGCCAACTCTAGATCATGAGTAGGATAATTCCTCTCATATTCTTTGAGTTATCGTGAGACATAGGCTATGACTTTCCCATGTTGCATAAGAACATATCCTAACCCTTTGCCTGAAGCATCGCTGTATATAACAAATCCATCCGAACTAGATGGTATTGCCAGAACAGGTGCCGAAATGAGTCTCCTCTTAAGCTCTTGGAAACTCTTCTCACATTCCTTGCTCCATACATATTTTGTATCCTTCCGAGTCAACTGAGTTAACAGAGTAGAGATTCAAGAAAATCCTTCCACGAATCTCTGATAATAACCAGCTAAGCCCAGAAAGCTACGCACTTCGGTCACCGACTTCGGTTGCTCCCAACTTTATATTGCTTCAATCTTCGTCGGGTCAACAGATACTCCATGTTTTGACACCACATGCCCAAGGAATGCTACTTCTTCAAGCCAGAAATCACATTTCTTCAGCTTGGCATATAGCTTGTTTTCACGAAGCCTTTCAAGTATCAGCTTCAAATGGTGCTCATGATCTTCACGACTTTTGGAATAGATGAGGATGTCATCAATAAAGACAACAATGAACTGATCCAAATATTCCTTGAATACACGGTTCATCTTATCCATGAAAGTAGTAGGAGCATTAGTCAATCCAAAAGACATAACTAAGAATTCATAATGCCCATACCGAGTTCTGAAGGCAGTCTTTGGAATATCCTCAGTTTTAATCTTCAGCTGATGATATCCAAAATGAAGATCGATCTTTGAAAAGAATTGTGCTCCTTGCAACTGGTCAAATAGGTCATCAATACGAGGTAGCGGATACCTATTCTTGATGGTGACATGGTTCAATACAAAGTCACATACTCCCGTCTTTCTTCTTTACGAATAAAACAGGAGCACCCTAAGGAGATGTACTAGGACGAATGAAACCGATGTTTAACAATTCCTGTAGTTGGACTTTTAACTCCTGAAGTTCAATAGGAGCCATTCGATATGGGGTTTTAGAAATTGGTTTTGTACCCGGTTCAAGGTCAATAAAGAATTCAACATCACGTTCTGGGGGTAGACCGGGAAGTTCTTCAGGAAATACATCAGAAAATTCACTAACAACAGAAATATTATTCAAATCTAACTTGTCTTTGTTCAAATCCATAATATGGGCTAAGAAAGCTTGACATCCGTTTTTCAATAAATGAATAGCTTTATGGCTTGATATGACAGTGACTGATTTTAGTGGTTTAGTTGCTTGAATTCACATAACAGGTTGGTTAGGAATATGAAAACTAACAACCTTACGAAAACAATCAATTTTGGCATGATGAGTGGTTAACCAATCAATTCCTAAAATCACATCAAAAGCAAGTATCTTTAAAGAGATAAGATCAACAGGTAATGTGATAGTGCCAACTTGGATTAAGCAAGATTTATAAACAGTGGACGTAACAAAAGTTTCTCCTAACGGAGTCTCCACTGATAAATCAAAGTCTAATTTCTCTGGAGTCAAGTTTAAATGTTGAGCACAGGCAGGAGAGATAAAAGAATGGGTAGAACCGGTATCTAGTAAGGTATAAACTTCGCAAGAATTCAAGATTAGCTTACCCGTGATCACCTCGTTCGGGTTTCTCGCGTTTTGGCTAGTCACGATAAATGCTCTTCCAGGAACTGCTGATTTTGACTTATCCGGGACAGCCTTTGGAGTTAGCATCCATGCTAAACTTGGTTTTTCTATAGAACAGTCTCGAGCTATATGGCCCTCCTTTCCATAGTTATAATATACATTGGATTGTTGTGGACAGTTTAGACTGATATGTCCATCTTTCCCACATTTATCACACACGATTGGTAGTCGTTCTCCTCCCCTAGAATTTGTTGTTGGTGTTGGTGCTGATGTCTTCCCGTCATTGTTGAATCTCCTCTTTTTAAAATTTCCACTTTTCTCACCTGTTCTATTATCATGGCCACTATGACCACCCGAATGGTTACCGCCTTTGTTCGTATTTTTCCCTCCTTGCTGTTTATCATCGTTCTGATGACTGCTGTCACCGGTATGACCCTGGTTGTGGTTCCTCGGTTGAACATACTCACTATCTCGCTCTAATAATTGAGCCCTGTTGACAACATCTGAATACAGAGAAAATTTATGAGAGATAAGGTATTGACGAATCTCGGGTTTTAGACCTCTCAGAAACATCCTTGTCATTCGTTCCTCATTCTCTACCAAATGAGGTGCAAACCTGGATAACTTAGTGAACTTTGCCTCGTACTGGGACACCGTCATGTTGTTTTGTTCCAGTCTGATAAACTCTACCTCCTTCATATGACAAATACTTTCAGGAAAGTACTTGTCATTGAATAGTTTCTCAAATGTTTCCCAAGACATGTTGAGTCACGGTGAAGTCGGGTACGCTTCATGAGACTCCCACCGTAGTCCGCCTTCACCGCGAACATAAAGGTGGCGAATGGAACCTTCATTCCTCCGTGCATCCCAAGACATCGAATATTTTGTTAATTTGCTTGACCCATGTTTCTGCCTTGATCGGATCCGGCTTTCCAATAAATTCTGGTGGTCCCAACTCCTTGAATCGCTTGGTCATGATGAGCCGCAGTGCGTTGCTATCACTTCCACCCGTATTTTGTACACGAGTTTCCCTCGTCTGATTTTGCATGAACTGCAAAAAGCTCCTAAACATTCCATCATTCATCGTTTGCTCGGTAGTGTTGTTTACAGGAGGAATATTGCCTTCTGTTATACGTTCTCCTAGTTTGTGACTAAAGGTTGTTCCACGCCTCATACACTCCATTGTTAACGCTCTCGTGACCATTCTTAAATCATCGCCATAAAATAAGGGTTAATTAAAAAAATTAACATATCACATAATATCCTATATTATAACCACCAACAAAATAAGCTTAGATAGGACACACAAGCGAAGGATTTACTCATCTCTCCCCTCCTAGTTCTATTCCCCGATCTCACCCAGAGACCATATCCCTAAGCTTTGATACCAACTGTGGCGCCCCCAAAATAGGTATCTGACACCCATTCTCGAGTCGCCAAATACATGGTACGTAAAGCAAACTACAACTTCAATAATACAATTGTCGTGCAAAATACGACAACACATCTGTGAGTTTAAATACAAATATTGTCTTCTAGACAATATCCACACTCAAATAAGTCCTCATTATAATTATTCAAACACTATTTTACGTAAATAGTGAGGATCTGCTAGAACATCTTTCTAGAACCATCACTCCATACCCCACTAGATCCTTCTATGTTTCTCCTCCTCACGAGAAGAAAAATGGAACAAAAAGGAAAAGGAGAGCTCAACTAGCCCAAAAAAGAATATTATGACTAAGATAATATACAACAAATTATCATTAGTTTTCAACGAGGAAAAATCGATAAAATATAATAGACAACAAGTTTTAGATCAACAATTGCGTTGAAATGCGACAATCCATTAGAAAAGTCAAGTAGAGAATGAGTTCTACTATCTTCTAAGATTTAAAAGTCCATCATCAATATTTTATCCTCGTAACAACAATCAATATACATCTTTAATCAAATATTCATCTTTGCACTACTGCACGAAAGATATTCATTTGTATCACCAATTGGTCATGTTCATCTCAACACCTATTCATCTTTTGCACTTCACGGCCAACGATATTCATCGATTAATCATTCATCTTTGCACTACAGAGCCAAAGATATTCTCGATAATATCATCATTTAAGACCGAGGATGATGAAAAATATTTTAAAGAAAACGAATCCAATGAGAGACGGAAGGACAAATAGTAGGGATTAGTATAACAGCTTTTATCCAAGATCAATAATACTCCATAATAACCAATTTTGAAGCGAAATTCAAAATAAAGATCAAAACATGGATACAATCAAAGATAGTAACCATAATAGACATCTTGGACAAAAAGAAGAAAACTTCATTTTTAATTGAATAATGTCGTGATTCGTGAATAATGTCGTCGATCGTGAATAGTCAAGTATATCGTGAATAGTAACCCGAGACACAAAAAGTTCTAAATTTGATAAAAAGTTCAGACCAATATTTCGGCATAATGATATGGAAAGAAATAATATCATTTATGAAGAAAATAACACCCCTTACTTTAAAATAACCGTACTTCTGACTGAATTTCAGATATAGTGCTGACAGAAACTTGTACTGAATATCAACTCTCAAAGTATCAAAATACTCATAAAAATACGCTCGATAATCTAGAAAGAAAGAAAACTTGTTTCTGGTGTGATTTTTAATTCTAACCTAAGCGCTTATTTATAGGAAAATGCTAGAGCGCCAAATGAGGCTAAAATAATAAAATATTATTATTTCATTTTTCTCTACGCATACTAAACTTTTGAAATTAGTAGCCAGCCACCTTTGAACCAAATTTACAGCCCACAAGTTTTTTAACAAAAGTGGGTCCCACCCATAATTTAATAAAAATTATTTTATTTTCTGAAACTTCAGTAATTCGTAGAAAATAGCCCGTTTATCAGAAAAATATGAATTTTATGTCCATTCCACACGAAATCGAATTCTCTACAACTTTATAGCTTTGAGTTTTTCTAAATTCCAAACAGAAAATATCCGAAATCCACAAACGGATGATTTTTAATACCTCCACTCCGACAAAATACCGATAAAACACCTCATTATTAATTCCTTCATTTATAACCACATAAATAAATAAATGCATCATTTATATCCACATCAAATAAATATTTCCTTATCATATAAATCAATAATTAATTATTCACAAATAATATTACAGAGTCACAATTATGACAACCAGGCAGTTTCTTGGAAAGAGGGGGATTTTCAATAAGAATTTTTCCTTACTGGCGCGCAATTAGGTGACCAAACCTCTCATTGACAGAATTTTCTAGACATTGCCAATAATGATATCTCATAATATTATTCAAATAATATGAATTATTGATCCGATAATGGGAAATACTGTGCAGTGACAATTATTGAAACAACAATAATATAAAATATCAACGCAGCAATTATTGAACCAATAAAATAAAATATTAAACAATAATTACTGTAACAATTATTGAGTAGTGCCTTCTTACTTAAGAATCAATAATTCAAAAATACTTGTAGAAAAAAGCGTAATATATTGTCAGCAACAATGCGTGATTCAGTATTTTTAATCACCGGGTATTCCAATGTTAGCATCTAAATAACTATCTTGTTATTTATAAAAACTCAAGCTTGTCGTTTTCTTCATCCGACAGTTATTCTGTTATGGGGCCCATAAATGACTGCGCCGTCAACAAGAATATTCCACGACCAAACGAATATTCCCCGACAACAATGATTATTTTATAACCACTTGCTTATTTTGCAAAATTTGTACATTTCACCCATAACCAAAACATTATATCAATTTAACACCTTATTATTCACAATAATAATAGAGGAAATTCAATTTTATTCATAATAAGTTGGGGTCTTACAATTACGGTCATGATTATTGTGAGACCCCAAATTTTATGAATAAAGATTTAAATTTCTCGAAATATTTTTTTAAATATTATGGTGTGGATTTGATATAATATTATAGTTAATGGTAATATTTATAAATTTTGCAAAGTATCTGAAGTTATTATATAATATTCGTTTGGTCGGGAATATTTGTTTTAACGAGGAATATTCGTGCAAACGATTACAATCATTGGTGGACCCCACAATGTAATTATTATCCGGATTGAGAAAACGACAAAATATTTTATGAAAATAACGGTAAAATTTTTACCGTTAAGCATTTGAAACACCCGGTGTTAAAAGTATAATAATCTGGGTCGTGGTTGCGTAGTACACTACGGTATTGATTATTGATGCTTACGTGAGAAGTCACTCGGTTTTGTTCAATTATTGTTATAGTAATTCTTTGCATAGTATCTCACGTTATTTGATTCAATTATTGTCAATATTTTATATATTATTAAATCAATAATTGAGACGACAAAGTTATTAATATTATTATTTGCAATATTAATGATGTCTAGAAGTTCTGTTAAGGAGAGGTTTGGTCACCTAATTGCGTGCCAATAGGGATAAATCCTTATTGGAAAGCCCACTCTTTCTTGGGAATGACCTGGTCGATTAATATTGTGAATTTTAATAAAGGTGATAAGTTTTGTTTTATTATTATTATAAATGTAATAAAACAGAAAACTTTTTATATAAAACAGAATACTTTTATAAAGTTATTTGTTTTATTAGACTATAAATAGAATATATGATATTTTATTATGCATAGTGTTTGCATAGTAAAATCTTTTTATATAAAATAAAATACTTTTATAAAGTTATTTGTTTTATTAGACTATAAATATAATATATAATATTCTATTATGCATAGTGTTTGCAAGTGCTCTGCGTAATGTTTGTATAATAAAATCTTTTTATTTAAAATAGAATACTTTTATAAAGTTATTCATTTCATTAGATTATAAATAAAATATATTATATTATATTTAAAAGATTTTGTTTTATTAGAATATTTTATTAATACTGCATAATAAATCAATATGGACCGTCCGTTTAAAAGTAAATCAATCTGGACCGTTCATGAATTAGTTACTATTCAGTCCATTCTCCTATAAATAGAAGCTCATTCCTTCATTATTTCTTACGAATTCATTTGAAACTCTAAAGAGAAAACTATAAAGAGAAAGAAGAAAAAAGTATTCTCTTTACTTCACTACTCCTATATCCAGCTTTCTTCTAAGGTAAGGGATATTATTTGTTGTACTAGTAAGGGGTATTATTTCTTTCGTCTTCATGAAGAGAACTTCATTATTCCATTCTTTATCATTATGTTGAATAACTTTGTCATCTTAAGTACCGCATACATGGTAAAATTCTTCCATTATTCCATTCTTTATTATTCATTTGGAACATCTTATGCATGCGGTTTCACGCATGACACGGTTCCGCTTCTTTATTATTCTGTTGGGACATCCTGTCTGCATGCGTTACGCATGACACGGTTCCGTTTCTTTATTATTCTATTGGAACATCCATGCATGCGGTTTACGCACGACTCGGTTCCGCTTCTTTATTATTCTTTGGAACATCCTGCTTGTGCGGTTTACGCATGACTGGTTCCGTTTCTTTATTATTCGGTTGGAAATCACATGCGTGCGGATTACGCATGACCTGGTTCCATTCTTTATTAATTTGTTGGAATAACCTGTCTGTGCGGTCTATCGCATGCATGGTGATTTCTTATGTTATTCCATTCTTTATTATTCTGTTGAAATAACCTGTCTATGTGAATTATCACATGCATTGTGAATGATCCTTTGTATTTATTCCTTATTAAATTGTGGAAATGATCTGACTAAGTGGATTACCGCATGGCGGACGAAAACTCATTTGCAGTTTCATATATTCTATTATACTCAGTTGGTTAAAGCTTTGACTTCTATACTCCATGAAATTAGTGGAATATCCTTGATATTTGCGCTTCATCCAATATCTTTTCATGGAAATATTCTTCTGAGCATTCTTGAATTTTACTCCACAAAGAAGTATCATGTTGACAATTTGGACGTTATTGGTTCATGGATAAATTAATTCTTGAACTTGTTTTATTGAATTCTTATATCATTGTCATCATCCTCATGTTTATATTATGTTGAAAGTCATCTGTGGCCTGTAGAGCATAGATGGACTTGGTATGATTATAACCGAGGATTATCGATTATAATCATGGTAGTAATGTTACAAATGATGTGGAAAAAGTCCTCATTGGCCCGTAGTGCATTGATGGGCCGATTGTTGACATGATCATGACCATTGATGAATACACGAATATCCTCGCGGCCGTGAGTGCATGGATAATTTATGGTCATGATATTAATGAATATCCTTGGCCAGTAAGTCTTGAGGATGATGTGGTTTATTTATTAAGCTGAGTCCCAGCGATAAAAGTGATGAAAGAACTTTTAAATCATTGAAGATAGTAGATTTTATTCTCTACTTGACTCTTCTAATGAATTGCATGTTCCGCTGCAGTTAAACTTGATGTTTGTTATATTTTATCAGTTTAACACTGTTGAAGGCTAACAATAAATTATTCTGCATTATCTTAGTCATAATATTTTTTACTTGGCTAGTTGAGCTCACCCTTTCTTTCACTGTTCTCTTTAGGAAATGAGAACGTAGCCGGGACTAGTCGGGGAACGGAGTGACGGTCCAGATGATAGCATTAGTAGTCCTCACTATTCTGTTAAATAGTGTGACAATAAATATAATGAGGACCCCATTAAGTGTGGATATTGTCTAGATGACAATATTCTTATTAAAACTCTCAATTATGTCTTGTCGTATTCAACACGACAGTTGTATTATTAAGTTGTATTTGAATTTTGTACCATGTATTTGGCGACTCAGAATGGGTGATGTATACCTATTTTGGGGGCGTCACAGTTGGTATCAAAGCTTAGGGATATGATCCCTGACTGAGATGTGAGACAAGAACTAGGAGGGGAAAGACGGGGAATTCATTCGCTAGTATGACCTACCTAAGTTTATTTGGTATTTAATTGGTCGGTCAGAGTATAGGGATAATATGTGACATATTAATTAACCCTTGTTTTGTGGCAGTGTTTGAAATGGCAGTTGAAAATGTTAACAATGGAGTGAATGAGACCGTTGAGACACCTTTAATCACCAACCACGTTAATGTGATGTCAGACGAAGAAGAAATTAGAGATATCTACGTGGTGAGTGAAGAACTAATAGTTGCACCCGAGCTAGTCGCAGAGGTAGCAACTGAGAGTGAGGAAGAAGAGGAACCTGAGGATAATTTATTAAAAGAATTTTATGATTGAAATTTAGAATTACAAAATCGTATTCATGAGTTAGAAGAGCAGGCTGAAGAACGACAAGTGGTCGTGGAGCAAAGAGATGTAACAATTCAAAATTGTGTTACCCGATGTGTGATACTTGAACAAAAGCACTCTTTGTCAGAATATAAGATATTAGAGCTGGAATCTAATAATGCTATGATCAAAGTTCTGATGAAAGAAGAAACAACTAAATGAATGAGAATGGAGGATGCATGGGTAAAAGTCGCACGACGCATTGATATTGTAGAAAAAGACGTCCGATCCAATAAAGACAAAATAGATGAAATAGATTTCGCTTTTTGGACAACAATTGGTAGAATCCAACATCGAGTTCTAATTACCTGTGCAAGCGAGCAATTCAACCCCAATTCGATATGGATCAGAGAGTAATGATTCAAATCATGGATCAGGAATGTGACGAAGCAATTAATGGTGGAATGTCCTCTATAGTAAAGTCAACTCTAGCTAGGATGGTGACGCCAAAGAATGTCCCAGACAAGTCAAAATCGATAGTTTAAAAGAGAGTGTTTTTTTTGTGATGAGGAACACGAATGAAGTTATCACGGGTTAGTTAATTATAAATTCTTGCAAAGTCTATACCTTATTAGATACCGGTTCTACCCATTCTTTTATCTCTCTTGCTTGCGCTCAACGTTTAAATTTAACTCTGGAGAAGTTAGACTTTGACTTATTGGTTGAAACTTTGTTAGTATAAACCTTCGTTACCTCCACTGTTTATAAGTCTTGTTTGATTCAAATCGATACCCTCATGTTACCTGTCAATCTTATCTCTTTGAAAATACTTGCCTTTGATGTGATTTTAGGAATCGATTGGTTAACTACTCATCATGCTTTTCGTAAGGTTGTTAGATTTCATATTCTTAACAAACCTGTTATGCGAATTTAAGCAACCAAACCACTAAAGTCAATCATTATCATATCAAGCCATAAGTAAATAGTCTCGAGCCTTTCGTTGTTAACTTCCTTGTATGGAATGCACCTAAGCCAGACTTTTTGTAGGCGACGTTGTGAATGACGATGTCAAGTTGATAGGTATTAATGTGACGTGTTATCCAAGTCTTGGATGAGAGTCACAGTTTTGAATGATATTTCTATTATTAATAAATTTCCTGACGTATTCTTGAAGACTTCTTAGCATATCCCTAGAGCGTGAAATTGAATTTTGTATTGACCCCAGTACAAAACCCATTTTTAAAACCCGCAAATATTTTTTTCACCCAAAATGAACGTGTAATGTGCCAAAGACGTTGGCTTGAGCTGTTGAAGATTACGATCGTACCATTCAATATCATCGTGGGAAAAACGAACGTGGTAACTGACGCGTTGAGTAGAAGATCGTATGCGTTTACGAGTGCGAATATACAAACCTACGTGAAGATAACGAATATATGATTAGAACCGACTTTAGTCGATAATGTTAAAGCTGCTAAAGCTACAGATCCGGAGCTGATGAATACGAAGAAGAAGGTTCAAGAGGGCGTTATTTCAAAAGCAAGAGTTTCTGAAGAGAGGAAATCTCAACCCTCGATTTAATTAGCCCATTTGAAATCCTCGATTGAGTAGGAACTGTGGCTTATAGACTCGTTTTACCGCCAAGTATTTCGCGTGTTCATAACATTTTTCACGTATCGATGTTACGTAAAGATGTGGATGGCCCGCACCACGTTATTAAATTAGAACTAGACGAGATAATAGAAGATTTAACGTATGTGGAGATACGTGTTAAAATCTTGGATAAGAAGGATCGTATTCAACACTCAAAGGTTATACCTCAAAAGTTAGAATCTGAAATGAAGTCAAGGTATCCTCATCTCTTCGGCATACCAGGTACGTACATAAATTTCGAGGGCGAAATTTCATAAGGAGGGGAGATTGTGAGACTCAAATTTTATGAATAAAGATTTAAATTTCTCGAAATATTTTTTTTTAAATATTATGGTGTGGATTTGATATAATATTATAGTTGTGGGTAATATTTATAAATTTTGCAAAGTACGCAAGTTGTTATATAATATTCGTTTGGTCGGGGAATATTCGTTTTAACAGGGAATATTCGTACAACGGCACAATCATTGGTGGACCCCACAACAGAATTATTGTCGGATTGAGAAAACGACAAAAATATTTTATGAAAATAACGGCGGAAGTTTTACCGTTAACTGTTGAAACACCCAGTGTTAAAAGTACAGTTGTGACGCCCCCAAAATAGGTATACAACACCCATTCTGAGTCGTCAAAATACATGGTACAGAGACAACCACAACTTTATTAGTACAACATAAAAATTGTGAGTTTAAATACAAATATTGTCATCTAGACAATATCCACACTCAAATAAGTCCTCATTACAATTATTGATACATTATTTTACAAAAATGGTGAGGACTACTAAAATGACTTTCTAGAACCTTCATTCCATACCCCGACTAGTACTTGCTACATTCTCGCCTCCTGAGAAAAATGGAACAAAAAGGAAAAAGGTGAGCTCAACTAGCCCAATAAAGAATATTATGACCAAGATAATATAGAACAAATTATCGTTAGTCTTCAACAGGGAAAAATCAAATAGAATACAATAGACAACAAGTTTTAAATCAATGTTCGCAGTGGAAATAATAATTCATTAGAAGAATTAAATAGAGAATAAAGTCTACTATCTTCTATATATGAATTTTAAAGTCCATCGTCAACATTTTATGCATGTACATCAATCAACATATATCTGGAATCAAATATTCATCTTTGCACTGCAGGCCAAAGATATTCACCACTTAATTAAGTGTGTTCATCTAAACACCTGTTCATCTTTGCACTACGGGTCAAAGATATTCATCAGAAATCATTAATCTTTGCACTATAGGCCAAAGATTTTCAATTATATCATCATTTAGGACTGAGGATGATGAAAAATATTTTAAAGAAAACGAACCCAGTGAAACAAAAGAATAAATATTAAGGATTCGTATTTCAGCTATTCCATTTCCAAAAATACCTCATAAATAATCATAGTGGAGTAAAATTCAAGAATGATCAAAACATGGATACAATCAAAGCTAGTATCCATAATAGATATTTTGGATGAAAAACAAAAATTTAATTTTTCTGTGAATAGTGCCGTATTCGTGAATAGTGTCATATACGTGAATAGTGCCGTATACGTGAATAGTAACCCCGACACTAAAAGACAAGAATTTCACAAGAAAAATACTCACAGTATTCCGGTATAATGATATTGAAAGAATTAATATCATTTTAAAAAAAAAATAATATCCCTTACCTCGTAAAGACAATACTTCTAGTTGAAACACCGGATATAGGCTATGACTTGAACTTGCACCGTATAGAAACACTCAAAGTATTAAAATACTCACAAGAATACGCTCAATATATCGAGAGAGAAAGAGAGAAAAAATTTCAGTTTCTGGTGTGATTTTCAATTCTAACCTAAGCACCCTATTTATAGGAAAATGCTTAGAACACTAAAGCAGAAAATTAAATAAAATAATAATATTTATAAATTAAAATCCTACGCACACCTTACCAGCTGATCTCAACTATTTAACACATGCCCACAAATGAAAAAAACATTTTTCTTTTAAATATTATTTAAAACTTCAAAAATTAATTATTTCAGAACTTTAGAACTTCAATAATCCATAATAAATAGCCCTTTTGTCAGACAAATTCAAACCTCATGTCCTTTCCTTAGGAAATTCCATTCTCTACAACTTTTCAGAAGAAAAATTTTCCAAATTCCAAATAGAAGTTGACCGAAATCCACAAACGGGCGATTTTACAGGCTATAATCAAATTTCAGTCAAGAAATGGGCCCACAGACATGTTTAACATGTTTTAAACAACTTTTGCAACAAAAATACTCTTCCTCCTCATATACTCATATATCCCACATTCATTGTAAAAATATCCCCATTATTATATTATTAAAATATAATAATATATTTAAATGAATTATTTTATCAGAAAAAGATAAAATATTAATTTTCAATAATTGTCACATTAAAAATTTTCTCCATCTATATCCACATAAAATTAATATTTTCCTTATCATATAAATCAATAATTAATTATTCACAAATAATATTACGTGAATCAAATCGGCAACCAGGTGCTTCCAGGGAGAAGAGGGGCATTCCAATAAGGATTTCTCCTTACTGGCGCGCAATTAGGTGACCAAACCTCTTATTAGATAGGACTTTCTAGACATTGCCAATAATGTTATCTAATAATATTATTCAGATAATATGAATTATTGCTCCGATAATGAAAAATACTGTGTAGTGATAATTATTAAAACAACAATAATATAAAATATCAACGTAGCAATTATTGAATCAATAAAATAAAATACTGAACAATAATTACTGTAACAATTATTGAGTAGTGCCTTCTGACGTAAGAATCAATAATTGGTGCAATACCATGTACTATCTTGTGCGACAACAACGCCAGACATCGTATTTTAACCAATCGTATTCCAACAATGATAATTGAATAACTACGCCGTTATTTATAAACAACTTATACTTGTCATTTTCTTCATCCAATCGCTTTCCGTTATGGGGCCCACACAAGGCTGCGCCGTCGTACGAATATTCCCCGACAGTAAGAATATTCCACAACCAAACGAATATTCTCCGATAAAAATGAATATTTTATAACCACTTGCTTATTTAAAATATTTCCTCATTTTACCCATAACTAACCATATTAATCAAATCAACCCTTACTATTTCAAAATAATAAAGGAAATTTAATTTTATTTATAATAAGTTGGGGTCTTACAAGATACGCTGGCGTCGTTGCGTAGTAGCACCGATATTGATTATTGATGCTTACGTGAGAAGTCACTCGCTTTTGTTCAATTATTATTACGATAATTCTTGCATAAGATCTCACGTTATTTGATTCAATTATTGTCAATATTTTATATATTATTAAATCAATAATTGAGACGATAAAGTTATTAATATTATTATTTATAATATTAACGATGTCTAGAAGTTCTATCAAGGAGAGGTTTGGTCACCTAATTGGAAAGCCCCCTCTTTCCTGGGAATGACTTGGTCGATTAATATTGTGAATTTTAATAAAGGTGATAAGTTTTGTTTTATTATTATTATAAATGTAATAAAACAGAAAACTTTTTATATAAAATGAATACTTTTATAAAGTTATTTATTTTATTAGACTATAAATAGAATATATGATATTCTATTATGCGTAGTGGTTGCATAGTAAAATCTTTTTATATAAAATAGAAAACTTTTAAAAGTTATTTGTTTTATTAGACTATAAATAGAATATATAATATTCTATTATGCATAGTGTTTGCATAATGCTCGCATAGTGTTTGCATAGTAAAAATCTTTTATATAAAATAGAATACTTTTATAAAGTTATTCGTTTTATTAGATTATAAATAGAATATATTATATTTTATTTAAAAGATTTTGTTTTATTAGAATATTTTATTAATCTTGCATAGTAAATCAATATGGACCGTCCGTTTTAAAAGTAAATCAATCTGACCGCTCATGAATTAGTTACTATTCAGTCCATTCTCCTATAAATAGAAGCTCATTCCTTCATTATTTC
Organism: Panax quinquefolius; assembly: GCA_020205615.1. Taxonomy (NCBI): domain Eukaryota; kingdom Viridiplantae; phylum Streptophyta; class Magnoliopsida; order Apiales; family Araliaceae; genus Panax; species Panax quinquefolius. The sequence continues at coordinate 55,178,839 of CM035170.1, forward strand.
TTACGAATTCACTGAAACTCTAGAGAGAGAAACTATAGAGAGAAAGAAGAAAAGTATTCTGCTACTTCACTACTCTTATATCCAGTTTCTTCTAAGGTAAGGGATATTATTTGTTGTACCCGTAAGGGGTATTATTTCTTTCGTCTTCACGAAGAGAACTTCTATAAGACCCCAACTTATTATAAATGAAATTGAATTTCTCTATTTATTATTTTGAAATAGTATGGTTTGAATTGATTAATGTGGTTAGTTATGGGTAAAATGCGCAAATATTTCAAATAAGCAAGTGGTTATAAAATATTCATTATTGTCGGGGAATATTCGTTTGGTCGTGGAATATTCTTCCTGTCGGGGAATATTCGTGCGACGGTAGCGACCTTTTGTGGGCCCCATAATGAAAGCGATTGGATGAAAAAAATGACAAGTATAAGTTTTTATTAATAACGACGTAGTTGTTATTCAAGTTATCTTGTTGGAATACCGGTGGTTAAAACACGATGAATACGTTGTTGCATTAATAAAGACACCAGTATTGCACCAATTATTGATTCTTACGTAAGAAGACACTACTCAATAATTGTTACGATAATTATTATTCAATATTTTATTTTATTGATTCAATAATTGCTACGTTGATATTTTATATTACTGTTGTTTTAATTATTGTCACTACACAATATTTTCTATTATCGAAGCAATAATTCATATTATCTGAATAATATTATTAGATAACATTATTGGCAATGTCTAGAAAGTTCTGTATAAGGAGAGGTTTGGTCACCTAATTGCGCGCCAGTACTGTGATTCTGTAATATTATTTGTGAATAATTAATTATTAATTTATATGATAAGGAAAATATTCATTTTATGTGGATATAGATGGAGAAAATTTTTAATGTGACAATTGTTGAAAATTATTATTTTATCTTTTTCTAATAAATAATTCATTTAAATATATTATTTTAATAATATAATAATGGTGATATTTTTACAATGAATGTGGGATATCTGAGTATATGAGGAGGAATGGTATTTTTGTTGTAAAAGTTATTTAAAACATGTTAAACATGTCTGTGGGCCCATTTCTTGACTGAAATTTGTTTATAGCCTGTAAAATCGTCCGTTTGTGGATTTTGGTCAATTTCTATTTGGAATTTGGAAAAACTTTCTTCTGCAAAGTTGTAGATAATGGAATTTCCTATAGAAAGACATAAGATTCGAATTTTTCTAACAAAAGGACTATTTATTATGAATTATTAAAGTTCTGGATTAATTAATTATTATTATTTGGAGTTTTAAATAAATTAATTGAGAAAAACGTTTGTGTGGTTGTTATTGAGGTGTGGCTGATGTCTAGACTATATTGGTGTGCGTAGGAATTTTGAGAAAAATAAATTATTATTATATTAAATTTTCTGCTTTGGTGTTCTAACCATTTTCCTATAAATAGGGTGCTTAGGTTAGAATTGAAAATCACACCAGAAACAAGTTTTTTTTTCTCTCTATATTATCAAGCGTATTCTTGTAAGTATTTTGAGACTTTGAGTGTTGCTATATGGTACAAATTCCCTTCAGCACTATATTCAGTATTCTAGTCAGAAGTATTGTCTTTTCGAGGTAAGGGATGTTGTTTTTGTGATGCCCCCAAAATTAGGTATACATCACCCATCTTGGGTCGCCAGATACATGGTACAGAATTCAAATACAACTTACAAATACAACTGTCGTGTACAATATGACAAAACATAAACTGTGAGTTTGAATACAATTATTGTCTACTAGAGATTATACAAACTCAAAAGGAGTCCTCATTACAATTATTATCACACTATTTCACAAAATAGTGAGGACTACTAATGCTATCCTCTGGACCATCACTCCGTTCCCCGACTCGTCCCAGCTATATTCTCATTTCCTGAAGAGAACAGTGAAAGAAAGGGTGAGCTCAACTAGCCTAGTAAGAAATATTATGACTAAGATAATGCAGAATAAATTATCATTATCCTCCAACAATGTTAAACTAATAAAAATACAATAGACATCAAGTTTAACTGCAGCGGAACAAGCAATCCATTAAAAGAGTCAAGTAGGGAATAAAATCTACTATCTTTTATGATCTAAAAAGTTTTTCATCACTTTTATCACTGAGACTCAGCTTAATAAATATTCCACATCATCGAATCACCCTTGCACTACGGCCAAGGATATTCTTTAGTATCACGACCATGAATTATCCATGCTCTACGGGCCAAAGATAATCATGTTTTCATCAACAATCCTAATCATGCCATAAAACAATTCATCTTTGCACCCTTGGCCGAAGAGAATCCATAGCCATAATCATACCAAAAACTGTCCATCAATGCACTACGGGCCAATGAGGACTTTTTCGACATCATTTGTAACATTACGGTCATGATTATACCGAATAATCCCTGGTCATAATCATACCAAGTCCATCTATGCACTACAAAGCCACGTATGACTTTCAACATAATATAAACATGAGGATGATGACAATGATATAAGAATTCAATAAAACAAGTTCAAGAATTAATTTGTCCAGGAACCAATAACGTCCAAATTGTCAACATGATACTTCTTTGTAGAATAAAATTCAAGAATGATCAGAAGAATATTTTCATGAAAAGATACTGGATGAAGCGCAAATATCAAGGATATTTCACTAATTTCATGGAGTATAGAAGTCAAAATTTTAATCAACTGAGTATAATACCGAATGGAATAACAAAAGATATCACCATGCATGCCAGTATTTCAGCATAGATTTAGTTATTTCAACAGAATAATAATAACGGAACCGGTGTCGTGAAATTCACAATCGGCGGGATGTTCCAACGTAAATAATAAATGCGGAATAATAAATGATGGAACCAGGTCCGTATAGATAGCACAGATGCATGGATATTACAACGAGAATAATAAAGAGGCGGAATAATAGAAGAATGTCACCAAGTATAGGGTATTCACCAAGTATAGGGTAGATATCTTGGTTATTCCAACAGAATAATAAAGAAATGGAATAACAGAAGTCCTCTTCATGAATACAATAGAATAATATCCCTTACCGTAAAATAATACTTGATATAAGAGTAGTGAAGTAGAAGAAAACGTTTCTTCTATCTCTTTATAGTCTCTCTCTATAGTTTCTCACTCTAGAGTTAAGTGAATTCGTAAGAAAATAATGAAGGAATGAGCTTCTATTTATAGGAAAATGGAATGCATAGTAACTAATCCATGAACGGTCCAGATTGATTTACTTTAATCTGACGGTCCATATTTAAAGAAAAATCTTTTAAATAAAATATAATATTTTGTATTTATATAAAAGATTTTTACTATGCAAACACTATCTGCGGCACTATGCAAATACTATGCATAATAAAATATAATATATTCTATTTATAGAATAACTTTAATAAAGTATTCTCGCTTTTTATATAAAAGATTTTACTATACAAAACACTATGCATAATAGAATATAATATATTCTATTTATAAAATAACTTTAATAAAGTATTACATTTTATATAAAAGATGTTTTTATTTTATTACGTTAATAATACTGAATAAAACAAAACTTCTAAATCAACAATAATTGAATCAAATAATGTGAGATACTTATCGTAATTATTGTAGCAATAATTGAACAAAACTGAGTGACTTCTCACATAAATATCAATAATCAATACCGTGTGCTACTTGCAACAACGGGTATTCTCTGTACTTTTACTACCGAGTAGTTCAACAGTATCAACGGTAAAACTTCCGCCGTTATTTTCAATAAAATATTTTTGTCGTTTTCTTAATCCGACAATAATTCCGTTGTGGGGTCCACCAATGATTGTGCCGTCGTACGAATATTTCTGTTTAAAATGAATATTCTCCGACCAATCGAATATAATATGACAACTTGCATACTTTGCAAAATTTATAAATATTACCCACAACTATAACATTATCTCAAATTCACACCATAATATAAAAAAATTATTTTGAGAAAATTAATTCTTTATTCATAAAATCTGGGGTTTCACAATCTCCCCTCCTTATGGAATTTCGCCCTCAAAATTTACGTACGTACCTGGTATGCCGAAGAGGTGAGGATACCTCGATTTTATTTTAAATTCTAATTCTTGAGGTATAACCTTTGAGTGTTGAATACGATTCTTTTTATCCAAGATTTTAACACAAGATCTCATACGTTAAATCATCCGTTATCTCGTCCGATTCTAAATTAATAATGTGGTTCGGGTCATCCACATATTTACATAACATTGACACTTTAAAAACGTTATGAGCACGCGACATACTTGGAGGTAAAACGAGTCTATAAGCCAAAGTTTCTACTTTATCGAGGATTTCAAATGGGCCAATTAAATCGAGGGTTGAGATTTCCTCTCTTCGTCGATTATTGCTTCTAGAATAACGCCCTCCTGAACCTTCTTCTTCACATTCATCAGCTCCGGGTGTGTAGCTTGAGCGGCTTTAACTTTATCGATTAAAGTCGATTCTACTCTTATATTCATTATCTTCACGTGGGTTCGTATATTTGCACTTGTAACCACATACAATCTTCTACTCAACGCATCAGCTACCACGTTCGTACTTCCACGATGATATTGCATGGTACGATCGTAATCTTCAACAGCTTGAGCCAACGTCTTTGGCATGTTATACGTTCATTTTAGTTGAAAAAATATTTGAGGGTTGAAGAAATGGGTTTTGTACTGGGGTCAATACAAAATTCGATTTCATGCTCTAGGGGTAGGCTAAGAAATCTTCAAAAATACGTCAGGAAATTTATTAACAACAGAAATATCATTCAAAACTGTTACTCTCATCGAAGACTTGGATAGTACGTCACATTGATACCTATCAACTTGCCATCGTCATTCACGACGTCGCCTACAGAAAGTCTGGCTTCGGTGCATTACACACAAGGAAATCAACAACGAAAGGACTGGGGCTCTTTACTTATGGCTTGATATGACAATGATTGACTTTAGTGGTTTGGTTACTTGAATTTGCATAACAGGTTTGTTAGGAATATGAAAGCTAACAACCTTACGAAAAGAATGATGAGTAGTTAACCAATCGATTCCTAAAATTGCATCAAAGGCAAGTATTTTCAAAGAGATAAGATTGACAGGTAACGTGAAAGTGACAATTTGAATTAAATAAGATTTATAAATAGTGGATGTAACGAAGGTTTCTCACAACTGAGTTTCAACAGATAAATCAAAATCTAACTTCTCCAGAGTTAAATTCAAACATTGAACACAACTAGGTGAAATAAAAGAGTGAGTAGAACCGGTATCTAACACGGTATAGACTTCGTAAGAGCTTATGATTAACTTACCCGTGATAATTTTATTCAGGTTCCTCATCACGAGAAAAAAAAATGCTCTCTCTTAAACTACCGGCTTTGGCTTGTCTGGGACATCCTTTGGCATCACTATCCCAGTTGGACTTGACTTCACCATACGACAAAATCGAGCTAGGTGACCTTCTTTTCCGCAATTAAAACACGCTTTGGATTGTTGCGTAAAGTTTGGACGGATGTGTCCCTCTTGTCCGCATTCGAAACATACGACCGATGGGCGTTCTTCTTCCTTTGAAATGGGTGCTGGTGCCGACGTCTTCACATCATTGTTGAACCTTCTCTTCTTAAAATGTCCATTCTTATTATCTTGGCCATGATTACCACTGAAATGGTTACCATTCTTGGCATGATAATATCCCCCACGATGGTTATCGTTGTTCCGATGACCGTTGCCACTGGTATGATTATTATCGTGTTGTTGGTCGTTGCCTTTTGGTTGTACTGACTCATTATCACGCTCCAATAACTGAGCCCTATTCACAACATCTGAATATAAACAAAGTTTGTGAGAAATGAGGTATTGACGTATATCAGGTTTTAAACCTCACAAAAACATTCGCGTCATTCGCTCCTCATTATCGACCAAATGGGATGCAAATCGGGATAACTCCACAAACTTAGCCTCGTACTGCGACACGGTCATATTGTTTTGCTCCAGCTTGATGAATTCTACCTCCTTCATGTGACGAATACTTTCAGGAAAGTACTTGTCGTTGAATAATTCTTGGAACTTCTCCCAAGACATCTTAAGTGCGTTAGGCTGGGTACGTTTTACAGATTCCCACCAATGATCTCCTTCTTCACGCAACATAAAGGTGGCGAATGGAACCTTTTTCTCCTTTGAGCATTCCAAGACATCAAATATCTTGGTAATCTGCTTTATCCATGTCTCTGCCTTAAGTGGTTCTAGCTTTCCCAAAAACTCCGGTGGTCCCAGCTCCTTGAACTGCTTAGCGGTGACCAACCGTGGGTTACCATTGTTTCCACCTACATTATGAATAGGAGCCGCCTTCGCCTGATGTTGTATGGATTCTAAAAAGCTCTTAAACGTACCGTCGTTCGTCAATTGATCAGTGTTGTTGTTTATAGGAGGATTATCGCCATCCTATTGCACATTGTCCTGATTATTGATCTGTGGAGAATCAACAGTCTCCTGTGCTCCATTGCTATTCTCAACATTCTCGAATGCCATTTTCAAACACTGCCACAAAACAAGGGTTAATTGACATGCAACATATTATCACTATACTCCGTGACCAATCAAATACCAAATAAACTTAGGTAGGTCATATACTAGCGAAGAATTCCGCTCTCCCTCCTAGTTCTAGTCTCATATCTTAGCCGGGATCATATCCCTAAGCTTTGATACTAACCGTGGCGCCCCCAAAATTAGGTATACATCACCCATCTTGGGTGCGCCAGATACATGGTATGTAATTCAAATACAACTTACTAATACAACTGTGTCGTATACAATACGACAAAACATAAACCGTGAGTTTGAATACAATTATTATCTACTAGAGATTATACAAACTCAAAAGGAGTCCTCATTACAATTATTATCACACTATTTCACAAAATAGTGAGGACTACTAATGCTATCCTCTGGACCATCACTCCGTTCCCAGACTAAGTCCCATATATATTCTCATTTCACGAAGAGAAACGGTGAAAAGAAAGGGTGAGCTCAACTAGCCCAGTAAGAAATATTATGACTAAGATAATGCAGAATAAATTATCATTAGCCTCCAACAATGTTAAACTAATAAAAATACAATAGACATCAAGTTTAACTGCAGCGGAACAAGCAATTCATTAAAAGAGTCAAGTAGAGAATAAAATCTACTATCTTTTATAATTTAAAAAGTTTTTCATCACTTTTATCGTTGAGACTCAGCTTAATAAATATTCCACATCATCGAATCACCCCTGCACTACGGCCAAGGATATTCTTTAGTATCACGACCACGAATTATCCATGCTCTACGGGCCAAAGATAATCGTGTTTTTATCAACGGTCCTGATCATGCCATAAAATAATTCATCTTTGCACCCTTGGCCGAAAAGAATCCATAGCCATAATCATACCAAAAACGTCCCATCAATGCACTATGGGCCAATGAGGACTTTTTCCACATCATTTGTAACATTACTGGTCATGATTATACCGAATAATCCCAGTCATAATCATACCAAGTCCATCTATGCACTTTCTGAGCCCACGAGATGACTTTCAACATAATATAAACATGAGGATGATGACAATGATATAAGAATTCAATAAAACAAGTTCAAGAATTAATTTGTCCAGAACCAATAATGTCCAAATTGTTAACATGATACTTCTTTGTAGAATAAAATTCAAGAATGATCGAGAAGAATATTTCTATGAAAAGATCTTTGGATGAGCGCGAATATCAAGGATATTTCACTAATTTCATGGAGTATAAAAATCAAATTTTTAATTAACTCGAGTATAATCTTGAATGGAATAACAAAAGATATCACCATGCATGCGGTACTTAGCATGAGCGGTTATTTCAACAGAATAATAATAACGGAACCGGTCGGTGAAATTCACACCAAGACGAGATGTTCCAACCAGAATAATAAATGCGCGAATAATAAATGATGGAACCAGTCCAAATGATATATAACATGATACAGGATATTCCGCATGAAATAATAAAGACGGAATAATAAAAAAATGGAACCAGTCCGGCAGATATATGCATGCACGTGATATTCCAACGAGAATAATAAAGACGGAATAATAGAAGAATGTCACCAAGTATAGGGTATTCCGCGTATACAGGTTATTCCAACATAATAATAAAGAAATGGAATAACAGAAGTTCTCTTCATGAATACAAAAGAATAATATCCCTTACCGTAAAATAATACTTGATATAAGAGTAGTGAAGTAGCAGAAAACTTTTCTTCTATCTCTTTATAGTCTCTCTTTATAGTTTCTCTCTCTAGAGTTCCGTGAATTCGTAAGAAAATAATGAAGGAATGAGCTTCTATTTATAGGAAAATGGAATGCATAGTAACTAATCCATGAACGGTCCAGATTGATTTACTTTAATCTGACGGTCCATATTTAAAGAAAAATCTTTTAAATAAAATATAATATATTCTATTTATATAAAAAGATTTTTACTATGCAAACACTATTATCTATGAACTATGCAAACACTATGCATAATAAAATATAATATATTATATTTATAGAATAACTTTAATAAAGTATTACATTTTTATATAAAAAAGATTTTACAATGCAAAACACACTATGCATAATAGAATATAATATATTCTATTTATAGAATAACTTTAATAAAGTATTCTGTTTTATATAAAAAGATGTTTCTATTTTATTACGTTAATAATACGAATAAAACAAAACTTCTAAATCAACAATAATTGAATCAAATAATGTGAGATACTATGCAGCAACTATTGTAGCAATAATTGAACAAAACTGAGTGACTTCTCACATAAATATCAATAATCAATACCGCGTGTCTTTACTTGTGCAACAACGCCAGATTATTATACTTTTACTACCGAGTAGTTTAACAGTATCAACGGTAAAACTTCCGTCGTTATTTTCAATAAAATATTTTTGTCATTTTCTCAATCCGAAAATAATTCCATTGTGGGGCCCACCAATGATTGTGCCGTCGTGCCAATATTTCCTGTTTAAAACGAATATTCCCCGACCAATCAAATATAATATGACAACTTGCATACTTTGCAAAATTTATAAATATTTCCCACAACTATAACATTATCTCAAATTCACACCATAATATAAAAAAAATTATTTTGAGAAAATTAATTCTTTATTCATAAAATCCGGGGTTTCACAATATTCTTCTTAAATGATATTATTTTCTTCAATATCATTATGTCGAAATATTGGTCTGAACTTTTTATCAAATTTGGAACTTTTTGTGTTGGGGTTACTATTCACGTATACGGAGTGATTCACGAAAACGACACTATTCACCGAAAAAATAAAATTTTCTTCTTTTTGTCCAAGATGTCTATTATGGTTACTATCTTTGATTGTATCCATGTTTTGATCTTTATTTTTGAATTTTGCTTCAAAATTGGTTATTATGGATTATTATTGAACTTGGATAAAACTGTAATACAAATTCCTAATATTTGTTCTTTTGCTTCACTGGATTCGTTTTCTTTAAAATATTTTTCATCATCCTCAGTCCTAAATGATGATATTACTGAATATCTTTGGCCTGTAGTGCAAAGATAAATGATTTCTGATGAATATCTTTGGCTAGTAGTGCAAAGATGAACAGGTGTTTAGATGAACATAACCAACTGATGAATATCTTTGGCATGCAGTGCAAAGATGAATATTTGATTTCAGATATATGTTGATTGATGTTACAGGAATAAAATATTAACGATGTACTTTTAAATTCGTATATAGAAGATAGTAGATTTTATTCTCTATTTAACTCTTCTAATGAATTATTATTTCCGCTGCGAATATTGATTTAAAACTTGTTGTCAATTGTATTCTATTAGATTTTTCCCTGTTGAGGACTAACGATAATTTGTTCTATATTATCTTAGTCATAATGTTCTTTACTGGGCTAGTTGAGCTCACCCTTTTCCTTTTTGTTCCATTTTTCTTCTCAGGAGGCGATAATGTAGCGAGTACTAGTCGGGGTGTGGAATGATGGTTCTAGAAGTTGTTTTAGTAGTCCTCACTATTTTGTAAAATAGTGTATCAATATTTGTAATGAGGACTTATTTGAGTGTGGATATTGTCTAGATGATAATATTTGTATTTAAACTCACAGTTTAAGTGTTGTCGTATTTTGCACGACAGTTGTATTAATAAAGTTGTAGTTGTTTCTGTACCATGTATTTGGCGACTCAGAATGGTTGTTGTATACCTATTTTGGGGGCATCACAGTTGGTATCAGAGCTTAGGGATATGGTCTCTGGCGGAGATCAGGGAATAATACTTGGAGGGGAGAGACGAGTAAATCCTTCGCTAGTGTCATACCTAAGCTTATTTATTGGCCAGTCAGAGCATCTGATTAATATGTGATATGTTAATTTGTTTAATTAACCCTTATTTTATGGCAGTATTTAAGAATGGGAGCTAAGAATATTAACAGTGGAATGAATGAGACCGTGGAGACACCTTTACTCATCAATGAGGAGAACAGTCTGACAGTAAATGTTGTCCATCTACAACACCACCACGAAAGCGATTTATGAACGACGTGATGTTTAGGAGCTTTTTGCAGTTTATGCAAAGCCAGACGAGGGAGACTCGTGTACAAAATACGGGTGGAAATGATAGCAACGCGCAGCTTGTCACGGCCAAGTAGTTCAAAGAGTTGGGACCACCGAAATTTATTGGAAAGCTGGATCCGATCAAGGCAGAGACGTGGGTTAAACAAATTGCCAAGAAATTCGATGTCCTGGGATGCACGGAGGAAAAGAAGGTTCCGTTCGCCACCTTTATGTTCCATGGCGAGGCAGACTACTGGTAGGAATCTGTGAAGCGTACTCAGCCTGCCGCACTCAGCATGTCTTGGGAAACATTTCAGAAACTTTTCAACGATAAGTACTTTCCTGAAAGTATTCGCCATATGAAGGAGGTAGAGTTTATTAGATTAGAACAAAAAACAACATGACGGTGTGTCCCAATCTGGGCGAAGTTCGCAGAGTTATCCAGTTTGCACCTCATTTGGTAGAGAATGAGGAACGAATGACGAGGATGTTTCGAGAGGTTTAAAACCCGAGATTCTACAATATCTTATCTCTCATAAATTTTCTTTATATTCGGATGTTGTAAACATACGGCTTAATTATTAGAGCGAGATAATGAGTATGTTCAACCGGGGACCACAACCGTGGTCATACCAGGTGGTAGCGATCATGAACAATGAAAACCAAATGAGGAGGAAAACATTCTGGACAAAAGCGGTAACCACTCTGGGTGGTAATCGTGGCCATGAAAATAGAAGAAGCGAGTCTGGGGAGATTTTCAAAAGAGGAGATTCAACAATGACACTTGTGAAGACGTCGGCATCGTCAAAGAAATCGGTTTTAAGGGAGGAGAACGACCACCGGTTCAGATCTTATAAATGTGGAAAAGAGGACACATCATTGGCCAAACCGGCCCACAACAGTTCAAGGTATGCTATAATTGTGGAAAGGAAGGACATATCGCTCGAGATTGTACGGTAGCGAAACCAAGTCCAGTGGGGATGGTAACTCAAAAGGCTGTCCCAGAAAAGTCAAAGTCAACGGTTCCTGGAAGAGCATTTGTCGTGACTGGTCAAAGTGCAAGGAACCTAAACGAGGTGATCACGGGTAAGCTAATCATAAACTCTTACGAAGTTTATACCTTATTAGATACCGGTTCTACCCATTCTTTTATCTCTCCTGCTTGTGCTCAACGTTTAAACTTGACTCCGGAGAAATTAGACCTTGACTTATATGTGGAGACTCCATTAGGAGAAACTTTCATTGCATCCACTGTTTATAAATCTTGTTTGATCCAATTTGGCACCATCACCTTACCTGTTGACCTTATCTCTTTAAAGATACTTGCATTTGACGTGATTTTAAGGATTGATTGGTTAACTACTCATCATGCCAAAATTGATTACTTTCGTAAGGTTGTTAGTTTTCATATTCCTAACCAACCTGTTGTGCGAATTCAAGCAACTAAGCCATTAAAATCAATCACTGTTATATCAAGTCATAAAGCTATTCATTTATTAAAAAACGGATGTCATGCTTTCTTAGCCCATGTTATGGATTTGAATAAAGACACGTCATATTTGAATAATATTCCTGTTGTTATTGACTTGCCTGACGTATTTCCTGAAGAACTTCCCGGTCTACCCCCATAACGTGAAGTTGAATTCTTTATTGACCTTGAACCTGGTACAAAGCCCATTTCTAAAACCCCATATCGAATGGCTCCTATTGAACTTCAGGAGTTAAAGGTCCAACTGCAGGAGTTGTTGGACATCGGTTTCATTCGTCCTAGTACATCTCCTTGGGGTGCTCCTATTTTATTTGTAAAGAAGAAAGACGGGAGTATGCGACTTTGTATTGACTATCGAGAATTGAACCATGTCACCATCAAGAATAGGTATCCGCTACCTCGTATTGATGACCTATTTGACCAGTTGCAAGGAGCACAATTCTTTTCAAAAATCGATCTTCGTTCTGGATATCATCAGCTGAAGGTTAAAACTGAGGATATTCCAAAGACAGCCTTTAGAACTCAGCACGGGCATTATGAATTCTTAGTAATGTCTTTTGGATTGACTAATGCTCCTGCTACTTTCATGGATATGATGAACCGAATATTCAAGGAATATTTGGATCAGTTCGTTGTTGTCTTTATTGATGACATCCTCATCTATTCCAAAAGCCGTGAAGATCATGAGTGCCATTTGAAGCTGGTACTGCAAAGGCTTCGTGATAACAAGCTATATGCCAAGCTGAAGAAATGTGAGTTCTGGCTTGAGGAAGTAGCATTCCTTGGGCACATGGTGTCAAAATATGGAGTATCTGTTGACCCGGTGAAAATTGAAGCAATACAAAGTTGGGAGCAACCGAAGTCGGTGACCGAAGTACGTAGCTTTCTGGGCTTAGCTGGTTATTATCAAAGATTCGTGGAAGGATTTGCTTGAATCGCTACTCCGTTAACTCAGCTGACTCGTAAAGATACAAAATTCGTATGGAGCGATGAATGCGAGAAGAGTTTCCAAGATCTCAAGAGGAGACTCATTTCGGCACCTGTTCTGACAATACCGTCTGGTTCAAATGGATTTGTTATCTACAGTGATGCTTCAGGCAAAGGGTTAGGATGTGTTCTCATGCAACATGGAAAAATCATAGCCTATGCCTCACGATAACTCAAAAAATATGAGAGGAATTATCCTACTCATGATCTAGAGTTGGCAGCTGTCGTTTTCGCGTTGAAGATCTGGAGACACTACCTATATGGGAAGAAAGTGGAGATCTACACAGATCATAAAAGCCTCAAATATTTCTTTACCCAAAAGGAACTCAACATGCGACAACGACGTTGGCTCGAGTTGTTGAAAGATTACGACCATACCATCCAATACCATCCTGGAAAAGCAAACGTGGTAGCTGACGCATTGAGTAGAAGATCATATGCGGGTACAAGTGCAATGTTGTTAACACAAAGGCCCATTTTGTATGACTTGCAAAGGATGGAGATAGAGATAAAGGCTCCAAGTACCCACGTGATGATATCAACCATACGAGTAGAACTGACTTTAATCGATAAAGTTAAAGCTGCTCAAGCTACGGACATGGAGCTGATGCATATGAAGAAGAAAGTTCAAGAAGGTACTATTCCAGAAGCAAGAATCGATGAAGAAGGAATACTTCGAGTACACTCCAGACTTTGTGTTCCTAACGATTCTGACTTGAAGCATAGAATTATGATGGAGGCACACAACACACCGTTTGCAATCCATCATGGGAGTACCAAAATGTATCATGATCTTCGACATACTTTTTGGTGGAACAATATGAAGAGAGAGATCGCGAAGTTTATCTCGAGATGTTTAACTTGTTGATAAGAAGGTTTTATACCTACTTATTCGGTATATGTTACTTGAATTAGTTGCTTAATCTCATGTTTCTTAGTTACTTTTCATGCATTTTGTGTTCCTTTTATAGATTATATGCTTGGGAGTTGAAAGCGCAAAGAATTGGTATGAAAACGCAAAGAAAAGCAATCCGGACATCGTTTGGGCTTTTATGTTTATTTCATGTTCTTGGTTTGGAATTGGATTACATTGTAGAGCTTCTTCTTAGCTTTTTGGAAAATCTTGAATCATCAAAATCGGAGTTCGGATGCAAGAGTTATGACATTTGTACCAACGGACGTCGAACGTCACTGTTTTGGGTGGCCATTTGCATAGCAGTTATTTCCAGCCCAATTTCGACCTTCATCCGTTCATTATTTCTGAAATCTTAAGGAATTAAAGTTGTAGGTCTCGTCGATATCTACGATTTGACAGGTGGTAGGCCTCGTAACTCTTCCCGGATCAAAGGTTATGGCCGTTTTCCCAAGGGATGTCAGAGCAGAAAATTTTCCGTCACAAAACCGCCGTCGGGGTGGGCGTACCAGCCACAAGTCAGAACCCTAGCCTGCCGGGGCAGGCCCAAATCAAGCATAAACCCCCGCCGGGGCGGGGCTAGAGGACTTCCAAGAGAACTTAAAGACATATGAAGAGACTTATAAAAGGAGGAGAATCACAAGGATTAGAGGAGATTAGAGACTAGATAGAGGATTCAATTAGATTAGTTTAGAGTAAATTAGATCAAAACACTAGTTCTAATTAGATTTGGAGATTGAAGCAACTTGAAGACCATTGAAGATCACGAGCAGGAGCTTGAGGAAGATGGAGATTTGCTGACAACAGATTTATTCTTTACTCTACTCTTATTTTTATCTTTTAATGTTATTTCAAGTGTGGATTCTTAGTTTTAATTCAATGAACTAATTCTTTGTTTGAGATTACTATGGATCTTATTGTGTAGTTTATTTTAATATGCTTCGCTATCAATTATTATGTTCTATTGTGAGGATTGTCTATTGTGATTTGGACTTAATTGTTTAATTGATTGGCCATCAATTACCGTGATAATCTTTATGAACTTGAGAGATGAAGTATTGATTTAGATCTTATCATGATAGCACATGTCATGAATTTTTTCAATAGCAGATTTTTGATTATTGTTAAGGTATAGATATGCTTAACATCGCATGTAATCGGATAGAGAACTTATTCTTCAACCTTCTTCAATTGTAATTCACATAGAGATATAGTGGGTTAGTTGATTAAGGTGTTTAACGGATTTCTATCTTAATTGTGGATTGATGTTAATATGGGTATTATGCATCGAGAGGTGGTTTTATCTGCTTTAGTGTTCTTGATTAACAATTCAGGAAAGAGAATAATTGATGAGAAGTGTGTTAACTTAAATGAAGCAATAAGTAAAGTTGTGATTTTAAATCTCCGTTATCTTAATTTAACTAGTGGAATTCAATAGTAGTTTAATTTATATAATTTGAAATTCATTCGTTTAAATAAGATTGAGTTGGTTACGGGTTAGTACTCGGTGATTTTTATTAAACAATTCCTCGTGGGAACGATACTCTACTTTCACTTTATTACTTGTTGACCATGTATACTTGCGTGTTGTGCGTAATTAGATTTTACCCAACAAGTTTTTGGCGCCGTTACCGGGGAATTAGTTAATATATTTTTGCCAATATTAGCTTCAATCAAATTAGTCTTAATTTAAACTCTTTTTTTTACTTTTTATTTAATTCTCTTCCTATTTTTCTTTCTTTTCATGTACCATGGATGACTTTGCGTATCAATGGCCATACACGAACATGACTCAACCAAGGGAAACAGGGATTGATGGACTTAATACATCTTCTATATAGCCAATACAAATTGAGGCAACTTCGAAGACGTTGGAGGTTATTCGAGCCCAACGGAGTCGAAGGATGGCAAGAATGACTTAGCCAAGGGGAGCGGAGATTGACAAATTCGCGACACTTTTCGCAATGTCAGCACAGATTGAAGAACTTTTGAGGAAGTTGGATGTTTTTACAGCCCAATGGAGTCGAAGGATTTCAGTTATTTGTGACTATTGTGCTGGCAACCACCCGAGTAATCAATGCACCATCAATCTTGGGCTGATGCATAAAGATGGTGGTAACTACCTCAATCAAGATGCATATGATAATTATGATCAAGTTTGGGGGTATCACCCGGATTCTTCATGGAGCTACAACTATCAAGACCAATACTCTATTCCAGATCCAACATACACGCTAGATTTCTCATATCAACCTCCATTAAAAGAAGAAAAGTCAAAGTTGAAGGAATTATTGTCCAAGTTCATAGCATCAAATGAGGAGAGGAGGATAAATCAAGAGCGGTCAATTCACAATCTGCAGAACCAGATAGATCAAATACTCAAAGCCTTGAACAACTGTCCTCAAAACAATTGGTGTTATGACGAGGATTCCGAGAATGATGAAGTGCACGAGCCAAATCTATAACTGGATGAGCCACAAGATATCGAAAGTGTGGAGACAATTGGGGATAATGAAATAGAGGACGATGAAGATTTAAATGGGTCTCCACCAACGATCAAAGAGGCAGTCAAATTTGCAAAATCATGCTCATTTAGTAGTCATGTCGTCGGCGAAGCTCTTGATGACATAAGAGCGAGTACAATTTTGAATCCATGGTGGGAAGAGAAAGAGAAGATAGACGAAGAGCCCATTGTGTGTGACAAGCTTTCATGCCCCAAAGTGATCACATACACAATGGAGAAAATTAAACACCTAGCTGTGGGACGTTCTTGATTGAGAGCATACTAAATCAGAGCATGCTAGGTGACTTTAATGCAATGGCTATCACAATTGGGAACCTACCAAAAGCTACATTATTTTCGATGGATGGAGGGTTCCTCAACTATCAAAGAGGAATTGGATAGCGTTGACCAGACAAAGTCAGGCTGAAAGACTATAATTCAAGCGCTAACTAGGAGGCAACCCAGGAATTTTTTTTTTTTATATGCTTTCCTAGTTTATTTAGTAGATAGGAATCCAAGTGCTATTCTAATCCATGTTGTCTCTCTTCATTGCAGGTATTGGAGGTTTAATGGATAGGAAAATGATCAATGTAGCCAAATACCACCATCACCACAAGCTTAAATGATTACAGGGAAGTCCTCGTCCACTTTATGCTTTATTTTACAATGAGGACATTGTAATTGTTAAGTTTGGGGGAGTTAAATAATTTAGGGTTATTTATGTTTGCGTTCATGTAGTGTAATTGCATAATAGTTTGCATAGTAGAGTAGTCTTGCATGATTCCAGGTGTTAGATAGTTACAATTTATTTTGGCCAATGATGAGATTGGAATTGGGTAGACAAGTATAGTACTGACTATTAGAGCTTTGATGTGATTTCTTATTATGAATTGAGTCTTTTTCTGTTTGAAACTGGTATAATAAGGATAACACAGTAAAAACAACTTGTTGATTGATTGAGTTTAAATTGATACATAATGGGATTCTAAAGGATAATGCTAGTTTGAATGAAAGAATGACAAGAACAAGTAGTGATGGCTAAAGTTACACAAGAACCTAAGTTTGGGGGAAAAGTGGGGTATATAAGCTTCTAAAAAAAGATATTGAGTTGAATAAATTGAGTCCTGTGGTGGGTCGAGAAGAAGCGTGAAATGCACTCCTCATAAACACAGGCGTGAGATGGAGCGTAAAACGCACTCACTATCCAAAAAGAAAAAAAAATAGAAAAAATAAATAAATAAATAAAACGGGAAATAAGAGCAAAAAGCCCCCGTAGATGAAAAATGAAGCATAAGTATCCTATGTTGACCCTCGATATTGGTAATTATTTGATTTTAGTTGGATCTAGCTTGTTTTTGGATTTCATGAGTTTACACTGTATGATGCCTTCGAAGAGACTTGTTATGTGTTAAATTTGATTTTATATTAGTTAACATTGTTGTGGAGCACACACGCACTATATTAGTAATAACAGTTTAAGACGTGATGATTGACTAAGAAATTATTGATTTGTTTTGATATGATGTATTATCATGTTTACTTGATTTCTCTAAGGTTGGTTGAATAGACTTGTTTCTGTCATTACTGCTGGATTCGTAGGCATGTAGATTAGTTGCATTGCATTATTGTTTTGATTTTTTGCTTGAGGACAAGCAAAGGTTTAAGTTTGGGGGTATTTGATAAGTAGGTTTTATACCTACTTATTTGGTATCTGTTACTTGAATTAGTTGCTTAATCTCATGTTTCTTAGTTACTTTTCATGCATTTTGTGTTCGTTTTGTATATTATATGCTTGGGAGTTGAAATCGCAAAGAATTGGTATGAAAACACAAAGAAAAGCAATCCGGACATCGTTTGGGCTTTTATGTTTATTTCATGTTCTTGGTTTGGAATTGGATTACATTGTAGAGCTTCTTCTTAGCTTTTCGAAAAATCTTGAATCATCAAAATCGGAGTTCGGATGCAAGAGTTATGACATTTGTACCAACGGACGTTGAACGTCACTATTTTGGGTGGCCATTTGCATAGCAGTCACATCCAGCCCAATTTCTACCTTCATCCGTTCATTATTTCTGAAATCTTAAAGAATGAAAGTTGTAGATCTCGTCGATATCTTCGATTGGATAGGTGGAAGGCCTTGTAACTCTTCTCGGATCAAAAGTTATGGCCGTTTTCCCAAGGGACATCAGAGCAAAAAAAATTTCGTCACAAAACCGCCGCTGGGGTGGGCGTACCAGCCACAAGTCAACCCCCTAGCCAGTCAAGGGCCCAAATCAACATAAACCTCACGGGCGGGGTAGCCTGTAAAATGCGCAAAAGTGCGAATTTTGGTCCAATTTGAGTCCGGGAAGGATTGTTTCGATCCGATTTACACAAGGACTTCCAAGACAACTTCCAAGAGGACTTAAAGACATATGAAGAGACTTATAAAAGGAAGAGGATCACAAGGATTAGGGGAGATTAGAGACTAGATAGAGGATTCAATTAGATTATATTAGAGTAAATTAGATCAAAACACTATTTCTAATTAGATTTGGAGATTGAAGCAACTTGAAGACCATTGAAGATCAAGAGCTGGAGCTTGAGGAAGATGGAGATTTGCTGACAACAGATTTATTCTTTACTCTACTCTTATTTTTATCCTTTAATGTTATTTCAAGTATGGATTCTTAGTTTTAATTCAATGAACTAATTCTTTGTTTGAGATTACAATGGATCATATTGTGTAGTTTATTTTAATATGCTTCGCTATCAATTATTATGTTCTATTGTGAGGATTGTCTATTGTGATTTGGAATTAATTGTTTAATTGATTGACCATCAATTACCATGATAATCTATATGAACTCGAGAGATGAAGTATTGATTTAGATCTTATCATGATAGCATGTGTCATGAATTTTGTCAATAGCAGATTTTTGATTATTGTTAAGGTAGAGATATGCTTAACATCGCATGTAATCGGATAGAGAACTTATTCTTCAACCTTCTTCAATTGTAATTCACATAGAGATATAGTGGGTTAGTTGATTAAGGTGTTTAACGGATTTCTATCTTAATTGTGGATTGACGTTAATATGGGTATTATGCATCGATAGGTGGTTTTATCTGCTTTAGTGTTCTTGATTAACAATTCAGGATAGAGAATAATTGATGAGAAGTGTGTTAACTTAAATGAAGCAATAAGTGAAGTTGTGATCTTAAATCTCCGTTATCTTAATTTAACTAGTTTTATTAAACAATTCCTCGTGGGAACGATACTCTACTTTCACTTTATTACTTGTTGACCACGTATACTTGCGTGTTGTGCGTAATTAGATTTTACCCAACACTTGTCAACATGTAAAGGCGGAGCATCAAGTACCAAAGGGTCCATTGCAACCACTTGAGATTCCGAAATGGAAGTGGGAACACATTACCATGGATTTTGTTATGGGTCTTCCCACGGTTTCTCAAGGCATAAATGCTATTCGGGTTATTGTTGATAGATTAACCAAGTCTGCTCATTTCTTGCCGATACGGGAGACTTATTCCCTTGAACGTCTTGCTCGTATGTACATAGATGAGATTGTGAGATTGCATGGCATGCAAATATCCATAGTTTCGGATCGTGACCCAAGATTCACTTCAAGATTTTGGGTTAGCTTGCAAAAAGTTATAGGCATGGATTTACGATTCAGTTCGGCATACCATCCTCAAATGGATGGGCAATCAGAGAGGACTATTTAAACTCTTGAAGATCTATTAAGACTTTGTGTCCTAGATTTCAAAGGGAGTTGGGATAAGTACCTACCATTAGTGGAATTCTCCTACAACAACAGTTATCAGGCAAGTATAGGTGTGGCTCCATTTGAAGCATTGTATGGACGAAAGTGCCGCTCTCCAGTATATTGGGATGATGTGGGAGAAGCAACGTTATTGGGACCAAAGTTGGTACGAATGACTACAGAGAAGATCCAAATGATTCGACAACGTATACAAACGACACAGGATCGACAAAAGAGTTATGCGGATCTTCATCGAAAGGACGTGGAATTTGACATTGGGGATCATGTATTATTACGTATTGCTCCATGGAAGGGAGTTACAAAATTCGGGAAGAGAGGAAAGCTCAATCCACGATTTATTGGTCCATTTCAGATTCTTGACCGAGTAGGAAATGTGGCCTATAGACTCACATTACCTCCAAGTATGTCTCGTGTTCATAATGTTTTTCATATATTTGTGCTACGTAAATATGTGAAAGACCCAAACCACATTATTGAGTTAGAACCCATTTAGAGATAGTCAAGACTTAACGTCTTTAAGAGGTACCTATCAAGATCTTGGATAGGAAAGAGCATGTCCTACGTACAAAGGTCATACCACAAGTCAAAGTTTTGTGGAGGAACCATGCTATAGAGGAAATGACCTGGGAGTTGGAAACGGAAATGAAAGCGAGGTATCCTCACATTTTTGAAACACCAGTTACATACGTCAATTTCGAGGACGAAATTTCATAAGGAGGGGAGGTTGTAAGACCCCAACTTGTTATAAATGAAATTGAATTTCTCTATTTATTATTTTGAAATAGTAAGGGTTGAATTGATTAATGTGGTTAGTTATGGGTAAAATGCGCAAATATTTCAAATAAGCAAGTGGTTATAAAATATTCATTATTGTCGGGGAATATTCGTTTGGTCATGAAATATTCTTCCTGTCGGGGAATATTGGTACGACGGCGCAGCCTTTTGTGGGCCCCATAACGGAAAGCGATTGGATGAAAAAAACGACAAGTATAAGTTGTTTATTAATAATCTAGGCGTAGTTATTCACCAATTATCATTGTTGGAATATCCGGTGGTTAAAACACAAGATATTATGCGTTGTTGCACAAGATGATTACCAGATTGCACCAATTATTGATTCTTACCTAAGAAGACACTACTCAATAATTGTTACAGTAATTACTGTTCAATATTTTATTTTATTGATTCTATAATTGCTACGTTGATATTTTATATTACTATTGTTTCAATAATTGTTACTACACAATATTTTCCATTATCGAAGCAATAATTCATATTATCTGAATAATATTATTAGATAACATTATTGGTAATGTCTAGAAAGTTCTGCTCTAAGGAGAGGTTTGGTCACCTAATTAAGGCTACCAAGAAGGAGAAATTCTTATTGAAAACCCCTTTCCTCACAGAACTACCACAGTCATTGCATCTTGATTTCTTGAATATTATTTGTGAATAATTAATTATTGATTTATATGATAAGGAAAATATTCATTTTATGTGGATATAGATGGAGAAAATTTTTAATGTGACAATTGTTAAAAATTATTATTTTTATCTTTTTCTGATAAATAATTTATTTAAATATATTATTTTAATAATATAATAATGGTGATATTTTTACAATGAATGTGGGATATCTGAGTATATGAGGAGGAATGGTATTTTTGTTGCAAAAGTTATTTAAAACATGTTAAACATGTCTGTGGGCCCATTTCTTGACTGAAATTTGTTTATAGCCTGTAAAACGCCCGTTTGTGGATTTCGGTCAATTTCTGTTTGGAATTTGGAAAAATTTTCTTCTACAAAGTTGTAGATAATGGATTTTCCTATAGAAAGATATAAGGTTCGAATTTTTCTGACAAAAGGGCTATTTATTATGAATTATTAAAGTTCCAGATTAATTAATTATTATTATTTGGAGTTTTAAATAAATTAATTGAGAAAAACGTTTTTGTGGTTGTTATTGAGGTGTGGCTGATGTCTAGACTATATTGGTGTGCGTAAGAATTTTGAGAAAAATAAATTATTATTATATTAAATTTTCTGCTTTGGTGTTCTAAGCATTTTCCTATAAATAGGGTGCTTAGGTTAGAATTGAAAATCACACCAGAAACAAGTTTTTTTTTTCTCTCTCTATATTATCGAGCGTATTCTTGTGAGTATTTTGAGACTTTGAGTGTTGCTATACGGTATAAATTTCCTTAAACACTATATCCAGTATTCCAGTCAAAAGTACTGTCTTTTCGAGGTAAGGGATGTTGTTTTCTTCTTAAATGATATTATTTTCTTCAATATCGTTATCTCAAATATTGGTCTCGAACTTTTATCAAATTTGGAACTTTTTGTGTTTGGTTACTATTCACGATATCTGACAGACTATTCACGATACGACAATTATTCACTTAATATGACACTATTCAATCAAAAATGAAATTTTCTTCTTTTTGTCCAAGATGTCTATTATAGTTACTATCTTTGATTGTATCCATGTTTTGATCTTTATTTTTGAATTCTGCTTCAAAATTAGTTATTATGGAGTATTGTTGAACTTGGATAAAATTGTAATACGAATCCCTAATATTTGTTCTTTTAATTCAATGGATTCGTTTTCTTTAAAATATTTTTCATCATCCTCAGTCCTAAATGATGATATTACTGAATATCTTTGGCCTGTAGTGCAAAGATGAATGATTTCTGATGAATATCTTTGGCTAGTAGTGCAAAGATGAACAGATGTTTAGATGAACATGACCAACTGATGAATATTTTTGGCCTGCAGTGTACAGATGAATATTTGATTCCAGATATATGTTGATTGATGTTACAGGGATAAAATATTGACGATGTACTTTTAAATTCGTATATAGAAGATAGTAGATTTTATTCTCTATTTAACTCTTCTAATGAATTATTATTTCCGCTGCGAATATTGATTTAAAACTTGTTGTCTATTGTATTCTATTAGATTTTTCCCTGTTGAGGACTAACGATAATTTGTTCTATATTATCTTAGTCATAATGTTCTTTACTGGGCTAGTTGAGCTCACCCTTTTCCTTTTTGTTCCATTTTTCTTCTCAAGAGGCGAGAATGTAGCGAGTACTAGTCGGGGTGTGGAATGATGGTTCTAGAAGTTGTTTTAGTAGTCCTCACTATTTTGTAAAATATTGTATCAATATTTGTAATGAGGACTTATTTGAGTGTGGATATTGTCTAGATGATAATATTTGTATTTAAACTCACAGTTTAAGTGTTGTCGTATTTTGCACGATAGTTGTATTAATAAAGTTGTAGTTGTTTCTGTACCATGTATTTGGCGACTCAGAATGGGTGTTGTATACCTATTTTGGGGGGAGTCACAACTTCTGTTATTCCATTCTTTATCATTATGTTGGAATAACTTTTGCCTACATCGAGATTCCGTATACATGGTGATATTCTTCATTATTCCATTCTTTATTATTCGCATTGGAATATCCGTGCATGCGTGCAGCTTACACACGACTTGGTTCCGCTTCTTTATTATTCTGCTGGAACATCCATGCGTGCGTTTCTACGCATGATCCGGTTTCGCTTCTTTATTATTCGTTGGAACATCCTGCTTTATGCGGTTTATGCATGACTGGTTTCGTTCTTTATTATTACTCGTTGGAACATCCTATCTCATGCGGTTTACGCATGACACAGTTCCGCTTTTCATTATTCTCATTGTAACATCCTCGCATGCATGCGATTACGCATGACCTGGTTCAATTCTTTATTATTCTGTTGGAATAACCTGTCTATGTGGATTATCACATGCATGGTGAATGATCCTTTGTATTCATTCCTTATTAAATTGTGGAAATGATCTGTTTAAGTGGATTACCGCATGGCGAACGAAAATCCATTTGCAGTTTCATATATTCTCTTATACTCAGTTAGTTAAAGTTTTGACTTCTATACTCCATGAAATTAGTGGAATATCCTTGATATTTGCGCTTCATCTAGTATCTTTTCATGGAAATATTCTTCTGAGCATTCTTGAATTTTACTCCACAAAGAAGTATCATGTTGACAATTTGGACGTTATTGGTTTCTGGATAAATTAATTCTTGAACTTGTTTTATTGAATTCTTATATCATTGTCATCATCCTCATGTTTATATTATGTTGAAAGTCATCTGTGGCCTGTAGAACATAGATGGACTTGGTATGATTATGACCAGGGATTATCTGGTATAATCATGACCGTAATGTTACAAATGATATGGAAAAAGTCCTCATTGGCCCGTAGTGCATTGATGGACAGTTGTTGGCATGATCATGACCACGAATATCCTTGGCCCGTAGTGCATGGATAATTTGTGGTCGTGATACTAATGAATATCCCTGGCCGTAGTGCTTGTTCCGCTGCAGTTAAACTTGATGTTTGTTATATTTTATCAGTTTAACACTGTTGAAGGCTAACGATAAATTATTCTGCATTATCTTAGTCATAATATTTCTTCTCGGGCTAGTTGAGCTCACCTTTCTTTCACCGTTTTTCTCTTCAGAAATGAGAACGTAGCCGGGACTAGTCGGGGAACAGAGTGACGGTCCAGATGATAGCATTATTAGTCCTCACTATTCTGTTAAATAGTGTGACAATAAATGTAATGAGGACCCCATTGAGTATGGATATTGTCTAGATGACAATATTCTTATTAAAACTCTCAATTATGTCTTGTCGTATTCTACACGACAGTTGTATTATTAAGTTGTATTTGAATTTTGTACCATGTATTTGACGATTCAGAATCGGTGATGTATACCTATTTTGGGGGCATCACAATTATACCGAATAATCCCTGGTCATAATCATACCAAGTCCATCTATGCACTACGACCACAAATGACTTTCATCATAATATAATCATGAGGATGATGACAATGATATAATAATTGAAGACTTTAACAATTTAATTTAAGAATAATAATGAAGACTGTGAACATGATACTGCTTTGTGGAGTAAAATTCAAGAATAATATTGTATCAAAAATGACTTAAACAGAAAATAATATTTTAACGAATATTTAATGAAGATAATAACATTATTCATTATATTATAAACTCCATTTAATATTATTCATTATATAATAACATTAAATTCATTTACTAATATTATTAATCATTAAATAATATTTTAAATCAATGATTTCATAACACCTTAATCCAAATGTTATCAATCACTTAATAATCTCATAATTTAATATTATTAATATTATAACAATATATTAATATTATTAATATTAATATTATTTATTTTACTTTTTTTTACACTTTACTAATTAATGCATTTAATCATCCTAAAATGCCAAACTCATAAGATTTCATCACCAATAACCAAAACCCTAATAAAAAAACTACATATACCTTATATAGGATTCCCAAGCCATAAAATCCTATTTTCCAATTTTTTTTACTTCACATAACATATTTAATTCATTTACTCATAACTAGTCCATTTTCATGAAAAATACCAAATCAGTCCCAAAAATTTTCTTTTCTGGGATTTAGCAGAATATAGTCCCATATTGAACATATATTTTTCTCGAAATTTTTAAAATTCATTTACTATTTTTCATATGGCCAAAACTGCCGAATATTTAGACATTTATCATAAACTGTACTTTTGTCCTACAATTACAAAATTTACATGGTATACTGCTGTTATATACATGTACTTCCAATAAAAATTTCACCAATTTTGGAGATAACCACAAGGAGTTATAAGGGTTTATTTTTAAAATAGTTTTTTTCCATAAAATTCATAACTCCTAATATATACATCCAAAAATCGTCATTTTTGGACACAATCTAGAAAACTCATCAAATTATCATTTCAATTTTTTTCAGAATTTTTGAAGGTCGAAAAAATTACGAAACTGCCCCTGGCAGAAATCCTTACTTACAACGGTTGATCGAAAATAATATTCATACGAATACGAAAAATAATATCTCTTTAGAATATGAAAAATATAATAACCCTTACGAGTATTGAAAAAAAATAACTCTCTTCATGAATATGAAAGAAATAATACTCCTTACGAATATTGAACGAAAATAATATCTCTTCAGAATATGAAAAACATAATAACCCATACATCAAAAAGAAGAGTATTCCAACTAGTATAGCGGAGATATTCTTGAAGAAAACTTTCACTGTTTTCTACGCACAAAACTTCTTAAAACTCTAAAGAAATACGCTCAAGATTATAGAAGAAGAATTTTCTGATTCTGGTGTGATTTTCAATGTCATCTTGTTGTCTATCATGGGAAGACTCTAAGTACTAGAGAGAAGAGTTTACAGTCATCTTAGCAAGTCCATCACGAGAAGGCATCAAGTATCAAGGAAGAAGATCACCAACGTCATCATGGTGTCAAGCATGACAAAGTTTTTAAGTACCTAACAGAAGAGCTTACAGTCATCTTAGAAACTCATCATGTGCAGCCATCAAGTATCAAGAAGAATGATCTTCACTGCAGTTCAACAAGGGATCATCAGAAATGGTTAAGTATCTGAAGAAGCTGAGCATCATGCAACACTTAACTGCAGCTTAAGGTTGATCACGTCAAGCTGCTAAACATTCAGAGATGAAGAGCTTAAAGAACATCTTAGCAGCACCTCCAACAAATAAACAACATCATCAACAAGAAGCCAGGGCCTGAGGGGTCCTTGTCCAGTTGGACTAAATGAAGTACCAAGCCTGCTGAGCTTGAAGAGTTCCTAGGGAACTAGAGAAGTTCCAAGGCTGCTGGCCTTGAAGAGTTCTTAGTGAACTGAAGTTCCAAGGCTGCTGGCCTTGAAGGAATCTTAGTGATTCAGGGAGCTGCCCTTCCTTAGTGGAAATCCTGCTAGTTGAAAGCAGAAGAGTGGATTAGGAGCTTGAGTCTCTGAACCACTTAAAATCCCTTGTGTCTTTATGTCATTTACATTATGTACTTAACTGCTATAACTGCTATGTATGTATTAACTGCTTACCACTAAACTAACTCTAAGAACAATATATGTATTATTATGAATATATCAATGAAGGGGATCTTTTACTTATTCCACTGTGCTTGAAAAGATTCTTATGTTTGTCATATGCTAAATCATTAGCAATACAAAATAAACGAGAAAAGTATTTGAAATTAAAAGGATCTATTCAACCCCCCCTTCTAGATCTATTATGTGCCTATTGGGAACTAATAATTGGTATCAAAGCAGGTTCTCATGCTATATTCAAAAACTAATCGCTTTGAGTCTGATCCTAGGCACACACATTGTTCTAAACTTAGTTTAGTAGTAAGTCACTTGTAAATGCAGATGAGCTCACATGTTGGAAATATTGTGTACAGGTAAATGTGTGTAAACACCTGAAGCTACTTAGATTGGTCCATGCTCTTAAATGCCATTACAAGTAGACCAATCCTTGCCCGCAGTTAATCTTGTAGTCTGAAGACTAGGCGAGAAAGCTCAAGAGACATCAACAACAAAGAGTCAAACATCCACCAGCCTGAAAGATGAAAAAGACCATACATGCTAAGAAATGCTCATCCAGAGAAGAAAGAAGAACTTCTCAAATATGTATTTAGCCAACCAGCAGCTGAATGTAAACCTTGTGGACTCAAGGATGTCAAAGAACTAAGGATGCCAAGATTCTCTTAGCTTACATCTTCAAGACCACGACTGATTTATTGAAGGACAACTAGAGCAACAAGCTGTGCAAATGAAAAACTATGCACATCAATGCCTAATCTCAGTATATCGAAGCTAAATGACTATTAAGAAACTGACAGTAGAAAGGTACGGTTCCTCGCTAATATAAATATGCACATCATGTTGCACCACCTTATGCACTATAACAGTATTCTATCAAGAAATTATATTCTACCTAAAAAGGGGAAGAGAGAAAGTACAATGAGGTTGGAAACTCAAATGCTAACAAATTTTCTCTCCATCCAAGCTTTAGGTTGAAGATAACATCTTGAAAGAAGTCTGAAATAGGTCATAAGCATATCATGGTTTAACTAATCTTAAGTGGAGTAATCTTTACTGATGAGTTAGTAAGTATGTTCAAACATATGTTCTATGTTTTTGATAACACATAGAGAATGATCAGTTCTACAAGAGTATCTTGAAGATTCATAGAAACTGATCACCTCCATGAATTAACCAGATGCAAATAAGTGATAGAGTTGATTCTCACTCTGTGAACATTTAAACTCTGTGAACATAACCAAGCAAATGATGAAACCATCAAAGAAAAAGGGTGTTTTATTAAAATGGCAAATCTTACACACATTCACCATCATTCATCTCAAAATGTATTATCTAAATTAGTTACATGCATGAATATGATTGTTGGTGATCAATATGATGATTATTCCAATATATGAGGAATAAGGATTTTGAAGGCTAACCTAGCAGGACCCATTTAACCATGGGTACCAAAAATAGAAATTTATAACCTGCAGGTACTTGGTCTATCTGGCCACACTAAGGAATGCTGAAGCAGAAGACTTCAGTCAAGAAGATTCAACTAGCAGAAGGCTTAAGACTTTTTAGAAATGATTCTGATAAAATTCCTATATGTCATAGCCTGTCCTTGAAGACCTGTTGAGCTAATCTAAATGAAGCTCACATGGCTGCTGATCGTTATATGGAAGCAAGTCATTCAACCAAAGATGAAAAAGGTCTTATATGCTTAATCATGCAAAGCATGTCATATGAGAAAAATCTTCAAGGAAGCTCACATCAGAGGATCATCGATCATCAATCATGAGGAACTCATTACGGGAGTAGAACTCTACAAGTACACACTGACAAGGAAGACAACGTTCGTAGTGCTGTCAAAGGATCATAGAATGATCAACCCTGAAAATACCCATTTCTACGATACAAGAAGATTTAATGACTTCAGCCAGAATGAGATATGCAAGGTTGCCTTCTGATACACATGAAGAAGAAGAACTTATGTCTCTCTAAGAAGACAATATCAACTATGGGGGAGCAATGATTTGCTAAAAGGAACAACAACACTGAAAGTATCAGAACGAGGCAATATACCAGTTACAGAGTCCCAAAACTTTGTGACTGACGAACCAAATGAAGATCCATATTCAGTAGGAACGTCTTAAAACGTACCACTGATAACCTTGTCAACCACCCAACTTAAAATTGTGGAGTGCCTACGATCAAACATATGATCGCAGTTTAATAGCAGGAGGACACCACGATTACAGCTAATGCAAGTGTCTAAAGTTGGTAGAGGAACTCCCCAGCAGAAAAGGTTAAATGAGATATCAGTGCAAATTACTTCTAAAGTTTTATTTCTGGAAAGTGCCTCAGGGACAAACCTGACCCTTAGTTCACTCTATGAGCTACCTTAACCAAAAAAGATTGCTTAGTCAAGTTCATCTTAAGGACTAGAACCGTCAACGATCGTAGAATAGAGTTTGAAGAGAACTCAACGACCGTAGAAGTAGACTCGACGATCTCAGTCTGCCCAGAGGCTACACTAGCTCATAAGGAGCTTTGAAGAATTGGATACTTGCTCAACTACTCAGATCGTGTGGAGATAGATACGAATACAGTCTTGGGGTATATAAGTGGTTAAGACATGCAACTTCAAGATAAGGATTAGTGTCAAATCATCTACTGAAGCCTCTCTCAGAAGATGATCGTTGAGTCAACAAAGAAGAAACATAGAGTCCATAGCTACCTCACAAAGCTACTCTACGAACCAAAAAGGTCAACGGTCAATCCACGTCATTGACGTCCTCTTTCTTAAAAGAAATATCAAACTGAAAAGTTTATGGGGAGTTACAGTTTGTTACTGGGCATCGTGCAACCAATGAATGGTTGACACATCACAGTCAGAGTCAGAAGGAAATGTCTTAAAGACAAATTCAAAATCTCAAGCTAATAATCAGAAACTATCGAATCTCTCTCCCTCTCCTTTTTCAAACCCTAGAATCCTCTTCACAACCCAAATCAATTAACCCTCCAGAGCCTTGCCCAAATCACATTCAACTATCTCTCATAAAACTTCCTAAATCAAATACCCATATTCTTCGAACTCTTCAAATGGCAGATTGACGAATAATCACTGGCATTCAGCACCGAACCAAGACGTTTGAGAAATCTGAAAAGAAGTTCAGAGATATTCTTGAACTTGTGAAGAAGGCTAGTTTCTCAGAATGTCTTGAGGCAAACACTCGAGTATATGCTAAACTGGTTAAGGAGTTTTACTCAAACGCATCCATAAATTTCAGAACCCTTTTTACTAAGGTCAAAGGTCAGTCTCTAAAGCTGAATTCGTCTAACATCAATCAATGCTTAGGCCTTCCTGACCTAGGACTGAAAAGCCTTGATGAGATTGACACTGAACAAGCAAAGAGGACTATGGGATACAAAAGAAACCCTAGTCTGAAGGACATGAAGAAAAAAGAGTTTCCTGAAGAATTCGAGTTCCTTGCTGAGATAGTGGGCAAATGTATACTATGCAAGGATACTGCACATGACACTGTGCTTGATCAACAACTGAAGATTATGTCTGTAATAGTTCTGAAGAAGCGAATAAACTTTGGAGTTATCTTGTTCGATCAAATCTCCAAATGGGTGGAAAAGGCTGAGATGAAGAAGTCTACAGATAAACCCCTTACAAAGGTTTTTCATGGAAGACTATTAAGCATTGTGCTGAAGAAGAAATTGGGAAGCAAGATCAAGGATGATGAGGGAGAACCACTAAATGTCCATAAAGTCATGTCTCTACAGCTGTTTGTGAACTAGAAGAAAAATCCCAAGGAAAACAGGAGGCTGACACCTGGGAGCAGCAGTAAGGTCTCTGCAAAGAAGAGGAAGGCAAAGGAGGTGGAAAGCACTTAATCTGATGACTCTGTAGCAATAGCAACCACACCAGCAAAGAAGAAGTCCAAGGGTGTGAAGAAAACAGAGGCTCCACCAAGAAGTCTCTCCACTGACAACAAGGAAGTAGGAGGAGAAGGGGTCTTAACTGTAAAAATCCCAAAGAGAAGAAGTAATAGATTGCTCTGAGGGCCATCCAAGAAGAAAACAAAGGTGATAAAGAAGCCAGCCCCAGTTCCCCAAGAAAGTCTATCTTCCAAGGATGAGAGCGTAGAGTCAGAAGATGAGAAGGGAACTGAAAGTTTCAAGATTGAGCCCTCAAGAAGCAAATCCAGCAATGAGGAAGAAGTTATTTCTATGAAAGAAAGAGCTAAGTCTAGAAATAAAGAAGAATGTACAAGCCCTATGGCTAACTCTAAGAGCATCCACTCTGATGATGAAGAAAGGCTTCAAGATGACAAAATTGCATCTCCTACTGCAAATGCCCCAACAAGTTCAGATGATGTTTCCAAAAATGTTGAATCCAGAGAAGAAGGACCTGCCCCTAGTGTTGCTAAAGATCAAGGAAGTCTGTCTGATGATACAGAAGCTTTGAATTCAGAAGAAGAAGAAAAGTCTGACTCTCCTATAGCTGAACCTCCAAGGGGAAGAAAGAACTACAGACTACTTGCTAAGTTTGTCCCCAAGAAGCAAGGTGAACACTTTACTACAATCATTGAAGTGAGTGATGATGAATCTGAATCAAAGGAAGAAAATGCTGAAGATGGGACTAGTGATGAAAATCAGCAAGAAGAATTCACTGATGAATCTGATGAAAGATGTCAGCATAAGTCAAGTTCAGAAGGTGGAAGAATGAAGGAAGATTATGGTTCTGCAAATCAGGAATCAGAGGAACTAGCAGACTAGCATGTCCTGTCTCCAGCAAGAATCAACAGAAGAATAGTGGTGGAAGTTTTTGATGAACCAGCAGAACTACCAGTAGAAAGATGGGTAAGATATGGCAATTAACAACTCAAGGTTGTAAGGATAACTGCACATGATATGGTCAAAAATTGGAACAACATGGAGTTAGACTGCACCACTATCCTCTACAATTCTGATGATCCTTTGATGAGATGGTTCTTCCCATGGATACCCTGGTTAAAGGCATATATTGAAAAGGTTGGAAGTTACTTCAGCTGGTGTTACTCTCAGTTTCCAAGCTTGGAGTTAGTGTCACAAAACTTCTCAAGGGTGAAGAGATTTGCAACCATAATGATCAAAGACCAGCCTCACTACAAAGTCTACCGACATGCTGGCAACCAATATATTCTCTATGATCGTAGAGTGGGTTCTGACGGAAGAAGGATCACGACCAAGGACATGATCGTAGAGTCCCTTCTCTCTATCACTAAAAATAATCAAGTTCAGTTTGAAGAGCTTCCCTCTGCTCAAGCACAGTTGTCAGACATGCCTTCATCCTCCAACAACGATCGACAATCAATGATTTTTCAGATTCTCACTGCTTTTGAAAATCTGTCTAAGAATGAAAATTGTAGAGTTTAATCTGGTGCTCAACTAGAGGCTACCCAACAACATGACCAAACTCCTACGGAGCAGGAGTTACTAAAAAATTCTGATGATTTGGTCAAGAAGATGTCTGTTATCATTGAAGAGGCCAAGATGTTGATCGATGCAGGAGGAAATGCAGTTCAAGACAGACTTTAAGCCACTATTTTTGATATATCTCTCAAAATTAAAGAGAGAGATCAAATCTATCTGAAGGCTATGAATGATCAGAAGGCAGAAGCTCTACGAGCACATAAGACTAATGAAGAGCAAGTCCAAGCCCTCTCCGATAAGATTGACAATCTAAATCAGTCTTTCTCCCTAAAACTTGAGCTGATCCAACAAGAACTCAAGATTGAGGTTGGTAACTCATCTTACTTGATGGAGCAACTAATGTCCAACATGAAGAATCTTTCACAAGTGATTAATGACAAAAAGGGGGAGAAAAAGAGACATAGGAAAAAGCAATCAAGGAGGAACAAGGAAAAAAGAAGCAAAGAAGATAAGAAGGCTAAGAAGAAGATAGCAGAAGTAGAAGCTGAGTCATCATCAGAGGGGGAGCCAAAGGATGATGATCCTATGTATGCAGAGTTTGATGGGGAGCTAGAAAAAGAAGAAGATCAAGAATCTGAGGGGGAGCAGAGAAAAGAAATGAAGTCACTATCCCAGGGGGAGCAGGAGCAAAGAGATCAAACAGATGAATAGCTGATCAACAAAAATCCTGGAAGCACACATGGAGCCAAAGAGGTACATCTCTAACTAATTAGGTATGTTCTGGATCCAAGATGTAAAAGTGTCATAACTTATAAAATTCCATATCATTATAAAATGATAATCATAATTATGTGTTTTAGAAATACAACTACTCACTGTATATACGATTCATTCATAACATGCATATGCACTTATTGTTTTTGTCATAATAAAATAGGGGGAGATTGTCAGGAATAAGCATGTGAATGATATTCTTGTTTATATATGATTTGATTATGATATATATGAAAAAATATGCAAGTATGCTTGCATCAAGAAAAGCTGTAAAGTCCTTTGATAGATAATAGGAACATATGTACAAGGACTTAGAATGAATTGATCAAATGTG
The DNA here is from genome assembly GCA_020205615.1 of Panax quinquefolius. Taxonomy (NCBI): domain Eukaryota; kingdom Viridiplantae; phylum Streptophyta; class Magnoliopsida; order Apiales; family Araliaceae; genus Panax; species Panax quinquefolius. Next base: position 55,212,734 of record CM035170.1, read on the forward strand.
TATGTTGATCCTACATAAGGAAAATAACTTTGTAAAGTCCTTAAAAAAAAATGATGTACAAGGACTATAAATGTAGAAAGATCAAGCTTGTTAGGTTGATCTTATAATGTAATAGATAGGCTTGTCTAATCGTCGAGCACTACATCAGAAATTGTAGTCTACTAGGAGATTCAAGGAAAACTCGAGAGCTATCAAGGCAGAATCGTAGTCTGCAAGATAGTAGATCTTGGAGTTCGTAGACTGCCAGGAGAGACGAGGAAGGATCATAGTGTGTCGAGAAGAACTTCCTCGGAGCCGTAGTCTGCTGAGGAATTCATGTTCAAAATCGTAGAGACAGCCTGTTTACGAGCTGACCGAGCATCTGCTAAAGCCATGTCAAGAATCGTAGACTACACTCGGAGTCATAGAGTCTACTGATCATATCAGAGGCAGAGATCGTAGTCTAGCCAGATCAGATAAAGACAACAAGCATAACGACAGAAATCATAGAGTGGCAAGATCTGATCTCGAAGTCGTAGTGTCTGCACAGCCGAAGCTGAATCATAGAGTGCAGAACTAAGGCCCCAACAGATGTGCTCACAACGCCAAGGCAGAATCATAGAGCAAACACGATTCTCAATAAATGAGCACTCCCAGAATATCCAAAGTATAAAGGCTCTGGTCTAAGCTGCAAAGTTACATCCAACCTGAAGGAAACCAGAGAGCACTCAACGAATGGCATACAAGCTAACAGAAGATCTAAGCACCAACCCAATCATAATTCAGATACAGTTTTGAAGCCATTCAAGTTGAAGTCTTCCACAAGTTGATCAGAAGAAGACTTCAATCAAAGTAACTGATTGAGGAAAGTCAGCAAGTGCAGTAGCTATGAAGTGAATAGAAGACAACAATCTTGGGATTAACCAGGATCGTAGTGTTTGCCAAACAAAGAAGGAACTGATGGAGTGTACACAAAGATACTGGTCAGCCTATGAAGAACAAGGCTAAAGTGATTAAGCATTGGGTCAGTCCATTGATGACAAGTGAATGGGAGATCACAAGGAGAAAGCGAGCTGGACACATCACAAATCTGAAGTGTCTTGCTCTTCAGAAGGGGCCAGAACAAGGAGTCAAACGTATTTAAGAACAGTCGAAGCAAATAGAAGTGTTGAAGCACTGCACAAAAGAAGGAAGAGGTGTTCTACATTGAAGATCCAATCAACACTCTTTAGGATCGTAGTGTTGTCTCAACCTGTCAAGGAGCAACATTCAGTAAGACACTACGATCAGGTCCAAGAATATATGCATCAGAATCGTAGAGTTCGTCGTCTGAAGATTGAAGCATTGGCAACGGTTCAATCTGAAGATTGATATTCGAACAGAGCTTATTAAGAGCATCGAGAAATCAGAAGGGGGAAATAAAGTCGACTACCTTCCCGAGACATTAAAGTGACATATCTGACGGGGTAGGTGAAACAGTAGACTGCAGTGTCAAAAAGTTATGTCATGTTAAATCTGCAGTCTACCTCAGACAACTCGAGATCTGTGAAGAAATTCAAATAGCTCACAACGGCTACATTCTAACGGGAAGATTGCAAAGGAGTATAAATCAACAAGAGCTTCAAAGATCAAAGGTTACTGGAGTTGCTGAGTTTAGAGAAATGATGGACTGATCTAAATAACGTAAAATAGTTAGTAACCAATGAAGGTCTGAAAGCTCACTCTACGATCCACCAAGAACACTTGGAGATAAACAGAGCAAGAAGTAGAAGTGAGAGTTTTACTATGTAGAAATGATAGTTCTACTACACGAAGAGTGTTCTGAACTTCCAAGAGAAAGAAGAGCATCAATTTCATCTTGATGTCTATCATGGGATGACTTTAAGTACCAGAGAGAAGAGCATACAGTCATCTTAGCAATTCCATCATGAGAAGGCATCAAGTATCAAAGAAGAAGATCACCAACGCCATCATGGTGTCAAGCATGAGAAAGTTTCTAAGTACCTAATAGAAGAGCTTACAGTCATCTTAGAAACTCATCATGTGCAGCCATCAAGAATCATGAAGAATGATCTTCACTGCAGTTCAACAAGGGATCATCAGAAGTGGTTGAGTATCTGAAGAAGCTGAGCATCATGCAACACTTAACTGCACCTCAAGGTTGATCACGTCAAGCTGCTAATCATTCAGGGATGAAGAGCTTAAAGAACATCTTAGCATCACCTCCAACAAACAAACAACATCATCAACAAGAAGCCAGGGCCTGAGGGGTCCTTATCCGGTGGGACTAAACGAAGTTCCAAGCCTGCTGGGCTTGAAGAGTTCCTAGGGAACTAGAGAAGTTCCAAGGCTGCTGGCCTTGAAGAGTTCTTAGTGAACTGAAGTTCCAAGGTCACGGCCTTGAAGGAATCTTAGTGATTCGTGGTGCCGCCTTCCTTAGTTGTAATCCTGCTAGTTGAAAGCAGAAGAGTGGATTAGGAGCTTGAGTCTCTGAACCACTTAAAATCCCTTGTGTCTTTTACTTTATGTCATTTATATTATGTACTTAACTGCTATAACTGCTATGTATGTATTAACTGCTTACCACTGAACTAACTCTAAGAACAATGTATATATTATTATGAATATATCAATGAAGGGGATCTGTTACTTATTCCGCTGTGCTTGAAAAGATTATTATGTTTGTCATATACTAAATCATTAGCAATACAAAATAAACAAGAAAAGTATTTGAAATTAAAAGGATCTATTCAACCCACCCTTCTAGATCTATTATGTGCCTACTTGGAACTAACAAAGTCCTTATTCGATATTATTATGTAATCTATTAAGTACTGTAGGTTGCGAGACTTGGGGAAATAATTATAATAAATCATTTTATATTATTCTAAATTAGATTTTTCGCTGTGAATATGTAATTCTAGTTATTATGGTATTACCATGAGCACGTATTGGCATATTCATTAAGTCATTACCAACTATGATTTTGAAGAAGATGGTGCACAATATTGGCATGTTTCGATATAATGATATTTTTACCATGAACAATGTAAATTCTATGTGTAAGACCCCAACTTTTATGAATAAAGATTTAATTTTCTCTAAATATTATTTTTTAATAATAAGGTGTGGATTTGATATAATGTTATAGTTGTGGGTAATATTTACAAATTTTGCAAAGTAAGCAAGTTGTCATAAAATATTCGTTTGGTCGAGAAATATTCATTTTATCAGGAAATATTCGTACGACGGCACAATCATTGGTGGAACCCACAACGGAATTACTATCGGAGTTATAAAATGACAGAAATAACTTTTTATAAAAATAACGGCAAAAGTTTTACCGTTAACTGTTGAAATACCCAAAGGATAAAGTAATAAATGTCTACGCTGTGGTTGCAGAGTAGATACCAGTATTGTGCAAAGATCTTTGATTATTAATGCTTACGTGAGAAGTCACTTAGTTTTATTCAATTATTGTCATAGTAATTGATGCATAGTATCTCACGTTATTGATTCAATTATTGTCACAATATTTATATTATTAAATCAATAATTGAGATGACAAAGTTATTCATATTATTATTTGCATTATTGACAATGTCTAAATAGTTCTGTCGAGGAAAGGGGATTGGTCACCTAATTGCGTGCCAATAAGGAAAAATTCTAATCAGAAAGCCCCCTCTTTCCTGGGAATGATATGGTTGTTAATATTGCGAGTTATAATATTAATGATGAATAAATGTTGTTAAAAATATATTTCGTGAAGCCAAGTGAGTTGAGATAAATAGAGGAGTTTTTTTTTATGAAGTATTTGTTTAAAATTTGGCTTATTATATGGATCCCCACTTACCCATTTTTTTTAAAATCGTCAATAGAAATTTATCTCAATATTTCTTATTACTTATATATATATGTGTGTGTGTGTATGTGTGTGTGCGTGTGTGTGTGTGTGTGTGTGTGTGCCTTACCGTGGAGGTAAGGGATTATTATATATGTATATATTATATTAGTTTTGTTTTTTTTATGAAAAATAGAATATATTATATTTTATTATGCATAGTACTGCATAGTGTAGCACAGTAAAATCAAATTTTTTTAAAGATTCGGCCGAAGAAGCGCCAGTAAATTTCCTTACTGTTCACCCGTGAATTTCTAAATTCAAATATTATCATGTCATTCTCCTATAAATAGGGTACTTAGTTTAGAATTGAAAATCACACCAGAATCAGAGAATTCTTCTTCTATAATATTGAGCGTGTTTCTTTAGAGTTTAAAGAAGCTTTGAGTGTAGAAAATAGTGCAAATTTTCTTCAAGAATATTCCTGCCATACCAGTCAGAAATACTCTCCTTTTAAGGTAAGGGATATTATTTTTGTTCAATATTTGTAAGAAATAATATTTTATTCCATACTCTATAGTATGTAAGTAATATTATTTCGTTTTAGATTCCGAATTCTACACTCATTTTGTTAAAGTATTGCTTCTATACTCTTTGAAATTAGTAGAATATTCTTGAAATTTGCGCTTCATCTAGTATCTTTTCACAAGAATATTTTTTTGAACATTCTTGTTAAATTTTGATCTTTTCATGTCGGGGTACTATTCATGAAATACTATTTACGGGGTACTATTCACTTGGGTACAACTCACCCGGGGTACTATTCATGACAAAAAATTAATTTCTTTTATGTCCAAATTATTTTTGATACATGAATATTATTCTTGAATTTTACTCTACAAAGCAGTTGTTTTGTTAATAATTTGGACATTTTTAAACTCTAGATAAATTAAAAATCTTTAATATTTATCCTTGATTTCGTTTGAATGATGCTTATATCATTGTTATCATCCTCATACTTATATTATGATAAAAGTCGTCTTTGGCCCATAGTGCATAGATGGACTGATGATTGGTATGATTATAACTATGTATCGGTATAATCATGACCTGTAATGTTACAAATAATGTGGTAAAAGTCCTCATTGGTCCATAGTGCATTGATGAACAGTTGTTGGCATGATCATGACCACTGGTGATACTAACGAATATCCTTGGCCCGTAGTGCATGGATAATTCGTGGATGTGATAATAATGATTAATGAATATCCTTGGCCCGTAGTGCATGGATAATTCATGGATGTAATACTAACGAATATCCTTGGCCCGTAGTGCATGGATAATTCATGGATGTGATACTAACGAATATCCTTGGCCCGTAGTGCATGGATAATTCTATGATGTGGATTATTATTGAGCTGTATTAAAATGATAAAATATTGATGATGAACTTTTAAATCATAGAAGATAGTAGATATTATGCTTTATTTGACTCTGCTAATAGATTACTTGTTCCGCTGCAGTTAAACTTGTTATTTTTTGTATTCTATCAGTTTAACACTGTTAAAGGCTAACGATAATTTATTCTGTATTATCTTAGTCATAATATTGTTTACTAGGCTAGTTGAGCTCACCCTTTGCTTTCATTGTTCTCTTTAGGAAATGAGAATATAGCTGGGACTAGTCGGGGAATGGAGTGACGGTCCGAGATGGTGGCTATAGTAGTCTTCACTATTCTATGAAATAGTGTGATAATAAATGTATTGAGGACTCCATTTGAGTTTGGATGTTGTATACAAGACAATATTCATGTTAAAACTCTCAGCTTATGTTTTATTATATTTTACACGATAGCTGTATAATTAAGTTTGTATTTGAATTCTGTACCATGTATTTGGCGACTCAGAATGAGTTGTGTATACCTATTTTGGGGGTATCACACTATGTACTTATAAAGGAGTGTAAAAAGGATATATGTGTTGATTGTACTCTTTTTCCTTCGCTAAGGTTTTTTTCCCACTGGGTTTTCCTTTGCAAGGTTTTAACGAAGCAATCTCAAGGCACTAGAAGTTATACAAGAATATTATACTCTTTTCCTTCGCCAAAATTTTTCCCACTAGGTTTTTATTTAGTAAGGTTTTTAACGAAGCATATTCTTAGAAAATTGCTACAAAAGAACTCCATCCATTCTGTATGAAGACAATGCTGCATGTATAGCTTAATTAAAGGGAGGTTACATCAAAGGAGATAGAAGAAAACACATATCACCGAAATTCTTTTTCACACACGACCTTGATAAGTGTGGTGACATTGATGTTCAATAAATTTGTTTAACAGATAATCTAGCAGATTTATTCACCGAAGCATTTCCAACTACAACATTTGAAATATTAAGTCACAATATTGAAATGCGACAGCTGAAAGACTTAGGATACATTCATGAGGGGGAGCTAATATGCGTTGTACTCTTTTTTCCTTATCCAATGTTTTTTTCCCATTGGATTTTTTCTGGTAAGGTTTTTAATGAGACATCTTTCAATGCGTATGGGTATACAATAGACATCCAAGGGGGAGTGTTATAAAATTATAATGGATGTCTATATTCATATAATAGATGTCTAGATTCATTCTTCTTATCTTTGATTATAATAATTTTGAAACTCCTATGATCATTGAGTTATGAAACTCATGACATTTGAGTTTTGTAACCTTCTAGTATTGATGTTCTTATATCTATAAATAATGGCATTGTAAAGTGAATGAGAGACATGAAAACACAATGAGAATGCTCTCTCTTTTCTACTAATCATCATTGTTCTTAATATTTAGTATAATATTTTATAACAAAGAAAATTAGATATAATTTTTCTTATAAACTTTCTTGGACAAAATCGTATACAAGTTGAGGATTGAAAAATTAGCTTGGTACATTTCTTTTCTGTTTTTCTTAGTTACTCTCAACCTTAACATAAGAAAACAAATTTGCACACTCGTATTCTATATATAATGACATTTTCTTAAGTAAATTTATAAACAAAACCAAGGAAAATAAATTTTATATCATTTTTAATTTGTTTTTTCCTCACTTTTTTTTATTTTTTTTAAAGTGATAAAAAATTGCCCAAATTACTCTTATTTTCTACAACTTTCTTTTATTTTCTCTTTCAAATCAAATTTCAAGACAATTATATATTTATTCTTCTTTTGTATTCACTAAAAAAACTTCAAGACACCTTCATTTCATGTTTCTCTTAATTTCTTTTAATTTTTTAATTTAAAACTCCAAGAGAAATTGTAACGATCGAGAAAATCAAACTTTAATGTAAATTAATTTTATTTGATTATATTGAATAAAATGAGATTATATGTTTACTATTATTGAGTAAGTAAGTTAAAGGCCGTTCTATGACCTAGAATGAATAGATCTGGTTAGTATTCTGGCTACGTGTAGAAATAAAGTGTATGAATTTTTAAGACAAAAATAAAAGTTTTCTAATAAATTTTTTGAAAAACATTATTCATCCATTTCTGCTCGGTAATTATTTTTGAATTTTCGGGAAATACGTAATGATAGAATTATAAGGAAAGATGGATTATCCAATAATAATTCAGTTATGGCAAACGCAGTTTTTCGCATGCGTACTTAAATTGAGAATGTTAGGGAAAGTAAAATTTTTGAATAAAGAATGATTAAGTATAATAAATAAAAGTTATTGTACGGGAAAGAATACGAGTATAACATAATGTATTGTACAAGTATAATACGAAGAATGATGCACATTATAATACAAATATTATACGAAGTATATATGAAAAGAATACGAGAATTATACGGTAGGAATATGTAAAGTCAAAGTCTTGGTCAACCAAAGTCAATGTTGACTATTGGATAATGGTCTTTGATCATTGGCAAGACCAAATGAATAATGAATGAGGTCCAATGACAAATATAATCAAGTCCCAATAAGAATTTAATTCAAGCCCAAAGTTAGGCTCGAATTGAATTAAACATAAACCCAAACCAAGATCCAAAATCGTGGGTCGAACCGTTGAACGAACGGGTGGGTAAAGGGGTTGGGGCAACCCATGAGGGCCTTACAAACCCCATGTAGCCAGCCAAAATGACTCACTGTGAAATCCCAAAACCCTAATAAGATTCGGTTATGTAAATTCTATATCTATCAATAAAAATCTCTTCGTTCTAAATGCGTATTGTGTTATTATGTACTCTACTGAAGAATTAGGTCAAATAAAATTTTCTCTGCACAACGTCGTGCATAATTTTTTTTTTCCATATTCAGATTTTTCGATATATTTATTTTGACAAGCTACTTTATCCTGCTTACACTGATAAAACGCTTTGTCGTGCTTGTTAGGATATGTGTAAACCCTAAGTTAGGCAACCCTAATATCTAATTAGAAAATCTTAACCCTAGATTATAAAACCCCAACCCTAATTATAAACCTTAAACCCTAATTTAGTAGTACTAACCCTAATTTGATTATCTTAAACCTTAATTATGATTACTAAACCTAAATTAGGTGTTAATAACTTTATTAAGTTATCCTAAACACAAAATCCAAAACACTTATCACAATTAGGATGGATTAGGGCAAGATTAAGCTACTAATTAAAGTGAAGTAACTCACAAGCATGCCACCCCACCAAACTTGCTTCAGACATTTGATCCCCAGTAGCTCAAGTCCCTTAGCTAGGATATTTTTGGAGGCAAAAAGTTGAAAATGACCATAAAATCCAAAGTTGCAAGATCCTATAAATAACAACCCTACTTCTGGCCAAACCCACGAAATTTTCCAACTGATATACTTATATTACATACTAAAACAAGCCCTAGCAGTAACAAGATCTGAATCATAGGGTAGAGATCAAGTTTTGCTCAAAAAAGGTATAAACCCTAATTTTACCCTAGATCCTTGATGTTTTATTAGATTTGTTGTGTTGTTATTTAATTATGTGTAATAACATATTAGTTAGTGTTTTGGGTTGTTATATCATGTTTCCATAACATCTAGATGCATCAAATTGATGTTTTAAGTCATCGGAAAAAACAGGCCTAACAACTTAATGTTAGAGCTTGTAGATCCTCATGTGTTAATGTTATGGTATGTTAGTTGTATCCTAGTTGTAGTATTACATGAACTTAGTAGGCTAGAACAAGAATCATGTTCATTGGATTCATATACGGAAAGATATAAGTGGTCAAAAGAGACCGATCACAAGTTGCTGAATTATAGAAATTCCAGAATTTTCCCAGAAAGGCTTTGACAGTCGTTTGACCGGCTCAGATATTCACCCTGAATTATTGTTAAACTATGAAACTGCTATGTTATTGTAATTCCCCAACTTTCATGAATAAATATTAATTTTTCTCGAAAAATATTTTTGAATATTATGGTGTGGATTTGATATAATGTTATAGTTGTGGGTAATATTTATAAATTTTGCAAAGTATGCAAGTTGTTAGAAAATATTCTATTGGTCGGGGAATATTCGTTTTAACAGGAAATATTCGTACGACGAAACAATCATTGGTAGACCCCACAACGGAATTATTATCGAAGTTAGAAATGACAAAAATATCTTTTTATAAAAGCAACGGCAAAATTTTTACCGTTAACTGTTGAAATACCTGGTGATAAAAGTACACTAATACGCGTGGTTGCATAGTAGCACACGATATTGATTATTGATGCTTACGTGAGAAGACACTCAGTTATATTCAATTATTGCTACAGTAATTGCTGCATAGTATCTCACATTATTTGATTTAATTATTGTCAATATTTTATATTATTAAATCAATAATTGAGATGACAAGTTATTCATATTATTATCTGCATAATTAACAATGTCTAAAAAGTTTTGTCAAGGAAAGGAGTTTGGTCACCTAATTGCGCGCCAATAGGGAGAAATCCTTATCGGAAAGTCCCATCTTTCCTGGGAACGATCTAGTTGTTCATATTACGAGTTATAATAATGATGAATAAATGTTATTAAAAATCTGAGGGGATTTTTATGAAGTATTTGTTGTAAGTTTGGACCCCCCCTTTACTCATTTTTTAAAATAATCGGTGGAAAGTTATAAAGTATATATATATATATATATATATATATATATGGATAGTAAAATCAGAAGAAAAAAAAATTCTTCTCTCGTGAATTCGTCAATAAATTGGACTGTGCAGTCCGTGATTTTATTTTCTAAATAGTATCCTTCAATTCTCCTATAAATAGGATGTTTAGTTTAGAATTGAAAATCACACTAGAATCATAGAATTCTTCTTCTATAATATTGAGCGTATTTCTTTCGAGTTTTAGTAAGTTTTGAGTGTAGAAAACAGTGAAAGTTTTCTTCAAGAATATCCTTGCTATACTAGTTGGAATACTCTCTTTTTTAAGGTAAGGGGTATTATTTATTTCATATTCGCTTACGATATTATTTTTCGTATTCGTAAGGAATTTTATTTTTGTTCAATATTCATAAAGAATATTATCTTCGTTCAATATTCGTAAGGAATATTATCTTCGTTCAATATTTGTTGGAATATTATTTTCGTTCAACAGTAGTAGGGGATATTATTTTTGTTCAGTATTCGTAAGAAATAATATTTTCTTCCATACTCTGTAGTATGTGAGTAATATTATTTCGTTTCAGATTCCGAATTCTACACTTATTTTGTTAAAGTATGGCTTTTATACTCCGTGAAATTAGTAGAATATCCTTGAAATTTGCGTTTCATCTAGTATCTTTTCATGAAAATTTACTCTGAGCATTCTTGATAATTTTTAATCTTTTCATGTCGGAGTACTATTCCCGGGGTACTATTCCCGAAGTACTATTCATGGGGTACTATTCACTCGGGCACTATTCACTCAGGGTACTATTTATGACAAAACTTGATTTCTTTTCGGTCCAAATCATTTTTGATACAATTTATTCTTGAATTTTACTCCACAAAGCAGTATCATGTTGACAATTTGGACATTTTTAAATTCTGGATAAATTAAATTATAAATCTTTAAAAATTTATCATTTGCTTTAATTTAAATGAATTCTTATATCATTTTCATCATCCTCATTCTTATATTGTTATGAAAGTCATCTTTGGCCCGTAGTGCATAGATGGACTGTTGATTGGTATAATTATGATAAGGGATTATTCGATATAATCATGACCGTAATGTTACAAATGATGTGGTAAAAGTCCTCATTGGCCCGTAGTGCATTGATGGACAGTTGTTGTCATGATCATGACCGTTGATGATTACACGAATATCCTTGACCCGTAGTGCATGGATAATTCGTGGACGTGATACTAATGAATATCCTTGGCCTGTAGTGCATGGATGATTCGATGATGTGGATTATTTATTAAGCTGAGTCTCAGCGATAGAATTCATGATAAACTTTTTAAATCATAGAAAATACTCCGTCCGTCCCAGGATAAAAGTCCTGGTGAACTTTTCACGCATATTAAGAAGATGAATGAAATGACAAAATTATCCATAATAATGTCATTAAATATGGAGAGAGAATTAGAATAAGAAAAGTATGAGATATTTAATGCTACGGGTATAATAGGAAAATATGTGTAAAAGTTTGGTTATTAAAGGAAAATGGACATTTAACATGGGACTACCCAAAATAGTAATAAGGACTTTTATCATGGAACGGAGGGAGTAGTAGATATCATGCTCTACTTGACTCTTCTAATGGATTTGCTTGTTCCGCTACAGTTAAACTTGATGTTTATTATATTTTATAAGTTTAACACTATTGAAGACTAATGATAATTTATTCTGCATTATCTTAGTCATAATATTTTTTACTGGGCTAGTTGAGCTCACCCTTTTGCTTTCATTGTTCTCTTCAGGAAATGAGAACGTAGCCGGGACTAGTCGGGGAATAGAGTGACGGTCCAAGATGGTTGTTTTAGTATTCCTCACTATTTAGTGTTATAATAAATGTAATGAGGATTGAATTTGAGTTTGGATATTGTCTATGAGACAATATTCGTGTAAAAACTCTCAGCTAATGTTGTATAACGAAGTTTGTATTTGTATTCAGTACCATATATTTGGCAACTTAAGATGGGTGATGTATACCTATTTTAGGGGCGTCATTATACCTTGATATGTGTAGTATTGTACTAGAGTAGTGTAACACCTTAAAAATTCATAGGATAAACAGAAGTAATGGTCAAAACCCGTTGATCGAACACAAAACCAATTTTTGGAAAACCCAGAAAATGATGAATACCATTGTGAGACCCCAAATTTTATGAATAAGATTTAATTTTTCTCGAAATATTTTTTTTAATATTATGGTGTGGATTTGATATAATGTTATAGTTGTGGGTAATATTTATAAATTTTGCAAAGTATACAAGTTGTCATAAAATATTCGATTGGTCGGGGAATATTCTTTTTGTCGGGGAATATCTGTACGACGGCACAATCATTGGTGGACCCCACAACGAAAGTATTGTCGTATTTATAAAACGACAGAATTATCATTTTATAAAAATAACGGCGAAAGTGTTACCGTTAAAACTGTTGAACTACTCGGTAGTAAAAGTATAAGAATGTCGCGTGGTTGCATAAGAGCACACCAGTATTGATTATTGATGCTTACGTGATAAGTCACTCGGTTATACTCAATTATTGCTACGATAATTGCACGATCATATCTCTCATATTATTGATTCAATTATTGTCACAAAGATCATCATATAATATGATATATTATTAAATCAATAATTGAGACGACAAAGTTATTCATATTATTATTTGCAATATTGACAATGTCTAGAAGTTCTGTCAAGGAGAGGTTTGATCACCTAATTGCGCGCCAATAAGGAGAAATTCTTATCGGAAAGCCCCCTCTTTCCTATGAACGACCTGGTTGTGAAATATTGTGAATTATAATATTAATGATGAATAAGTTCGTGTTAATTAAAGATGAATTTTATAGTTCCATTGTGTTGGAATTATTTGTGTTAGTGGAAATCGACATTTGTTTCGATAATAATTGGTGTCTGGAGGTTATATTGTTCATTCGGATATTCGGGGCACTTTTCGTGTCGGAGTACTATTCACGAGTTACTATTCATGAGTTACTATTCATGAAATACTATTCACGAGATACTATTCATGAGATACTATTCACGAGTTACTATTCATAAGTTACTATTCACGAGTTACTATTCACGGGGTACTATTCACCAGTAAGATATATTTCTTTTCGACCTAAATCATTTTTGGGTACAATATTATTCCATGAGGAGATGTGCTGCACAATTGTAAAACCCCAACTTTTTAAATAAATAAGAATTTTCTATAAATATTATTTTTGAATATTATGGAGTAAAAATTGATATAATGTTATAGTTGTGGGTAATATTTATAGATTTTGCAAAGTACGCAAGTTGTTATATAATATTCGATTGGTCGGGGAATATTCGTTTTAAAAGGAAATATTCGTACAACGGCACAATCATTGGTGGACCCCACAACGGAATTATTGTCGGATTGAGAAAACGACAAAAATACTTTATGAAAATAACGGCGGAAGTTTTACCATTAACTGTTGAAACACCCGGTGTTAAAAAATGCAATGTCTGGCGTGAGTTATTGATGGCACATGGTATTGATTATTGATGCTTACGTGAGAAGTCACTCAGTTTTGTTCAATTATTGCTATAGCAATTGTTGTAAATTTTGCTTATTTTATGGACCCCTATTTACCCATTTTTCAAAATAACCGGTAGAAAATTATTCATTATATATATATATATATATATAAGTCTTGTATATATAATATATATAAATATATACTATTGGCATGAATTATTGGTGGGGAGAGGTAATCCGATATTGGGGGAGTTGTTATATAATATACATATATATATAAATGCATGTGCTAAAATATATATTATATAAATTTTATATTATATATATATATATATATATATATATATATATATGATTACAAGTGGGGGGAATCACGGAATTCATTTCCATGAGTGTACAGAATGGGCATATGTTAATATATATAAAATATATTATATTTATTTAAAAGTTTTGTTTTATTAGAATATTTTATTAAATCAATCTGGACCGACCGTTTAAAAGTAAATTAATCAGGACCGTTCATGAGTTAGTTACTATGCAGTCCATTTTTCTATAAATAGAAGCTCATTCCTTCATTATTTCTTACGAATTCACTGAAACTCTAGAGAGAGAAATTATAGAGAAGCTATAGAAAAGTATTCTGCTCCTTCCCTACTCTTATATTCAGTTTCTTTTACGGTAAGGGATATTATTTCTTTTGTATTCATGAAGAGAACTTCTATTATTCTATTCTTTATTATTCTGCTGGAATAACCAGTATACGCGGACTACCCTATACTTGATGACATTCTTCTATGATTCCGTCTTTATTATTTTCTCATTTGAATATCCCATGCATGCGCTTACGCTTTGACCTAGTTCCATCTTTATTATTATTACATTTGGAATATCCCGTCATGCGTTTTTACGCCGGACCGGTTCTATCTTTATTATTATTCATTTGAATATCCTCGTCATGCGTTTCTGCCGGACCGGTTCCGCTTTTATTATTATTCTGCTGGAACATCCTGTGCAGATGCTTTCACGGGACTGGTTCCGCCTTTATTATTCTGTTGGAACATCCCGCTTGGTGCAAATTTTACCCCGACAGCTCGTTATTATTATTCTCATTGAATAACTTTTGCCTATGCGAAGCACCGCATGCACGGTGATTTCTTTTGTTATTCCATTCTTTATTATACTCGGTTGGTTAAAGTTTTGACTTCTATACTCCATGAAATTAGTAGAATATCCTTGATATTTGCGCTTCATCCAAAGATCTTTTCATGGAAATATTCTTCCCCGATCATTCTTGAATTTTACTCTACAAAGCAAAGATCATGTTGACAATTTGGACATTATTAGTTCCTGGATAAATTAATTCTTGAACTTGTTTTATTGAATTTTATATCATTGACATCATCCTCATGTTTATATTATGTTGAAAGTCATCTGTGGCCCAGAGTGCATAGATGGACTTGGTATGATTATGACCAGGATTATTCGGTGTAATCATGACCGTAATGTTACAAATGATGTGGTAAAAGTTATCATTGGCCCGTAGTGCATTGATGGACAAGTTGTTGGCATGATCATGACCATTAATGAATACACGAATGTCATTGGGTCAGAGTGCATGGATAATTTGTGGTCGTGATACTAAAGAATATCCGTGGTCGTAGTGCGGGGTGATTCGATGATGTGGATTATTTATTAAAATCGAGTCCCAAATGATAAAAGTCATGAAAAACCTTTTAAATCATAAAAGATAGTAGATTTTATTCTCTACTGACTCTTTTAATGGATTGCTTGTTCACTTACCGTAGTTAAACTTGATGTTGTTATATTTTATCAGTTTAACACTGTTGAAGGCTAACGATAATTTATTCTGCATTATCTTAGTCATAATATTTCTTACTGGGCTAGTTGAGCTCACCCTTTCTTTCACTGTTCTCTTTAGGAAATGTGAACATAGCAGGGACTAGTCGGGGAACGGAGTGATGGTCCAGAGGATAGCATTAGTAGTCCTCACTATTCTGTGAAATAGTGTGTTAATAATTGTAATGTGGACTCCTTTTGAGTTTGTATAATCTCTAGTAGACAATAAATGTATTCAAACTCACAGTTATGTTTTATTGTATTGTACACGACAGTTGTATTAGTAAGTTGTATATGAATTTTGTACCATGTATCTGACGACCCAAGATGGGTGATGTATACCTAATTTTGGGGGTGTCACAGTTGGTATCAAAGCTTAGGGATATGATCCCTGGCTAAGATGTGAGAATAGAACTAAGAGGGGAGAGACGGAGAATTCTTTCGCTAGTATGACCTACCTAAGTTTATTTAGTATTTGATTGGTCGGTCAGAGAATATGGATAATATGTTACATGACAATTAACTTTTGTTTTGTGGCAGTATCTGAAAATGACATCCGAGAATGTTGAGAATAGCAATGGAGCACAAAGCACCGCTGATTCACCACATATCAATAATCGTGATAATGTGCACCGTGAAGGCGATAATCCTCATGCAAACAACAACACCGACCAAATGATGAATGATGGATTGTTCGGAGGCTTTATGCAATTCATGCAACAAAGAAAGCAGAACGGCTCCTGTCCAAAATGTAGGTGGAAACACTTTGAAAACTCTCGGGCGGTCACCGCTAAATGCCTCAAGGAGCCGGGACCACCGGAGTTTAAGGGAGAGCCAAACCACTTATGGTGGGAAGCATGGATAAAGCGTATCACCAAGATATTTGATGTCTTGGGATGCTCCGAGGAGCAAAGGTTCCTTTCACGCTTTTATGTTGTCGGAGAAGCAGACATCGGTGGGAATCGGTAAAATGTACTCAACTCCGCCAGATCGAGGATGTCTTGGGAGAAGTTCCAAGAGCTGTTCAATGACAAATACTTTCCCGAAAGTATTCGTCACATGAAGGAGGTGGAGTTTATCAAATTGAGGAAAACAATATTACCGTGTCGCAATACGAGGCAAAATTTATGAGTTATCCGGTTTACGTCCCCACTGGTGGATAATGAAGAGAGAATGGCGCGAATATTTATAAGAGGTTTGAAGCCAGAGATATGTCAACATCTTATTTCTCATAAACTGTGTTTATATTCAGATGTTATAAATAAGGCTTAGTTGGTGGAGCGCGATAACCAGTCAACGCAACCAAAAGAGAGCAGCCGACAAAATGATAATACCAGGGAGAGCAGTCATCAAAGCGGTGACAACAAGCGTGGAGGGAATCAACAGGCCAAAAATGGTAACCACTTCGGTGGTAATCAGGGCCAAAACAATAAGAATGGACATTTCAAGAAGAGGAGATTCAACAATGATGGAAAGACGCCAAAGACCAAAGACCGTTGTTAAGGAAGGAGAACGACCACCTATCATATATTTCAAATGCGGAGGGGAGGGGCACATCAGTCCAAACTGCGCGATGCCATCCAAAGCATGTTATAATTGTAGAAGAGAAGGTCACTTAGCCCGATTTTGTCGTTCACCAAAGACAAATTCAGCTAGGATGGAGGCACCAAAGGCCGTCCTAGAAAAGTTAAAACCGGTAGTGCAAGGGAGAGCGTTTGTTGTGACCTCCCAGAAAGCAAGGAACCCGAATGAGGTCATCACGGGTAAGCTTATCATAAACTCTAACGAAATCTATACTTTATTTGATACCGGTTCTACCCATTCTTTTATTTCTCCTACTTGCACTCATCGATTAAATTTGTCTCCGAAGAAATTAGACTTTGACTTATCTGTGGAAACTCCGTTGGGAGAAACCTTCATTACATCCACTGTTTATAAGTCTTGTTTGGTTCAAATCGGTACTCTCACATTACCTGTCGATCTTGTTTCATTGAAAATACTTGCATTTGACATGATTCTAGGGATTGATTGGTTAACTACTTATCATGCAAAAATTGATTGTTTTCGTAAGGTTGTTAGCTTTCATATTCCTAATCAACCTATTATGCGAATTCAAGCGACAAAACCATTAAAGTCAATCACGGTCATCTCAAGCCATAAAGCTATTCGTTTATTAAAAAATGGATATCAAGCTTTCCTAGCTCATGTCACGGATCTAAACAAAAATACGTCAGTTTTGAATGATATTTCTATTGTTAATGAATTTCCTGATGTATTCCCTAAAGAACTTCCTGGCCTACCCCCAGAGCGTGAAATTGAATTTTTATCGACCTTGAACCTGGTACAAAACCTATTTCCAAAGCCCCATATCGAATGGCTCCTATTAAACTTCAGGAGTTAAAGACCCAACTGCAGGAATTGTTAGACATTGGCTTTAATAGTAAATCAGTATGGACCGTTGCTTTAAGTTTTAATAGTAAACCAATATGGATCATCTGTTTAAAAGTAAATCAATCTGGACCGTTCATGAATTAGTTACTATTCAGTCCATTCTCCTATAAATAGAAGCTCATTCCTTCATTATTTTTTACGAATTCACTGAAACTCTAGAGAGAGAAACTATAGAGAGAAAGAAGAAAAGTGTTCTGCTACTTCACTACTTCTATATCCTGTACTCTTCTTTCTAAGGTAAGGGATATTATTTGTTGTACTCGTAAGGGAGATTATTTATTGTACTCGTAGGGATATTATTTGTTGTACTCTTAAGGGGTATTTGTAAGACCCCAACTTTTATGAATAAAGATTAAATTCTCTCGAAATATATTTTTGAATATTATGGTGTGGATATGATATAATGTTATAGTTGTGGGTATTATTTACAAATTTTGCAAAGTAAGCAAGTGGTTATATAATATTCGATTGGTCGGGGAATATTCGTTTTAACAGGGAATATTCGTACGACTGCACAATCATTGGTTGACCCCACAACGGAAGTATTGTCGTAGTTAGAAAACGATAAGATTATCTTTTTATAAAAATAACGGCAAAAGTGTTACCGTTAAAACTGTTGAACTACCAGGTAGTAAAAGTACAATGTCTGGCGCTGGGTTGCATAGTAGCAAAACCAGTATTGATTATTGATGCTTATGTGAGAAGTCACTCGCTTATACTCAATTATTGCTATAGTAATTCTTTGCATCATATCTCTCATATTATTGATTCGATTATTGTCACAAAGATCATCTCGCATTATATGATATATTATTAAATTAATAATTGAGACGACAAAGTTATTCATATTATTAAATTGTAATATTTACAATGTCTAGAAGTTCTGTCAATGAAAGAAAAGTTGGAGGTATTGTACTGTAATATTTCGAGCCCCAAAACGTGCAATTATCAAAACTATATTTTCCTATAAATAGAAGCTCATTCTTCATTTATTTCTCACCAATTCACAAAAGCTTTAGAGCAATTATTATAGAGAGAAATTATAGAGAGAAAGAAGAAGAGAACTCTGCTACCTCACTATTCCAATATCCAGTTTTTTTCTACGGTAAGGGGTATTATTTTTTTTGTATTCATGAAGAGAACTTCTGTTATTCCATTCTTTATTATCCTGTTGGAATAACCTGTATACGCGGACTACCCTATACTTGGTGAAATTATTCTATTATTCCATTCTTTATCATTCTGTTGGAACATCCTGTCTGTGCTTAACGCATGACCTGGTTCCATTTTTTACCATTCTGTTGGAACATCCTGTCTGTGCTTTACGCATGACCTGGTTCCGTTAATTATTATTCTATTAGAATATCCTGTCTGTGCGTTTACGCATGACCTAGTTCCGTTATTTATTATTCTGTTGGAATAACCTGTCTGTGCGGTCTATCGATTGCCTGGTGATTTCTCTTGTTATTCTATTCTTTATTATACTCAGTTGGTTAAAGTTTTGACTTCTATATTCTATGAAATTAGTGGAATATCCTTGATATTTGCTCTTCATCCAGTATCTTTTCATGAAAATATTCTTCTGAGCATTCTTGAATTTTACTCTACAAAGAAGTATTATGTTGACTGTCGACGTCGGGATTTTTGGGTGTCCCTTTCCGTTACTTGTTCTTTGGTGTTCTCATTTTAGGTGAGATTTGTTTGGAAAAACAAGTGAAAAAGGTCCGACATGTATAATGTCGACGATGGGACTGTTAAGAGTCACCAGTTGGTTTTTTAAATGGTTGTACCAACACAACCGATAAAAGGTTTGCACATTGACCCAGTGAGGTGACACTGATATACGGGTCGGCAAAACAGAGATTCGTTTAGGGTCCGGGGACTTGGTTATGCGGGGGGAAGGTGTTAGGCACCCCCCGACATTCGTGTTACCACGGTGACCACCTCTTTTCAAGAAACTATTATCTGAGTGTGTGTATGTGTGTGTGTGTGTGTGGGTCAATGTGCTGTTATAGAGAAGTTGTGCGAGGCCTCGTTCGAACCTATATACACAGGGTTTAAATTTATGTGAAAATTCAGTTTCTAACAAGATATGGCAGTGATGTTTTATAAAAGAGGTTTTTTCAAACCCTGATGCTCAATAGGAATTGAGACCTTTTACACTCCCATTTTTTATTAAGTGATCTAATTTGATTGATTTTATTTTGACGAATCTGCGAAGCATCCGTATTTAAAATAATATACAAAAATAATGCCGACTTCCTCGTGGGTATGGAAACCATCTGAGGAAATTCAGACATCACAGAATAATTTACAAGCTGCTTACAGCTGAAAAAATGTCCATCACGGGAACCGAATCTAGATCAAATGGGATGAATCTGTGATCACATGATTCCTAGGCGCACAGAATGTTGCAATTTGTATAAGAGCAATAAGAAGATATATATATAAAAGCGGTAAATATATATATATGGACATGATCACCAACCACGAAGCACCTCCATTGGGGATCGTAAATGTAAATAAAGTCATTAAAAGTTATCAACCGCCACTTGAGGAAACTCAAAGCGGACAAAACATAAATAAAGTCAGAAGCGCGATCAACCGCCACGAAGAAAACTCCAGTGCAGATTTAATATATATATATATATATATATATATATATATATATAAAATGCAATGCACCGGATGTAAAATCTGTGCTCATCGAAATGTAGTCCCACCACAGTTCATATATAAGTATATATATATATATATATATATATATATATATATAAAAGCGAGTAAACGCATATGGATATAAAATCTGTGTTCATCGAATGTAGTCCGACATACGCTTAATATATATAAATGTACATATATATATTAAAGCAATAAACGCCTGCATCAAGTTCAGGCTCATCGAACAAAGTTCGACACACGCTTCATATATATAAATATATATATATATATATATATAGAAAAGCAAGTAAACGCTCTAAATCAAGTTCAGGCTCAATCGAGGCATAACTCGATAATGTTAGTCAATATATATATAAGTATATGTATATATATATATATATATATATATATATACAGATTGGAATGAAACCATGGACCGAAGTCCGGGCCAAAGCAAGCAACACGACTCTCAACGTATACAAGGGTGTGTGCAAAGATGAAGAGAAAGACTCTAAAGTGTGTGTGAGAAGGCTTACATCTGACTGATAAAAAGGGCTTCTATATCTTTAGAGTGGGTAATCACTAGCTTGTGTGGGTACAAAAGGGGCTATATATGAGCTCACAGGTGTTTAAAAGTGGGAAAATACACTGTATGGCGAGTGCAGAGAAAATTGTGCAGGGTTTCCCCGTCTTTTTTCTCTTAAAAATCAGAACCCCAAGCCCTCTATTTAAAGGCAATATGAGCCGCAGGTGTACCTGTGGTTGAGCCCCAGGTGTACCAGAGGCGGGTCGGGTCGGGTCGTCTCGAAGTACGTGTACTCAGGCACTATAATGTCCACTCAGATTTTGAGAAGTGCAATCCGGACATCTGTTTTGAGGTATACAGGACCTATTTCGTACTGCCGTTGTCGAGAGTTGTACGATGGCTTGGGATTAGAGTTTGTACGAAGTCATTAAAGATGGGACAATGCCCTCCGGTCTTCAAGCTTCAACTTTCATCCGTTACCCCGCACAATAGTCACTCGGGATTGGTTAATCTTGCGGGACATCGTTGCGTAGAGACGTGATATGGCATTGTGTTGGAAGAGATGACGATGTTATCCCTCACCGGTGTTATCACCGGATTGGGCCGATAAAGCAGACGTTGCTCAAACTTCGCTGAGATTGGACTTCTCTAATTGTTGAAGGTCCTCATTGTCATCTTTGAGGTGTGCCTGTCTTCCCGATGTTATTGCCAGGTTGGTATAAAGTGTATCTCACCGCGAAATGCCGAGATTGAAGTTGATGGCATTTGAAACAAGCATTTACGGGTTATCTCAAACCGCATTCCTTGGGGTTATCACCAAGGTTGGTGGCTATTCCATGGTTGGGATCCGAGACCGGATACCTCGGGGGTTATCTCCGAGATTAATCGGTCTTCTCCGTGTGTGTTCGGTATTGTATCTCGCAGTGCTGGGGTTATATTCGAGGTTGAATCTGCTGCTCTCCCGTGAGTGTGATCTGGGGTTGATCTTTGAAATCTCGGTAGTATCCTAGATGGATTTGGATTGTCTTTCGTGGTTCTCTCGTAAAAGACTTAATCATGTCCTCTATGAATATCGATAATAATAGTACGTAAAATTTTGAGTGTCTACAAATGCCCCTCTTTATCATACTCAAGCATGGCGATGCATGGGTAAGATAAAGAATCCTAGACACTTGAAACGCAACAATATAAACATGGTACTATGGATAGCAACATGATGCAAATGTATGATGCATGTGTACGGGGTTGTGGCCCAACATGATGGGGATGATTGCTGGCTCCCTGTTGCTTCAACTGGGGATTGGCAATACTGACCAGATCTGATATGCAAGCCAAATCTGTTAGGATGTTGATGTTGGAGTTATCACCAAATTCCTGTGTTCTTGATAACGACTTGATCCTGAAGGGGTACCTCTTATGTGTAAGAGATCTGTGGGGATAAAGCTTGGTCTGCTTTGAGGATGTGTATAACATATTCCATCATCTATCCTATTTGATAATGTTGACCTTTCCTGGTTAGTATCGCCAGAATATGTCAAGATTCTGTTGGATTTACTGCCAACAGCAAATGTTGTCAGGGATGCCTGACCTTCGTTGACGTGTGAATCAACGGCTAAAATATCCTGTGGGATATACTGTCAAGGTTGCTTGACCTTCGCTGACGTGTGAATCAACGACTGAAACTCTGTAAGGAGATCGTCAAGGTTGCTTGACCTTCGCTGACGTGTAGATCAACGGAGCATTGCGTTGTGACCCCCGTCGGGGATCCGCTGGGTCATATAAGCAGCTATGTATGAGAACCTCAAATAGCTCTATAGCTCTGATAGGTTTAAACGCTATCAGCTGAAATGACGTCAAGGTTGCTTGACCTTCATTGATATATGTGTCAATGGCTGAGCATGCATTGCTAATCCCGCCGGAGATATATGTTGTAACCCCCGTCGGGGATCTACTGGGGACGCATGAGTACATACGCAGGTACCGAACGGTTGTCAACGCTTCGATGGGTTTACTTGCCATCGACTGAAATAATGTCAAGGCTGCTTGACCTTCGTTGATAGAATTGTCAACGGATGAACGTGTTGTAACCCCCACCGGGGATCTACGTGGTAACCCCCGTCGAGGATCTACGTGGTAACCCCCGTCGAGGATCTACGTGGTAACCCCTGTTGGGGACTCACTTAGGGTAATGACCCGGAGTTGGCGGCATCGGACCTGTACGAGGTATTGTCGGATGTGATTTGTGACAAATGGGATCATTGACAGGGTATACCTCGTGTTCGGGTGACTACCAAATGAGTGATGTACAGGTTCAAAGTCTCATCTGAGAAGACTAGGATTGTATGCTGTTTTGCTCAATCACGTGGCATTTTTATTCCCTATTTGACCCTTCTAGCCCGTAAGAACTCTGTTTCAACTGGAACTGGACCGAGCCGAAGGGGTGGGATCCACATATAGAAGTCGCAAGTGCACCTACTGCAGCCGCAGGTGGGCCTGCGGCCAGGCGTGGATGATAAATCCTGCAGCCTGCCTTCGCAGGTTCATTTCTAACTCACTTCGCTTAGAAAAAAAACCGCGAGCCTTCTTCAGATCTGCTGAGTTCGGGCTGCTTTCTGCAAATTCTGTCACCGTACAAGTGTTCTACACTATCCTGGTAACGTATGCATGTATTTTTTCCAGTTTCTGTCTGTTAGAGTATGAGATATTGCATGAAATGTATCTAAACACATATTAGTGATTATATATGCACAAATGACTTGATAAAAAATATTCAACATAGTAAATGTTAGTATTAAACCATGCTGAATGTGAGACCCCAGATTTTATCAATAAAGATTTAAATTTTGACGAAATAATTTTTAATATTATGGTGTGAATTTGAGATAATATTATAGTTGTGGGTAGTATTTATAAATTTTGCAAAGTATGCAAGTGGTTATATTATATTCGATTGGTTCAGGGAATATTCTTGTTTAGCGAGGAATATTCGCATAACTACTCAATCATTGGTGGACCCTACAAATGTAATTATTGTTGGATTGAGAAAACGACAAAAATATTTTATTAAAATAATCGGCGGAAGTTTTACCGGTTGATCTTGTTGAACTACTCGGTAGTAAAAATACGATGTCGTGTGGTTGCATAGTAAGACACCGGTATTGATTATTGATGCCTATGTGAAAGTCACTCATTTGATTCCATTATTGTCGATTAATAATATGAATTATTATAGCGATAATGACGTTTTGTTTTATTCGTATTATTAACGTAATAAAACGAAACATCTTTTTATAAAAATAGAATACTTTATTAAAGTTATTCTATAAATAGAATATATTATATTTTATTATGCATAGTGTTGCATAGTATTTTGCATAGTGTTTTGCATAGTATTGCATAGTGTTTGCATAGTAAAATGTTTTTATATAAATAGAATATATTATATTTTATTTAAAAGATTTTTCTTTAAATATATGGACCGCCGATTAAAGTAAATCAATCTGGACCGTTCATGGATTAGTTACTATGCATTCCATTTTCCTATAAATAAAGCTCATTCCTTCATTATTTTCTTTACGAATTCATTGAAACTCTGAGAGAGAAATTATAGAGAGAAGCTATAGAGAAAGTTATAGAAAGAAGAAGAGTATTCGCTACTTCACTACTTCTATATTCATTCTTTTTACTGTGAAGGGGTGTTATTCTTTCTTCTTGAAGAGAACTTCATTATTCCATTCACTATTATTCTGCTGAATAACTTTTGTAAAAGTGGCATACCCTATACATAACCTCAGATACGCTGCATACCCTATACTTGGTGAAATCCTTATGTTATTCCATTGCTTATTATTACATTTGAATAACTTTTGTATACGCTGTTTTACCCTATACTTGGTGACATTCTTCTATTATTCTGTTGGAACATCACGTGCTCATGTGTTTTTACACCTGACTGGTTCCGCTTTTTATTATTCATTGGAACATCACATGCATGTGTTTTACACCGACCGGTTCCGCCTTTATCGATTCTGCTTGAAATATCCTATCGCTGTGTTTTACACCGGATCTCGTTCCATCTTTATTATTCTGTTGGAACATCCCGCTTGCATGTGAATTTCACCCGACACAGTTCCGTTATTATTATTCTGCTGAATAACTTTTCTATCGCAATCTGGCATGCATGGTGATTTCTTTTGTTATTCCATTCTTTATTATACTCGGTTGGTTAAAACTTTGACTTCTATACTCCATGAAATTAGTAGAATATCCTTGATATTTGCGTTTCATCCAAAGATCTTCTCATGGAAATATTCTTCGATCATTCTTGAATTTTACTCTCTGAAATAATATTATGTTGACAATTTGGACGTTAATAATTCATGGATTAAATAATTCTTGAATTTGTTTTATTGAATTATTATGTCATTGTCATCATCCTCATGTTATATTATGTTATCTTTGGCTTACGTGCCTAGATGAACTTAGTATGATTATGACGAGGATCAATCGGTATAATCATGACTTGATATAAATGATGTGACAAAAGTTCTCGATTGCTCGTAATGCGTTGATGGATAGTTTTGGTATGATTATGACCGGGGTGATTCGGATAGTCATGACCATTGATAACTTGATGAAAATCCTTGACCGTGGTACGCGAGGGATGATTAGATGTGGTGGTTTATTTATTAAGTTTGAGTCTCGTGATAAAAATTGATAAAACCTTTTAAAACCTAAAAGATAGTAGATTTTATTCTCTACTTGACTCTTTTAATGGATTGCATATTCCTACGCAGCTTAAACCGGTTTGTCTATTGTATTTTATCGGTTTAACACTTTGTTGAAGGCTAATGATAATTTATTCGCATTATCTTAGTCATAATATTTCTTCTTGGGCTAGTTGAGCTCACCCTTTCTTTCACCGTTCTCTTCGTGAAATGAGAACATAGGCCGGGACGAGTCGGGGAACGGAGTAATGGTCCGAGAGGATAGCATTAGTAGTCCTCACTATTCGTGAAATAGTGTGATAATAGTTGTAATGAGGACTCCTTTTGAGTTTGTATAATATCTAGTAGACAAAATTTGTATTCAAACTCACAGCTTTATGTCAGATTGTACACCGGCGCTTATACTAGTAAGTTGTATTTGAATTTATGTACCATGTAAGTGGCGACCCAAGATGGGTGACGATACCTAATTTTGGGGGCGTCAGGTTGGTATCGAGCTTAGGATATGATCCTGGCTAAGATGTGAGATAAGAACTAGGAGGGGAGAGACGGGAAATTCCTTCGCTAGTATGACCTACCTAAGTTTATTTGGTATTTAATTGGTCGGTCAGAGTATAGGGATAATATGTTGCATTTAATTAACCCTTGTTTTGTGACAGTGTTTGTATTTAGATGTTGTGAATAGGGCTCGGTTATTGGAGCGCAATAATGAGTCAGCTCAACCAAAAGGTAACGACCAACAACACGATAATAATCATACCCGCCAGAATTAACCATCGAACAATGATGACCATCGTGGGAGAAATTATCATGCCAAGAATGGTAACCACTTGATGTGGTAATCATGGCCAAGATAATAGAAGTGGAAATTTCAAGAAGAGAGGTCATTTAGCTCTCATTTTGTCGTGCACCAAAGTCAAGTCCAAATGGGACGGTGGCACCAAAGCGGATACGGATAAAACAAAGCTCGGTGGTTTTCATGAAGAGCGTTTTTCATGACTTCTTAAAAAGCAAGTGACTCGAACGGTTAGCACGGTTAGTTAATTATAAATTCTTGCGAAGTCTATACCTTATAAGATACCGGTTCTACCCATTCTTTTATCTCGCTTGCTTGCGTTCAACATTTAAATTTGACTCCGGAGAAGTTAGACTTTAACTTATTGGTTGAAACTTCGTTGGGAGAAACCTTCGTTACCTCCACTATTTATTAATCTTGTTGTTTCAAATAAACACTTTCACGTTACCTGTCGATATTATCTCTTTGAAAATATTTGCCTTTGATGGTATTTTAGGAATCAATTGGTTAACTACTCATCATTCTTTTCGTAAGGTTGTTAGCTTTTATATTCATAACCAAACTACTAAAGTCAATTATTGTCATATCAAGCCATAAGTAAAGAGCCCCGAACCTTTCGTTGTTGACTTCCTTGTGTGGAATGCACCGGCCGCGGACTTTCCAGTAGGCGACGTCGTGGATCAAGATGGCAAGTTGATAGGTATCATTGTGAGGTGCTATCCGTGTTAAGGGATAGAAGTCACAGTTGGTATTAATGTGACGTACTATCCAAGTCTTGGACGAGTAATGCGATTTTGAATGATATTTCTATCATTAATAAATTTCTTGGCGATTTCTTGAAGACTTCTTAGCCTACCCTAGAGCGTGAAATCGAATTTTGTATTGACCCCCCAAAGACAAAACCCATTTCTTAAACCCTCAAATATTTCTTCAACTAAAAGGATCGGTTTTACGTGGTTTATGATGAAAGTCATAATAAAAGCATTGGACTAATGAAAATCATGGGTATTCGTGGTATTAGTAAGTTTTATGATGAGTTATGTTGGTTAGTATGTAAAAACATGAAAGTTTCTTAAAAATCACAAAGAGTTGAAAATCGATTTTGGTGAAAAAGCGTAACATGAAATTCAATAGACCATATCTCCTATTATATTTTGAATTTTTGAATGTGGTCAAGTCCTAGAGTTAGATCTATGAGTTACCTAACTAATCCAAGTGGAATTACTGGAAAAGGTGTTGTAGATTTTGTGTGGACTGATTTTAGCAAAGGAGGCCAAAGCTATAAATTTCAAAATGCTATCGCCTGAAACTTTAAGGGGCTGTTTCGGCCACTTAAATTATGAGAAAAATTCTGGCCTTTTGGGACATGAAGGTATGTGGTATAAAGTATCTCCTGTCCAAAAATGAGCTCATTCTGACTTAAAATGAGAAAGTTATGACTATTTCAATATTTAGGTTTTTCCGACGAAAAACGCTATAACCGGAGTTCTATAACTCCGATGACCATGAAATTTAAACTAGAAGCTCACGTTAACATGTGTAAGGTCCTGCCAAGATTTGGGAATTTTTGGAGTTAAACTTGAGGTAGCTAATTTCTTAAGGAATTAATTAGAAATTGATTTTTGAAAAATAGTAAATGAATTTTAAAAATTCAGAAAAATATATTTTCATCATGGGACTATATTATGCTAAATCCCAGAAAAGAAATATTTTTGGGACTGATTTGGTATTTTTCATGAAAATAGTTTAATTACTGAATATATGAGTTAAATATGTTATGTGAAGTAACAAAGTTGAAAATAGGATTTTATGGCTAGAGAATCCTATATAGAGTATATATATATTTTTGAGAGATTTGATAATTGGTGATGATATCTTATGAGTATGGCATTTTGAATGATTAAATGCATTATATGGTAAAACGTAAACAATTAAGATAAATTGTTTATAAATTTAAGAAATGATTAAAATATTGTTATAATATTAATGATATTAGATTATGAGATTATTAAGTGATTGATAACATGGGGATATTCTTGAATCTGGATAAATTATATTATAAATGTTTAATATTTATCCTTTATCTCATTTGATTGATTCTTTATATCATTATCCTCACGCTTATATTATGTTGAAAGTCATTTGTGGCTCAGTAGTGCATAGATGGACTTGGTATGATTATGACCGTGGATTGTTCGGTATAATCATAACAGTAATTGAAAACACAATTATCTTTGGCAGTAGTGCATGGATAATTTGTGGTCGTGATACTAATGAATACACAATTATCTTTGGTAGTAGTGCATGGATAATTTGTGGTCGCGATATTAATGAATACACAATTATCTTTGGTAGTAGTGCATGGATAATTTGTGGTCGTGATACTAATGAATACACAATTATCTTTGGCGTAGTGCATGGATGGATAATTTGTGGTCGTGATACTAATGAATACACAATTATCTTTGGTAGTAGTGCATGGATAATTTGTGGTCGTGATACTAATGAATACACGATTATCTTTTGTAGTAGTGCATGGATAATTTGTGGTCGTGATACTAATGAATACACAATTATCTTTGGCCGTAGTGCATGGATAATTTGTGGTCGTGATAATAAAGAATACACAATTATCTTTTCTTGTAGTGCATGGATAATTTGTGGTCGTGATACTAATGAATACACGATTATCTTTTGCCAGTAGTGCATGGATAATTTATGGTCGTGATACTAATGAATACACAATTATCTTTGGTAGTAGTGCATGGATAATTTGTGGTCGTGATACTAATGAATACACGATTATCTTTGGTAGTAGTGCATGGATAATTTGTGGTCGTGATACTAATGAATACACGATTATCTTTGGTAGTAGTGCATGGATAATTCGTGGTCGTGATACTAATGAATATCCTTGGCCCGTAGTGTAGGGATGATTCGATGATATGGATTAATTATTGAAATGAGTCTCAAAGAATGAAATATTAATTCATGGATGTGGTAAAAGTCATCTTTGGTCAGTAGTGTTGATGATAGACTTGGTATGATTATGACCACGGATTATTCGGTATAATCATGATCAGAATTGAAAACACGAATATCCTTAGCCAAGAAGTGCATGGATAATTCATGGTTGTGATACTATTAAGCTAAGTCTCGGTATTATTGGTTTTACTGATTATATATCTTTGGCCCAGAGTGCAAAGATGAATTGTTAATAAATATCTTTGGCTCAGAAGTAAAGATGAATTGTTAATGAATATCTTTGGTAGGATTGCAAAGATAAACTTAATATTTTCAACGATAAAGGTATTCAAGGTATCCTCACCTCTTTATCATATCGTGTATCGCACCCTAATTTCGAGGGCGAAATTCCATAAGGAGGGGAGATTGTGAGACCCCGTGATTTTATCAATAAAGATTTAAATTTTGACGAAATAATTTTTAATATTATGGTGTGAATTTGAGATAATATTATAGTTGTGGGTAGTATTTATAAATTTTGCAAAGTATGCAAGTGGTTATATTATATTCGATTGGTCGGGGAATATTCGGTTTAGCAAGGAATATTCGTACAACGGCTCAATCATTGGTGGACCCCACAAAAGAATTATTGTTGGATTGAGAAAACGACAAAAATATTTTATTAAAATAACGGCGGAAGTTTTACCTTGATACTGTTGAACTACTCTTAGTAGTAAAAGTACAAGTCGTGTGTGGTTGCAAGTAGCACCAGTATTGATTATCGATGCCTATGTGAGAAGTCACTCGGTTTGATTCCATTATTGTCGATTAATAATATGAATTATTATAATGCGATAATGACGCTTTTGTTTTATTCAGTATTATTAACGTAATAAAATGTAAACATCTTTTATATAAAATAGAATACTTTATTAAAGTTATTCTATAAATAGAATATATTATATTTTATTATGCATAGTGTTGCATAGTATTTTGCATAGTGTTTTTGCATAGTATTGCATAGTGTTTGCATAGTAAAATGTTTTTATATAAATAGAATATATTATATTTTATTTAAAAGATTTTTCTTTAAATATGGACCGTCAGATTAAAGTAAATCAATCTGGACCGCTCATGGATTAGTTACTATGCATTCCATTTTCCTATAAATAGAAGCTCATTCCTTCATTATTTTCTTACGAATTCATTGAAACTCTAGAGAGAGAAATTATAGAGAGAAGCTATAGAGAGAAAGTTATAGAAAGAAGAAGAGTATTCTGCTACTTCACTACTTCTATATTCAGTTCTTTTTACTAGTAGTGGGTGTTATTCTTTCTTCTTGAAGAGAACTTCATTATTCCATTCACTATTATTCATTGAATAACTTTTGTAAAAGTGGCATACCTATACATAACTTGATACGCTGCATACCCTATACTTGGTGAAATCCTTATGTTATTCCATTGCTTATTATTCATTGGAATAACTCAGATACGCTGCTTACCCTATACTTGGTGACATTCTTCTATTATTCATTGGAACATCCATGCATGTGTTTTACACCCACCGGTTCCGCTTTTATTATTCTCATTGGAACATCCTGCATGTGTTTTACACCGGACCGGTTCCGCCTTTTTATCATTCTCGTTGGAATATCCTATCTCGTGTGTTTTACACAGGATCCGGTTCCATCTTTATTATTCTGTTGGAACATCCCGCTTGGTGTGAATTTCACCCGACCCGGTTCCGTTATTATTATTACGCTGAATAACTCGTACATGCTAAATTACCGCATGCATGGTGATTTCTTTTGTTATTCCATTCTTTATTATACTCGGTTGGTTAAAACTTTGACTTCTATACTCCATGAAATTAGTAGAATATCCTTGATATTTGCGTTTCATCCAAGATCTTCTCATGGAAATATTCTTCCGATCATTCTTGAATTTTACTCTCTGAAATTGATTATGTTGACAATTTGGGCGTTAATAATTCATGGATTAAATAATTCTTGAATTTGTTTTATTGAATTATTATGTCATTGTCATCATCCTCATGTTATATTATGTTATCTTTGGCTTACGTGCATAGATGAACTTAGTATGATTATGACCGAGGATCAATCGGTATAATCATGACTTGATATAAATGATGTGACAAAAAGTTCTCGATGGCTTTGTAATGCGGTGATGGATAGTTTTTGGTATGATTATGACCAGGGTGATTCGGTATAGTCATGACCATTGATAACTTGATGAAAATCCTTGACCGTAATACGGGGATGATTAGATGTGGTGGTTTATTTATTAAGTCGAGTCTCAAATGATAAAATTGATAAAAACCTTTTAAACCTAAAAAGATAGTAGATTTTATTCTCTACTTGACTCTTTTAATGGATTGCATATTCCACCGCAGCTTAAACCGGTTGTCTATTGTATTTTATCGGTTTAACATCATTGAAGGCTAATGATAATTTATTCTCGCATTATCTTAGTCATAATATTTCTTCTTGGGCTAGTTGAGCTCACCTTTTCTTTCACTTTGTTCTCTTGAAATGAGAACATAGCCGGGACGAGTCGGGGAACGGAGTAATGGTCCGAGAGGATAGCATTAGTAGTCCTCACTATTCTCGTGAAATAGTGTGATAATAGTTGTAATGAGGACTCCTTTTGAGTTTGTATAATATCTAAGACAAAATTTGTATTCAAACTCACGCTTTTATGTCGATTGTACACGCACAGCTTATACTAGTAAGTTGTATTTGAATTTATGTACCATGTAAGTGGCGACCCAAGATGGGTGACGTATACCTAATTTTGGGGGCGTCACACTGAACATAATGATGTGAAAAAATTTGACTTTTGAGACAGTCAAATTGACACCTTTTTCTGCTATTTTTTGTCTTATTTGAGATCCAATGAGCAAAAGGTAAAAAGGCAAAATACTCCTAGCATTGAGGTTGGCCTTATGCATGATGATTTTGATTTTTAATGCATATATGAGGTATATGACTTTGGGACATGTGTGCTACTGAATGGCCACCTAGACATGCCTATGTGCATGTGGATAGTCCTATTTTCAAAGGGGACTATGGCAAAAAATTTCCAAATGTAGGCATTGGGTAGTCATGCATTTTAACTCTATTATATGTTAAAGTAAATGCATGCATGCATATAGTCATAGATGCATTTAAAAAGCTCCAAGTAAAGAAATACCACACCCTTTCTGAGGTGATTTGGAGACTTGTTGTCCAGATATTGATGGATCCGGATCAGCCGAACAGTTCTTACAGGACCGCTTCTGGCGTCAGAGGGCTTCTGACAGACAGCCTCGGCGATGACCTTTCGTCGGTTGGTGGAGGCTGTGATACGTCCTGTCCAGGTAGATGTTCCAGACGTCGAGGACGAGGAGGTGGATATTGAGGATTTTGCTCCTGCTGCACATATCCCTCGCAGGGAGCTTCCGAGCATCCAGGTGGTGAACCCAGAGTTGCTGGGTGATTTGGGTAGACACCCATCGATGTACTTGCACGCTAACGAGGTATGACGTTAGACTTTATCTTCCTTCTTTTTTATTGATGCGGATTAAAGGATTCTGATGTTGATCTGCCTTTCGTACAGGTTCCAGGTTTTACACAGCATCGAGGGAACTGGTTTAGCATCCACTCCATGTACCAGGCGCTTCATCCTGATTATAGAGCAGTAGTGCATGAGTGGGGATTTGGGGCATTTTTCTCCATCCTTCCCCGTCGTTGTCCCTGGGGTTACCTCAGGGCATTGTCTGAGAGATGGTTTCATCAGACTCAGTCACTCCATCTGCTGGATTGCGAGATGATGATGACGCATATGGATTGGCGATTTATCACAGGTATGGAGTTTGGAGGGGAGCCAGTGCCTTGCATGGAAAATATTACCCCCACTATCGTCAGATCCTTATTAGGAGTTCCGGCGGAGGCGCTCAAAGGCAGGACTGTCCATTCAGGTCCTTTGAGCGTAGATGTTATGAGTGGGCTATTGAGTGAGCCCATGCCTGATGATGTCGGGATCAAGGATCGCGTTCTGCGATGATTATTCCTGATGATCATTCGAGGTTGCTTCATAGCAGATAATTCTTCCACGGTATCTTTCGCTTTGGTCAGCGCTACACGCGATGTGGACCGTATAGGAGAGTATGACTGGGGCTCTTACACCTTTTCCTATTTCCTCCGGGGCATCGCTGCGCTCGCTGTGGTTCGACCGAGGCTTGGCTAGGATTTTACCCATTTCTGCTGGTGAGTATTTCTCTTGTCTTTTCGCATTCATAGGTTAAGAGTGTTTACTGATAGCAGATGTTTTGCCATTGTGTTGGTAGTTTTGGGCCTATGAGAGGCTCCCATGTTTGCATCCTATGAGTGTGTTAGGTTTAGATACCTATCCACGAGGACGACGATGGCACCATTCTATTTTGCCGGAGGTCCCTCAGAATGAGGGGATTCACTCACTGCCGATGCAAATTGGAGTTGCTTGACTTGTGGTGCCATTACATGGATTCCCTATTCAGGGGAGCATTTGACCATCGGCTTTGAGGATGGACATCCGACCGGAGTCGAGTATTTGATCTCTACCAGGAGAGTTCCTCTCTTCACTGATGGAGGCTGGGAGCTCTATTTAGGAGAGCGTGCTATTAGGAGCACCACAGAGAGATCCGTATACCGATCTTGCCTCCTGCCATGCGTCATTGACCCATATCACAGTCACCCATCACTGATATCCCATTGTTGGGGGTTGACGGTTTTGCATTATTAGAGGGTCCATGTACTCAGGACACGTTCCAGCGGTGGTGGTCCCCTCGCACTATTGGAGCCCAATCCCGCACCACACAGTTCATGGGGACATGGTTCCAGGATCTTTGATGATGACGGATTGGGTGGCTTGTGTCCGAGCTCCGACTCATCTGACCTAGATTGATAGTTTGACCCGGCAGTTGGACCAGGCACATGTATTTATTCGGCATTTGGGCAGAGATCCAGCAGAGGCGGAGTCATTTGTTCCTTCCAGCTCAGGTGCTGGCCCCTCAGACGACCCATTTGGTTTTTCCGGCGCAGATCCTCCTCTTTATAGGCCTGACATCCCTGTTGATAGAGATCCAGTGACTCAGGAGGAGTTACATCAGGTGGACAGGATTGAGGATGTGGACATCGAGACCCTGGTCTTCTTCTGATGTATATTCTCATTATATCTTTTGATAGGCCTCTGTTAGATATTGGGTGGCTGTTCCCCATTCTCGCTATATCTTTTGATAGGCCTCTGTTAGTAGTAGGGCGTCTGTGCCCCATTTTCATGTATTTGTAGTCAGATAGAGATGATGTATTAGATGATGATATATTTAGGAATGTATGCACCGCTTTTTCATTCCCTATATCATATTGCCATCCATTATCTCATTATGCATGTATCATGTTATGCATATGTATGTATGTCCGAGATATTCAAAGATTGACCCTGGATGGTCTTATGACACGACCATGCATGTATGTCTTCTTGACGAGTTAGTCGTATATAGATCATACCCCACCGCTGGTGGTGGCATTGGGTATCTGATCGTGGTTGATAGCATGTCACCACCAGACAGGGGTGATCAGAGATCATTCTTTGCAAAGATACCATGACCCTTTTGGCATTTCAGGTTCCTGCAGGATTCGTGGATGGGATGATAGAGCATTGGCTACCAGATAGGCAGGTATTCCGTTTTGGCACCCATGAGTTGACTCTACTTTGGAGGAGTATACACGTTTAACGATCGCCGCCTTAGATGCACTCACGTCGTGCACATGGCTTTAGGAGACATGAGTAGACGATTCATAACTCTCACAGGATTGAGGCGCAGAGTAGTAGAGGATGAGCTGACATCTGGCCACATGATCTCTCAGCATTTTCTGTATGACAGATTTGGCGCGGAGGATAGCTACTCACGACATTCCGGGGATTTCACCGAGTCGGAGGATCGTTGGCTTTTGGCCAGAGTTGATGTACTGATGCTATGTGTACTGTCATATGTGTATGTGTTGCGGTATATGGATGAGGTAGATATAGGAGTTATCATGTCCATGAGAGCTCTCAGGGAGGGTCGTACCATTGTACCTATGATCGTGGCATAGACCCTGCGATCAGCATCCTCATCATTGATTTATCTTACCGTCGGCGTGTTTACTAGGAGTTCTATTTATCTGTATATGTGTGGTTTATGTCACACTTGCGACCGGTTGGTACCCTTAGATGGCATGGGTATTATTTCTCCCATGATGTGGCTATGTCATACTCCTTTCAGCCATCGAAGTGTACAGATGCTCAGTCTTAGTCCGTGTTTTTGGCAGATATCAGAGATCCATTTAGCATATTGTTGTGCTCGGGGATTTGCTCGCCATACAGCTTCATTACTCATGCTCCGGGCATGGATTTCCCTCCTTCGTCGGGCTTGAGGGCGTGACTACTTATCACCCATCGCCGTGATGTCGTTGCAGTTTGACCCGTTCGAGATTTTCATCCTTTCGAGGGGCGATAGTCATCGTCGTTCAACTTCTCGATACCTCTCAAAGAGAGGACCGATCTCGTGTATATGCTTGTTGGGATCGGCGTGAGATAGCTTCTTTTTCGCCAATCGTCCTGTTATTCCGCAGAGTATTCCACATGGATGGAGATGGAGAGGTTTTATCGGTTTGCGGAGAGATTTGCAATCTGGGAGAGCGAAGTTATACGATGTAGAGCCCATGGAGGACATCGATACCTACATCGAGGAGGATACCATTCTTTGGGTTGCCAACATTTCTTCTGATTCTCCTAGTACCAGATACTTTTGTGATTCAAAGACTCGGCACATTATTTAGAGCGAGTCTCTTCATCCGATGACCTTTGAGAGAGAGACCAGATTCGATCTATGATGTCGATCGCTCTTGATGTGAGGGATGTGGCTCTATTGGAGAGAGACAGGGCATTAGATCGCAGAGATGCCGTTGTTGTTGAGCGGGATGAGGCTATATCGACCGAGATGCATGATAGTTGAGCGGATATAGTTATCTT
Organism: Panax quinquefolius; assembly: GCA_020205615.1. Lineage (NCBI taxonomy): Eukaryota > Viridiplantae > Streptophyta > Magnoliopsida > Apiales > Araliaceae > Panax > Panax quinquefolius. The sequence continues at coordinate 55,249,246 of CM035170.1, forward strand.
GCCGGGATAGTGGCCGCCACATATAATTCCGCAGATGAGATCCTTACCATCCGGTATGATCGCGAGAGATGCGCTTATATTGATGATGATCATATGGTCACCATGCGTATGGCTAGCATCTGCATCGTGTGGATATTCTCATCACAGAGACCACGTACCTCCTTCTTCCGGAGGGGATGCCATGTTGGGCTTGTTAGCGCGCATATACCTCGACTTGTAGATGAGCTTGTATTTACCGCATTGTACTAGCTTAGCCATTTTGTCATTATAGTTTATATTGTATATATCAAACAACATTATATATGATGGGAAATATATTTTGGATCACTTCCCTTTTAGATATGCCTTATTTATTTGCTTGATATTTTGCCTACGCTTGTGGGGCTGTGATCTTGATGTATTCTCAATTCCTCCTGGGTGGATGGACATTGAGTTGTCTCTGGATAGTTCGTAATGGATCATCGATCTATGTATCCCTACCATCTTTGGTGTCTTGGGACTTGTTTTGAAATGGAAATGTGGAGAGGAGTGTGGCTTTCCTCTCTCGAGATCGACCGCACCACGATGGTCGCCAATATTTCTATTTAGGAGAAGCCTAGTTAATTCCACCTCTTATGGTTTGGTGTTGCTCTTCGAGGTATGACCGCAGCTTTAGATGGTCGTAGAATCTCCTATTTGGGAGGAGTTCGTAATTCCATCCCTTTGGTCCAAGTCAAATGAAATGTAGTGGATTGAAAGAGAATCCCAATACTTAATGACAATGGTTTGTGTTTTGGTAGGGGGTGAGACCGCACCATGAATGGTCTTCTACGTACTCTATTGAAGAGGAGATCGTGTCTGCGTAGTTCAACCTCGTAAGAGGTTCAACGTATATGGCGAAATGGTGTGTAGGAATGTTTTTGGTTGTTTTTTTTATAGAAGAAGAGGTAGAAATGTTTTTGTTGTTTTTGTTTTATTGCGACCGGCATATGAAATGGTTGCCTACGTACTCTATTGAAGAGGAGATCGGTCGACGTAGTTCGCCCCTCGGTGCGAAGAAAAGCGTAATCCCATGCAGTCGAGTGCGGGGAGAGAAAGTTTAATCTAGGTTGAGGATAAACTGCAGGAGAAAAGTTTGATCCCATGTATGGGTAGCCAAACTACAAATGGAAGAGGTTCAATCCGCGGTGGGATGACCTAAGTTGTAGGAACACAGAGGAGAAAGCCAGGCAGCTGGCTTGAAATGTATGTTTCCCTGAGGGGCAAAGTGTAGATAAGTTGTATGTGGTAAAGGATTAAAGAACCGAATGATCGGTGACTGATGATTATGCACTGTGGTGTGTTTCTGATGGTTACTTGGATATAATACCGCTTTCACGGCGTCCTGAGTTGATGAGTTGTGGAAATTCATCGCCATCCATTTCTTGCAATCTGAGAGCGCCTCCTGTCAATACTTCTTTGACAATAAACGGCATTCCCAATTAGGGCGAATTTTTCCTTTAGCTTTGATCTTGGTTGTCAAGAATCTTCTTCAAAACCAAGTCATGTTGTTTAAACTGTCCGTGAGCCGAACTTTTTGTTTGTAGGATCTGGCGATCCTTTGTTGATATAACTGACCATGGAAGATAACCGCATTTCGCCTTTCGTCTATCAGAGACAATTGGTGATACCTGTCTTGTACCCATTGGTCTTCATCTAGCTGAGCGTCTATCAGCACTCGGAGAGATTCCATCTCAACTTCTATGGGGAGCACTGCCTCCATCCCATAGGTTAAAGCGTAGGGGGTTGCCCCAGTTGAAGTACGCATCGAGGTTCTGTAGGCTAACAGAGTCAGAGGCAATAGGTCAGGCCAATCTTTGTGGTTGGCGGACATCTTTTGCATAATCTTCTTGATGTTTTTGTTAGCCGCTTCAACAAAGACCATTCATCTTCTGGACGATATAGATGATAGAGTTGAGATATTTGATGTGGAATTTACTGCATAATTCCTCCATCATTTTATTGTTGAGGTTCTTGGCATTGTCTGACACAATCTCCTCTGGTTGTCCATATCGACAAACGACAATGTTTCTGATGAAAACAATGATGACTTCTTTAGTAACCTGGGGAAGGAGGTTGCTTTCTATCCACTTGGTGAAGTAGTCGATCATGGTGAAGATAAATCGGTGACCATTACTGGCTTTAGGCTCGATGGGCCCGATAACGTCCATTCCCCACATTGAGAAGGGCCAAGGCGAACTCATATTGTGGAGTTCCCGTGGAGGGGCGTGTATAGCATTCCCATGAATTTGGCATTGATAGCATCTTTTGACGTGGTCATTGCAATCAGCTTTGAGAGATAGCCAATAATGTCCCATCCTGAGGACTTTCTTGACAAGGAGGGGGCCACTCATGTGGGGCCACAGACTCCACCATGGATTTCATCCATAAGCCTTTGGGCTTGATCTTTGTCTAAACATCTGAGGAGACCTAGTCCTGCATCTCTTTTGTAGAGCGCATCTCCACTCAGGTAGAATTTCATAGCAAGTCGATGGATCCGCCTTTTCTCGGTCAAAGCTCGCCTCGGTGGTGTAGATCCATCTCGCAGATATTTCTTGATATGTTGATACCAAGGAGGTTGGATGGGAGGTAGCTCATCCGATACTTCTCAACGTAATTCCATAAGTCAGGGCCTTGTTCAGGAAATTGTGACGCTTGGCAAGTGTTCCTTGTCTGATATGCGAATCAAGGAGGCCAAAGTTGCTAATGTGTCCACAAAGTCATTCCTATTACGAGGAATGTGTAGAAAGGAGATTTCTTCAACTCCAAAGCCATCTTCAAAACTCCGCCGATGGTAAGGCAAAGAAATGTAGTTCCTTGGTTTGATAGATTCCGTGGATTGTCGATTACCAACTCAATCTCCAAGGACGATTAACTCGCTTTGATGCCCATTGAATCGCAAGTTTTAGCCCCATGAGATGCGCCTTCATACTCAGGTAGTATTGTTGGTGCCGATAAATCTGTAATTTGACGACGACGGATATCGCTCCCCGTGCGAGATACTAGAATCGCTCCGGCTCCGTAACCTTCCATATTAATGACTCCATCAAAATACATCTTCCATGATTGCGTAGCGTATCGTCTTGATGGTGTTCATTGCATCTTTATCATTACTCCTTCATCGGGGAAATATGTTTCCAAGGGTTTGAAATCCCCTGAAGGTGCGGCGGCCAGTTGATCCGCGATTCCTTGACCTTTGATGGACTTTTGAGTCACATATACGATGTCAAATTGTTGTAGGATCAACTGCCATCTAGACAACCGACAATTTAACATGGGTTTGTTGAACACGTATTTGAGAGGATCCACGCGGGATATGAGATGGGTTGTGTGACCATGGAGGTAATGTTGTAACCTCATGGAAGCCCATGCTAAAGCACAACACGTCTTTTCGATCAGAGTGTACTTGTGTTCACTTGCTACTGAACCTTTTGCTGAGGTAATAGATAGCTCGTTCTTGGCCTCTATCGTCTTTCTGTCTCAAAGATGCGACCCCATGGCATTGTCACTTATGGATAGATATATGAATAGGGGAAATCATCATCCTGGTGGTACCAAGACAGAGAGCTTTGACTAGTCATTTCTTGATTGTAAGGAAGGCATTCTGCACTCATCATTCCATTTCATGGAGGAGTTCTTCCTTAATAGCTTTGAAGATTGGCTCACGGGTTCTTCGTGAGTGAGTTGAGATAAACCCTTCTAATGAAGTTGATTCTTCCCAAAAATCCCCGTATTTCCTTCTCTGTCTGAGGAATGGGCATTTCAGTGATGGCTTGGATTTTGGCAGGATCCAGCTCTATCCCTTTGTGGCTGACTAGAAATCCTAGCAATTTGCCTGATTTAACGCCAAAGGCGCATTTAGCTGGATTCAACTTCAAGTTGTACTTACGCAACCTGTTGAACAACTTTTTAAGATGGTCTATATGGTCATCCTCCTTCCGGGACTTGACAATGATGTCATCCACGTAGATCTCAATCTCTTTATGCATTAAGTCGTGGAAAAGAGCCATCATAGCTCGTTGATAGGTCGAGCTCGGCATTGATGAGGGCCGAATGACAACCGCCTATAGCAAAAAGTTCCCCAAGGAGTGATGAAAGCGCTTTTCTCACGATCTTCCTCGGCAACCATGATCCGATGATACCCCACAAAAGCAATCAAAGAAAGGAGTACATGTCGTCATTGATTACGTAAGATTGTCAATGAGAATGTGGATAAATGGCACGGGAAAGCTATCTTTTAAGCAAGCTTTATTCAAGTCCCGGTAATCCACGCAAACTCGCACCTTCCCTCCAGGTTTAGGTACGGGCACGATGTTGGATATCCACTCAGGATATGTAGACACCATGATGATGCCGGCTTGAAATTGTTTCACAATTTCTTCTTTCACCTTTAAACTCCACTCAGGTTTCAATCGCCTGAGTTTCTGCTTGACTGGCTTAAATCCCTCTTTAATGGGAAGGTGATGAAGGACAATGTCAGTGGACAAACCCACCATGTCTTCATGAGACCATGCAAACACATCCTGAATTGGGTTAATAGCGTAACCATATCATTCCGTTGGTTTGGGGTAAGGTCTGAACCAATCTGGATTAACTTAGGGCTTTCTAAGGTTCCGAGATTGAAAGAAGTGGTTTGATCAAGGTTGGGTCTGGGTTTGTCTTTGACCCATTCTTGAATTTTTTGGAGGCACCTCAATGTTATCTTGTATATCCATCAAGGCTGAATTCATCTCTACATCAAAGGTACAATCCCTGTGTAGGAGATGCATCGTATCTGCAAATACAGGCGCATCTAAGTTCAGAGTCCTGAAACAAAATATGCTTTCACTTAGTATATATGAAATGTGTTGATCATACACAGTGTTAGCATATACTGGAAAAATAAATTGCTAATACTGTGCAGAAAAGTAAGCAGTTATTATATATATAGGGCAGAAAGAGTTTCTGCTCGCTTTACCCTTGACGACCAATGCAAGGAATGTTGTTCCAATTGGCAAGGGCAAAGTCCGGGTGGACCGCAGTGATGGAGGGATTGTCATCATCCTCCCTATCCCGAATGATGGCCATTACGTCTGGGCAATCATCGTCTGGGGTGTATCTGTTGGTATGTTCATCATGAACGATGATGCGTATACCGGACATCATCCGGATGACGTCTTGCTTGATTCTTCGTTCCTCTTCTTCCACTGCGGGATTTGGAACAAAGATTTCTTTCTCCTTCACCGGTACCGGCTTGGGAAATAACATAGCCATTACATTGGTGGCACCTTTACTTTGGAGGTTGTGCGGACTCGAGTTTGAAGGCGAAGATAAATGCCACATGGTTGAAGTCAAGGAATCATTGATGTTTATGAGGATTCTGTGACTAGAAATGGCGTAATAGCCTAGTCCAAATTGTTCCAAATTGCTTGTTAAGCGAATTGGGTACTTGATACCCTGGCAATCTTTACCCAACCCTTGTCCCGGTTTATGACCCAACGACATCATTTCTTGAGTGGCCGACATTACCTCGGCAGAAATCTTGGGTTCGGGCAATGGTGCTCCAATAGCATGGTATTGGGTGTTGCTTATTTCCAAAGCATGAAAACTGACCGGTTCTACATCTGCATTGGCATTGATGAATGGCATGTCTCCGTGCTGAGGAATCTCCGGTTCAGCGTTGACTGTGACCAGGCTATTGTTGATAATGTATTTCAATTGTTGGTGAAGAGTGGAGGGGACTGCCCCAGCCATATGAATCCATGGTCGTCCCAAGAGCAGGTTGTATCCCGAATCTATCTTGAGCACATGGAAAGATACGCAGAATGTGTGAGGACCAATTTCGATTGGCAGCTCAATTACTCCGACCGAATTTCGGCGGGCTCCATCAAAAGCTTTGATGATAGTATGGCTACTCCGAATTCGGTTGAGATTGATATTCATCTTCACCAAGGTAGCGTATGGGCAGATATTCAAGAGAGGAACCTCCATCTATTAAGACTCCAGCTACCATATATCCAGAGGACAAGACCGCATAATGTGTGCAACGGTTTGCATGATGACCGTCTCCTTCGGATGGTATGTCATCATCAGTGAAGGATATCACATTGTTGTTGAAAATGTGATCAACCATATGTTGAAACTTTTCCGTATCCACTAATGTCGGGAGATAGGCTTCTTCTAAAACATTTAACATGACCTTCCGGTGATTCTCGGAAGTTAGGACCAAGTCCAAAATTGATATTTGTTGTGGAGCTTCTTTCAAGCTTAAAACCACCGTAGCTTTCATTATGACCCACAACAACGGAGAAATTTTTTCATCTTCTCCATGGGTATTTTCCCTTTGATTTGGTGGTGGGCTTCATCACCCGATGGATGGGGAAGATACGATGGATTTTCCTTCGACACTCATGCAGCGGTTGTATGTGGTGGATCCTTCACCTTCTCCATAATTCCACGGAACCTTGCATGCAAGCTAACAATAGGATATTGTGCTCTGCATGACAAGTTGATTGGCTCGGGGCGACCACTTTCAAAGGATTGTTTCCTCCTTTGAGTTGAATTTTTGGCGTTGTGAGTAATGTATTAATCCCATCGGTTTTCAATGGATATAATCGCTACCACACTTTTCCACTTAGTAGGGCTGCATTCTCACTTGCACGTAACACGTTGTCGTTATCACTAAGCGCAGAGACACCACTGTCGATTAGATTTTGAATAAGGTGGCGGAGTGCCCAAAGATTCTTCGTCTTGTGTGACCATGAGGATGGGAGTGATATTGACATACTCCATCAGAGTTGTACCGTCCCTGAACGGGGGTTGATTGGAGGTAGAAGGGAACTGATCCTTCCTTCATTGATTAACATATGAAGGATTTCCTCCATAGGTTGGCCCAAATAGGTGAATTCCCTTTTGTTGGCAAAATCCCGACGGGCTTTGGCATTTGCTCTCTTTGTCACTTTGTCTTCCAGCATTTCATTTTCTGAAAGTGACGAGGGAATATTCATGACAATAGGTAGGAGACTGGCATGCTCCTGGCTGATTAATTGACGAGTCACTTGATGCTGATAAGTCACCAGTTCGCCAATTGCTCAATTTGTTTGCAGAGAGCTTTCATCTTTCGTTCCATTGTGAATTGAACTTGGCATAATCCCATTTGTCATCACCGCCTTTTGAGGGTCCGGAAGATTCACAATTTGAAGTTGGAACTTTGTCCATTGCTCCAATTGATCATGTTGACCTCTTCTTCTTTGTGTTGAGGAAGAGGGTTGTCTTGAACATGAGGTTGATCGGGTTTGGTGACTACGATCTCCCATTTGTCTATCAGGTCCTGGATCTTGTGTTTCAAGGCCCAACAATCCTGAGTATCATGTCCAGGTGCCCCGGCATGATAAGCACATTTCCTAGCAGCATTGAAACCCCGTCCATTAGGGCTGGCTGGTGGAAGAAGATGCGTAATTTTCTTCTGTGTTGTCAGAAGATTAAGAATGTTCTCGAGGGTATCCCCTAAGGGTGTAAACACTCGATGGCATTTGACTTCTCCACCTTTTGGTACTGGAGGGTTTGCAGACTGTGCTGGAAAGGGAGTGTAGTTTCTCCTTTGAATAGGCATGTTTTGATTGCCTTTTTGCCCCTGTAGTATCAGGGAAACATCTTCCTCTTTCTTTTTATGGACCCTCCGGGGGTTGTTCCCATAATTTCCAGATTGGATGTGATCAAACAATAACTTTGAGTGCGGCTAGGTCTTGAATCTTTCCTGACTTCAATCCCATCTCAGCCATCTCCCCCATGTTGACCATTTCAGAAAAATGGTTTGCCGATCTTAATAAAAACTCTCTCATAGAAGGGAGCTTCTTGTATGTCTATGAAAGTCATGACCATTTCTGATTCTGTCATGACAGGACTAACTTGGGCAGCCAGGCGACTCCACCTTTGAGCATACTCTCTGAAAGACTCATTAGACTGTTTCTTGATCTTGGTAATTTGATATCGATCAGGAGCCATCTGAGTTTGAAAGCTTTATTGAGTGAGAAAGGCATGTGTTAGCTCTTCCCAACTATGGATTTTGGAGTTATCTAATCTTGTGTACCACGAACGGGCTTCTCCAGTTAGACTCTTTTGGAACAATTGCATTCTGAGCTTTTTGTCCTCTGCATAAGATCCAAGTTCTCCAATAAATACCTTTAAATATGTGTAAGGATCTCCTAAACCGTCATATTTTTTAAAGTCAGGAATTTTAAATTTTTTCGGATAATGAACCCCAGGAAAAATACACAGATCAACATTGAAACACTCCCGTGTGTTCCAATTCCTTTGATAGCACGAAGGGTCTCTTCCATTTGGAGGACTTTCTTTTTGATGTCACCATCATGGATCTCCGTGGGATGGGCAACATCATGAGTTTTGTTGGTTGTATCCAATCGTGGTTTCGTATATATAATGACCGGATTCCTCCTTGTGTGGAGGATTCAGCATGTACGGGTATTTTCTGACCCTGTGTAGACTGGTGTAATTCTTTGAGTAGAACAACCAAATCTATAATTTGTTTGCTTAATCCATCAAATTCTTTGCGAGAAACTGGATTAAGTTCAGTCTGGTCGGATGACGACATGATTGACTGTAGGCCTGTTGCCTTTTTGGACTTTGAACGGGTAGTAGGTCCGATTGATTCCCTGCGAAAGACTTGCATAGTTTAGTCTTTAGGGAATGTATATAATAACATGCTATGTGATGTGTCCATTTTAGGAATTTTATCCTGCAAAATGGATGTCAGTTGTTATAGCATGTTAAAATATGTATATACACATACACATTTCTTCATATTTCTCATTACATGGAGATAGATATGGAATGAAATTACAAGTAATTGTGTTTACAAGTAATTGAAATGAGAGCATGAAGAGACTTTCCTCCGTTTTGGGTTTATCAGAGGCTGACCTATCTTAGGTTACTCTCACGGCTTTTTGGCATGAAGGTTCCCAAATCATCGCAATCTACTAGACGGGAAGTTAATCCTGTCTTTCAACTGAGAGAAATTTGGGTGGTGCCTTTCCGAGCCTCGGAGAATTAGTCTTCTCACGAGTCCAATAATCAAACACCGACGGATAGCCTCTCGGTGGAGGGACCACACAACATACATTCACATACATCGCGTCTCACCATATGAAATGATGACATGTGCGAAGCACTAATATCACAAGCGATATGGTGCGAAGCACTAATATCATATAAGCATTTATGGTGCAAGCACTAACATCCTGGTGTGAAGCACTATGGTGCGAAGCACTAAGTGCAATAAAGAAATGCATTCGTACACATTCATCAAATGTAAATGCAACATCCACACACAAGCGATATAATAGTTTTGAAAAGATTGTAATAATGGCTTAAGTCCTCTTCTTTGGAGTCCCAAAGCCAGTCGTCGCCACATATCGACGTCGGGATTTTTGGATGTCCCTTTCCGTTACTTGTTCTTTGGTGTTCTCATTTTAGGTGAGATTTGTTTGAAAAAACAAGTGAAAAAGGTCCGACATGTATAATGTCGACGATGGGACTGTTAAGAGTCGCCAGTTGGTTTTTTAAATGGTTGTACCAACACAACCGAGAAAAGGTTTGCACATTGACCCAGTGATGTGACACTGATATACGGGTCGGTGAAACCGAGATTCGTTTAGGGTCCGGGACTTGGTTATGCGGGGGAAGGTGTTAGGCACCCCCCGACATCCGTGTTACCACGGTGACCGCCTCTTTTCAAGAAACTATTATCTGAATGTGTGTGTGTGTGTGTGGGTCAATGTGCTGTTATATGGAAGTAGTGCGAGGCCTCGTTCGAACCTATATACACAGGGTTTGAATTTATGTAAAAATTCAGTTTTTAGCAAGATATAGCAATGATGTTTTATAAAAGAGGTTTTTCAAACCCTGATGCTCAATAGGAATTGAGACCTTTTACACTCCCATTTTATTAAGTGATCAGCTTGATTGATTTTATTTTTGACGAATCTGAGGCATCCGTATGAAAAATAATATACAAAATATATGCCGACTTCCTCGTGGGTATGGAAACCATCCGAGGAAATTCGGACATCGCATGAAATAATTTACAAGGCGCTTACCGTGAAAAATGTCCATCACGGAACCGAATCTAGATCCAATGGGATGAATCTGTGATCACATGATTCCTAAGCGCACAGAATGTTGTAATTTGTATAAGAGCAATAAGAAGATATATATATATATAAAAGCGGTAAATATATATATACGGACATGATCACCAACCACGAAGCACCTCCATGGGGGATCAAAAATGTAAATAAAGCTGTTAAAAGCTATAAACCGCCACGGAGGAAACTCAGGCGTGACAAAAACATAAATAAAGTCATAAATATTAATCAATCACGCTCCACGGAAAAAATATCAAGCGATATATATAAATAAGAATATATATATATATATATATATATATATATATATATATATATATATATATATATATATATATATATATATGTAAAATCCGTGGGACTAATGTATGATATATATGAGCATATATTTATACATATATATATATATATATTTATATATATATATATATATATATATATATATATATATATAAAGCTCAAGTAAACGCACTAGTATATAAAATTCGGGCTCATCGAATGTAGTCCGATATACGCTAATATATATAATATATATATATATATATTAAAGCGATAAACGCTCGAGCATCAAAGTCTAGGCTCATCAAACAAAGTTCGACACACGATTATATATATATATATATATATATATATATATAAAAGCAAATAAACGCCTCCAAACCAAAGTCAGGCTCAATCGAGGCATAACTCGATAATGTTAGTCAATATATATATATATATATATATATATATATATGAAACCACGGAATGAAACCACTGGATCAAGTCCGCCAAAAGCAAGCAACACGACTCTCAACGTATAGAAGGGTGTGTGCAAAGATGAAGAGAAAGACTCTAAAGTGTGTGTGAGAAGGCTTACAGTTGACTGATAAAAAGGGCTTCTATATCTTTAGAGTGGGTAAACACTAGCTTTTGTGGGTACAAAAGGGGCTATATATGAGCTCACAGGTGTTTAAAAGTGGGAAAATACACTGTATGGCGAGTGCAGAACAAATTGTGCAGGGTTTCCCCGTATTTTTTCTCTTAAAAATCAGCACCCCAAGCCCTCTAATTATAGGCAATATGAGTCATGGTGTACTGTGGGTGAGCCGAGCTGAGTGTACACAGTGAGGTGAGCCACGTGTACCAGAGGTAGGTCGGGTCGGCCCGGGTTTGTCGGGTCGGGTCGTCTCGAAGTATGTGCACTCAGGCACTATAATGTCCACTTGGATTTTGAGAAGTGCAATCCGGGCATCCGTTTTGAGGTATACAGGACCTATTTCGGACCGCATGGTTATCGAGAGTTGTACGATGGCATGGGATTAGAGTTTGTCTGAAGTCATTGAAGATGGGACGATGCCCTCCGGTCTTCAAGCTTCAACTTTCATCCGTTACCCCGCACAATAGTCACTCGGGATTGGTTAATCTTGTGCGACATCATTGCGTAGAGACGTGATGTGGCATTGTGTTGGACGAGATGACGATGTTATCCCTCACCGGTGTTATCACGGATTAAATAGATAAAAGCGACGTTGCTCATACTTACCGAGATTGAATTGCTACAACTAATTGTTGAAGGTCCTCATTGTCATTTTTGAGGTGTGTCTGCATCTTCCGATGTTATTGCTTAGGGTTGGTACGGTGTATCTCATTCTGAGCTTAGAGATTGAAGCTGATGGCATTTGAAACAAGCATTTCCGGGTTTATCTCCGAAACTGCATTCCTTGGGGTTATCACCAAGGTTGGTGGCTATTCCCATGGTTGGGACTGAGACTGGATACCTCGGGGTTATCTCCGAGATTAATCGGTCTTCTTCGGTGTGTGTTCCGGTATTGTATCTACAGGTCTCGGGGTTATATCTGAGATTGGAACTGGTGCTCCTAGAGTGTGATTTGGGGTTGATGCTGAACTCCCGGTAGTATCCGGTATGGATTTGGATTGTCTTTCAGGGTTCTCTCTTAAAAGACGAATCTGTCCTCCTGCAATGTCAGTAATAGTAGTACAGAAAATTTTGAGTGTCTATGTCGACGTCGGGATTTTTGGGTGTCCCTTTCCGTTACTTGTTCTTTGGTGTTCTCATTTTAGGTGAGATTTGTTTGAAAAAACAAGTGAAAAAGGTCCGACATGTATAATGTCGATGATGGGAATTTGTTAAGAGTCGCCATTGGTTTTTAAATGGTTGTACCAACACAACCGATAAAAAGGTTTGCACATTGACCCGATGATGTGACAACGATATACTGGTCGGTGAAAGCGAGATTTTTTAGGGTCCGGGGACTTGGTTATCTTGGGGGAGGTGTTAGGCACCCCAGACATCCGTGTTACCACGGTGACCGCCTCTTTTTAAGAAACTATTATCTGAGTGTGTGTGTGTGTGTGTGTGTGGGTCAATATGTTGTTATATGGAAGTTGTGCGAGGCCTCGTTCGAACCTATATACACAGGGTTTGAATTTATGTGAAAATTCAGTTTTTAATAAGATATGGCAGTGATGTTTTATAAAAGAGGTTTTTCAAACCACGATGCTCAATAGAATTGAGACCTTTTACACTCCCATTTTTTATTAAGTGATCGGTTTGGATTGATTTTATTTTGTGAATCTGAGCAGCATCCGTATGAAAATAATATACAAAAAATATGCCGACTTCCTCGTGGGTATGGAAACCATCGAGGATATTCGGACATCGCAGAATAATTTACAAGTCGCTTACAATGAAAAATGTCCATCACGGAACCAGATCTAGATCAAATGGGATGAATCTGCGATCACATGATTCTAAAGCGCCTGAGAATGTTGCAATTTGTATAAGAGCAATAAGCAGATATATATATATAAGCGGTAAATATATATATACGGACATGATCACCAACCACGAAGCACCTCCATGGGGGATCAGAAATGTAAATAAAGCTGTTAAAAGCTATCAACCGCCAAGGAGGAAACTCGAAAGGGACAAAACATAAATAAAGGCATAAAAGCGATCAACCGCCACGAAGAAAACTCGAGCAGATAAATATATATATATATATATATATATATATAGCGATAAATACACCAGATGTAAAATTAGGGCTCATCGAATGCGAGTCCCACCACACAGTTCATATATATAAGTATATATATATATATATATATAAAAGCAAGTAAACGCATATATATATAAAATCCGGGCTCATTGAATGTAGTCGACACACGCTTAATATATATAAATGTACATATATATATATTAAAGCAATAAACGCTTCTAGAATCAAGTCTAGGCTCATCGAACAAAGTTCGACAAACAGTTCATATATATAAATATATATATATATATATAGAAAAGCAAGTAAACGCTCCAAACCAAAGTCTAGGCTCAATCGAGGCATAACTCGATAATGTTAGTCAATATATATAAGTATATATATATATATATATATATATATATATATATATATATATGGAATGGAATGAAACCACGAATAGAAGTCAAAATTGAAAGCAAGCAACCACGACTCTCAACGTGTAGAAGGGTGTGTGCAAAGATGAAGAGAAGACTCTAAAGTGTGTGTGTGTGAGAAGGCTTATAGTGGCTGATAAAAAGGGCTTCTATATCTTTAGAGTGGGTAAACACTAGCTTTTGTGGGTACAAAAGGGGCTATATATGAGCTCACATGTGTTTAAAAGTGGGAAAATACACTGTATGGCGAGTGCAGAGCAAATTGTGTTGGGTTTCCTCGTCTTTTTTCTCTTAAAAATTAGCACCCCAAGCCCACTATTTATAGGCAATATGAGCCGCAGGTGTACCTGCAACTGAGCCGCAGGTGTACCAAAGGCGGGTCGGGTCGGCCCGGGTTTGTTTGTCGGGTCGTCTCAAGTATACATACACTCGAACCTTTGTAATGTCAACTCGGATTTTGAGAAGTGCAATCCAGGGCATCCGTTTGAAGTATCTGAGACCTATTTCGGACCCTTGCCGTTGTCGAGAGTTATGCGATGGCATGGGATTAGAGTTTGTCTGAAGTCATTGAAGATGGGACGATGCCCTCCGGTCTTCAAGCTTCAACTTTCATCCGTTACCCCGCACAATAGTCACTCGGGATTGGATAATCTTGTGGGACATCGTTGCGTAGAGACGTGACGTGGCATTGTGTTGGACGAGATGACGATGTTGTCCCTCACCGGTGTTATCGCCGAATTGGGCCGATAAAGAAGATGTTGCTCATACTTCGCTGAGATTGGACTGCTGCAATTGTTGAAGGTCCTCATTATCATCTTTGAGGTGTGCATGTCTTCCCGATGTTATTGTCGGGTTGATGCGATGTATCTCATTTGTGAGCGCTTAGATTGAAGGCGATGGCATTTGAAACAAGCATTTCCGGGGTTATCTCCAAAAGCGCATTCCTTGGGACCATCACCAAGGTTGGTGGCTATTCCCATGGTTGGGACTAAGACTGGATACCTCGGGGTTATCTCCGAGATTAATCGGTCTTCTCCGGTGTGTGTTCCGGTATTGTATCTGCATGTCTCGGGGTTATATCCGAGGTTGGAATATTGCTCCCAGTGTGATCTGGGGTTGATCTTTGAATTCCGGTAGTATCCGGTATGGATTTGGATTGTCTTTCGGGTTCTCTCTTAAAAACGAATCATCCTCCTGTAATGTCGATGAATGATGGTCTGAAAAATTTCGAGTGTCTACAGATGCCCCTCTTTATCATACTCAGGCATGGCGATGCATGGGTAGGATAAAGAATCCTAGACACTTGAAATGTAACAAGATAAACATGGTACTATGGATAGCAACATGATTCAAATGTATGATGCATGTGTACGAGGTTGTGGCCCAACATGCCGGGGATGATTGCTGGCTCCATGTTGCTTCAACTAGGGATTGGCAATACTGACCAGATCTGATGTGCAAGCCGAATCTGTTAGGATGTTGATGTTGGAGTTATCACCAAATTCTTGTGTTCTTGATAACGACTTGATCCTGAAGGGGTACCACTTATGTGTAAGAGATCTGTGGGGATAAAGCTTGATCTACTTTAAGGATGTGTATAACATATTCCATCATCTATCCTCTTTGATAATGTTGACCTTTCCTGGTTAGTATCGCCAGAATATGTCAAGATTCTATTGGATTCTTGCCACAAACAAATCTTTGTCGAGGATGCGACCTTCGTTAACGTGTGAATCAATCATCAGGTTGAAACATCCTGTGGGATATCTTTATTAAGGTTGCTTGACCTTGACGACGTGAATCATCAATTTGAAACTCGTGAGGAGATCGTCGAGGTTGCTTGACCTTTCGACGACGATGTAGATCAATGGAGCATTGCGTTGTGACCCCCGTCGAGGATCCGCTGGGGAATATGAGCAGCTGGGTATGAGAACCTCAAA
Source organism: Panax quinquefolius (assembly GCA_020205615.1). Classification (NCBI taxonomy): domain Eukaryota; kingdom Viridiplantae; phylum Streptophyta; class Magnoliopsida; order Apiales; family Araliaceae; genus Panax; species Panax quinquefolius. Next base: position 55,264,764 of record CM035170.1, read on the forward strand.
TAGCTCTATAGCTCGATAGGTTTAAACGCTTATCGGTGAAATGACGTCGAGGTTGCTTGACCTTCATTGATATGTGTGTCAACGGTTGAGCATCGTTATTAATCCATGGATATATATTTTGTAACCCCCGTCGGGGATCTACTGGGGATGCATGAGTGCGTCTGCGTGACTCAACCGAATGGTTCTCAATGCTTGATGGGTTTACCCGCCATCAATTTGAAATAATGTCGAGGTCGCTTGACCTTCGTTGATAGAATTGTCAGCGGATGAGCGTGTTATAACCCCCACCGGGATCTACGTGGTAACCCGTCGTTGTAGACTCACTTAGGGTAATGACCCGGAGTTGACGGCATCGGACCTGTACGAGGTATTGCCGGATGTGATTTGTGACAAATGGGATCATTGGTAGGGTATACCTCGTGTATGGGTGACTACCAAATGAGTGATGTACAGGTTCAAAGTCTCATCTGAGAAGACAAGGATTGTATGATATTTTGCTCAATCGCGTGGCATTTTTATTCCCGATTTGACCCTTCTAGCCCGTAAGAACTCAGTTTCAACTCAAACTGGACCGAGCCGGAGGGGTGGGACCCACATAGAGGAGCCGCAGGTGCACTTTTCTTTGGTATGTGCGTGGATGATAAATTCTGTGAAAATCTGCCTTGGCAGTTCATTTCATTTCTCACTTCGCTTAGAAAAAAACCGCGAGCCTTCTTCAGATCTGCTGAGTTCGGGCTACTTTCTGCAAATTCTGTCACCGTACAAGTGTTTTACACTATCCTGGTAATGTATGCATGTATTTTTTTTTCCAGTTTCTGTCCGTTAGATTGTGAGATATTGCACGAAATGCATCTAAACACATAGTAGTGATTATGTATGCACAAATGACTTGATAAAAAATATTCAACATAGTAAATGTTAGTATTAAACCATGCTAAACATAATGATGTGAAAAAATAACTTTCGAGATAGTCAAATTGACATCTTTTTCTGCTATTTTTTGTCTTATTTGAGGTCCAATGAGCAACATGTAGAAAGGCAAAGTACTCCTAGCATTGAGGTTGGCCTTGTGCATGATGATTTTAATTTTTAATGTATATATTATGTATATAAATGTGGGAAGGTGTGCTACTGAATGGCCACCTAGACATGCCTATGTGCTTGTGGATAGTCCTATTTTCAAAGGGGACTATGGAAAAAATTTTCCAAATGTAGGCATTGGGTAGTCATGCATTTTAACTCTATTATATGTTAAAGTAAATGCATGCATGCATATAGTCATAGATGCATTTAAAAAGCTCCAAGTAAAAAATACCACACCCTTTACGAGGTGATTTGGAGACTTGTTGTCCGGATATTGATGGATCCGGATCAATGAACGGTTCTTACAGGGCCCGCTTCTAGCGTCGGGCTTCGGAGGTGCCTTCCGGCGCATGGCGACCTCGTCGGTTGGTGGAGGCTGTGATACGTCCCCGTCTGTCGGGTAGATGTTCGGGACGTCGAGGGCGAGGAGGTGGATATTGAGGATTTCCTCTGCTTACACATATCCCTCGCGAGGAGCTTAGAGCATCCGGTGGTGAACCCGAGTTCTTTGGGTGATTTGGGTGACACCCATCGATGTACTTGCACGCTAACGAGGTATGGCGTTAGACTTTATCTTCCTTCTTTTTTATTGATGCGGATTAAAGGATTCTGATGTTGATCGCGCTTTCATGCACGAGTTCCGTGTTTTACACAAGACTCGAGGGAACGGGTTTAGCATCCACTCCATGTACCGGGCGCTTCATCCCGATTATAGAGCGATAGTGCGTGAGTGGGGATTTGGGGCATTTTCTCCATCCTTCCCGTCGTTGTCCACAGGGTTACCTCGGGGCATTGTCTGAGTGATGGTTTCATTAGACTCAGTCACTCCATCTGCTGGATTGCAAGGTGATGATGACGCCTATGGATTGGCGATTTATCATTGGTATGGAGTTTGGAGGGGAGCCAGTGCCTTGCATGGCGAATATTACCCCCACTGTCGTCAGATCCTTATTAGGAGTTCCGGCGGAGGAGCTCAAAGGCAGGATTGTCCGTTCAGGTCCTTTGAGCATAGATGTTATGAGTGGGCTATTGAGCGAGCCCATGCCTGATGATGTCAGGATCAGGGATCGCGTTCTACGGCGATTGTTCCTGATGATCATTCGAGGCTGCTTCATAGCAGATAATTCTTCCACAGTATCTTTCGCTTTGGTCAGCGCCATACGCGATGTGGACCGTATAGGAGAGTATGACTGGGGCTCTTACACCTTTACCTATTTCCTCCTGGGCATGCATCTGCGCTCACAGGGTTTGACCAAGGCTTGGCTAGGATTTTACCCATTTCTGCTGGTGAGTATTTCTCTTATCTTTTCCCATTCATAGGTTAAGAGTGTTTACTGATAGCAGATGTTTTTCCATTGTATTGGAAGTTTTGGGCATATGAGAGGCTCCCATGTTTGCATCCCATGAGTGTGTTAGGCTTAGATACCTATCCACGAGGATGACGATGGCACCATTCTATTTTGCGGAGGTCCTCAGATCTCGAGGGCTTCGCTCAACTTCTTAGTATCACGGTGGAGTTCTTGACGGTGACACCATCACATGGCTTCCATACTCAGGGGATCATTTGACCATCGGTTTTGAGGATAGACACCCTACTGGAGTAGAGTATTTGATTTCCACCCGAGATTTTTCTCTTCTTGAGATGCAGGTGGGAGCTCTATTTAGGAGAGCGTCTATTAGGGGCACCACAGGGAGATTCAGTATCCGATCTTGCCTCTGTGTCGAGCGTCGTTGGCACATATCCACGATCCACCCGTTACGGATATTCCTTTGTTGGGAGTTGACGATTTTGATTTATCCGAGGGTCCATGTACTCAGGAGATATTCCAGCGTTGGTGGCTCCCTCGCACTATTGGGGCCCGATCCGTGCCACCACGATTTATGGGGATATGGTTCCGGGATCTTTGATGATGATGGATTGGGTGGCTTGTGTCCAGAACTCAAACTCATCTAACCCAGATTGATAGTTTGACCCGGCAGTTGGACCAGGCACATGTATTTATTCGATATTTGGGCAGAGATCTAGCAGAGGCGGAGTCATTTGTTCCTTCCAGCTCAAGTGTTTGCCCCTCAGACGACCCATTTGGTTTTTCCGGCGCAGATCCTCCTCTTTATAGGCCTGACATCCCTGTTGATAGAGATCCAATGACTCAGGAGGACTTAAATCAGGTGGACAGGATTGAGGATGTGGACATCGAGACCCTGGTCTTCTTCTGATATATATTCTCATTATATCTTTTGATAGGCCTCTGTTAGATATTGGGTGGCTGTTCCCCATTCTCGCTATATCTTTTGATAGGCCTCTATTAGTAGTAGGGCGTCGTGCCCCATTTTCATGTATTTGTAGGCAGTATAGAAATCGATGTATTAGATGATGATATATTTAGGAATGTATGCACCATTTTTCATTCCCTATATCATATTTCCATCCATTATCTCATTATGCATGTATCATATTATGCATATGTATGTATGTCCGAGAGATATTCGGCATTGACCTGGATGGTCTTATGACACGGCCGCGCATGATGTCTTCTTGACGGTTAGCCAGTATAGATCATACCCCACCGTCGGTGGTGGCATTGGGTATCTTGATCGTGATGCGATAGCATGTCACCACTAGATAGGGTGACTGTAGATCTGTTGTTGCAGCATACCATGACCTTTTTGGCATTTCAGGTTCCTGCAGGATTCGTGGACGGGAGGATAGAGCATTGGCTACCAGATATGCAGGTATTTCGTTTTGGCACCTATAAGTTAACTCCTACTATGGAGGAGTATGCACGTTTGATGATGTTGCCCTTAGACAGACCCTGCGTGCACATGACTTTGGGAGACATGAGTAGACGATTCATGACTCTCACAGGATTGAGGCGCAGAGTAGTGCAGGATGAGCTAACATCTGGCCACGTGATATCTCAGCATTTTCTGTATGACAGATTTGGCGCGGAGGATAGCTAGTCACGATATTCCAGGGATTTCACCGCGTTGGAGGATCATTGGCGTTTGGCCAGAGTTGATGTACTGATGCTATGTGTACTGTCATACGTGTATGTGCCGCAGTATATGGATGAGATAGATATAAGAGTTATCATGGCCGTGAGAGATCTCAGGGAGGGTCGTACCATTGTACCTATGATCGTGGCAGAGACCCTGCGATCAGCATTCTACTGCAGTATTTACTCGTCAGGCGTGTTTACTAGGAGTTCGGTCATGTTGTATGTGTGGTTTATGTCATACTTGCGACCGGTTGGTACCCTTAGACGGCATGGGTATTGTTTCTCCCATGATGTGGCTATGTCATACTCCTTTCAGCCATCGGAGTGTACAGATGCTCAGTTTTGGTCCGCGTTTTTGGCAGATATCAGAGATCCATTTAGCATATTGCTGTGCTCGGGGCTTTGCTCACCATACAGCTTCATTACTCATGCTCCGGGCATGGATTTCCTCCCTTTGGCTGGCTTGAGGGGAGTGACTACTTATCACCCATTGGTAGTGATGTCGCGAGCTTGACCCGATTCCCAGATTTTCATCCTTTCGAGGGGCGGTCGGCGTTCACCTCTCGATACCTCTCGGTGAGGACCGATCTCGTGTATCGCTTCTTTGGGATCGGCGTGAGCTAGTTGCTTTTCACCAATCGTCCGGTTATTCCGCAGAGTACTCCGTATGGATGGAGATGGAGGTTTTATCGGCTGCAGCAGTATTTACAGTACCGGAGAGCGAGTTATACGATGTAGAGCCTATGGAGGACATTGATACCTACATCGAGGAGGATACCGCTGCTGGGTTGCCAGCATTTCTTCCAGATTCTCCTAGTACTAGTACTTTTGTGATTCAAAGACTTTCGGCGAAGATTTAGAGCGAGTCTTCTTCTGATGACCTTTGAGAGAGACCAGATTAGATCTATGATGTCGACTGCTCTTGATGTGAGGGACGTCGCTTTATTGGAGAGAGACGAGGTATTAGATCGCAGAGATGTCGCTGTTGTTGAGCAGGATGAGGCTATATCAGCCAGAGATGCAGTGATAGTTGAGCGAGATAGTGCTATATCTACCCGGGATGTAGCTGTCACAAATACTACTGCAGTGAGATCCCTTACCACTGGCATGATTGCAGAGATGAGTGCATATATTGATGATCATATGGTCATCATGCAGATGGCTACAGATCTATTGGGTCGTGTGGATATTCTCATCCAGGAGACTATAGCTTTACCTCCTTCATCTGAGAGGGATGCCATGTTGGTCTTGCTAGCTCGCATGTACCCTAATCCGTAGATGAGCTTGTTTTTACCTGCACAGACTAGCTTAGCCATTTTGTCATGTACAGTTTACATTGTATATATATCAAACAGCATTATATATGACAGGGACCCACGTTGGACGTTATTAGCTCATGGATAAATTAATTCTTGAACTTATTTTATTGAATTCTTATATCATTGTCATCATCCTCATGTTTATAAAATGTTAAAAGTTATATGTGGCCTGTAGTGCATAGATGGACATGATATGATTATGACCAGGGATTATTTAGTATAATCATGACCGTAATGTTACAAATGATGTGTTAAAAGTCCTCATTGGCAGTAGTGCATTGATGGACAGTTGTTGGCATGATCATGACCATTGATGAATACACGAATATCCTTGGCCCGTAGTGCATGGAAAATTTGTGGTCGTGATACTAATGAATATCATTGGCCGTAGTGCAGGGATGATGTGGTTTATTTTTTAAGCTGAGTCTCAGCGATAAAAGTGATGAAAAACCTTTTAAATCATAGAAAACTTGATGTTTATTATATTTTATCAGTTTAACATTATTGAAGGATAATGATAATTTATTCTGCATTATCTTAGTTATAATATTTCTTACTGGGCTAGGTGAGCTCACCCTTTCTTTCACTATTCTCTTCAGGAAATGAGAACGTAGCTGGGACTAGTCGGGGAACAGAGTGATGATCCTAGATGGTGCATTAGTAGTCCTCACTATTCTGTGATGGTACATAGATGGTGAAATTCTTCTAATATTTAGTTCTTTATTATTACGTCTTTAATATCCCGCTGCGTGCGTTACTGTTGGACTCGTTCCATTATTTATTATTACATTTAATATCCTCGTCAATATGTTTACGCCGGGACTTCGGTTCCATTATTTATTATTCGCTGGGAATAACTTTATCTCATGGATTACGATTACGACGCATGGTGAAATTCTTCTGCTATTCCGTTCTTTATTATCATGTTGGAATAACCTGTCTATGCGAAGTACTGCATGCATGGTGAAATTCTTTTATTAATCCATTCTTTATTATTATGTTGGAATAACCTGTCTATGGGAAGTACTGCATACATGGTGAAATTCTTTTATTATTCCATTCTTTATTATATTGTTCATTATTGGTTTTACAGTTGTATGTCTTTGGCCTGTAGTGCAAAGATGATATGTTGTTGAATATCTTTGGCATGTAGTGCAAAGATGATTTGTTGTTTGATAGCTTTGACCCGTAGTGCGAAGATGGACAGGTGTATGACATGATCATGACCACTAGTGATACTAACGAATATCCTTGGCCATAGTGCATGGATAATTCAATGATGTGATTGGCAAGATCATAACCATTAGTTAACAGTTGAATGTCTTTGGCCGTAGTGCACTGACAGGCAATTGATTGGTATAATCATGACCATTGGTTTTATAGTTGAATATCTTTGGCCCGTAGTGCAAAGATAGACAACTGATTGGTATGATCATTGTTAATATATTTAAACATCTTCAGCCTTTGGGGTAAGGATATTGAGTAAACGTTCTATTAAGCCTTTGTGGCAAGAAGGAACTGTTAATTCACATTACTATAAATATGAATTGTGAATTTAACTAACATCTTTGGTGGTTCAGGTGAAGACAAGTGATGAAAGTTCAATTTGTCTTAAGTATAACAAAGAATTGTTGATGAGTATTACAGGAATAAAATATCAATGATGGACTTTTAAATCTAGAGGAGATAGTAGACATTATGTTCTACTTGACTCTTCTAATGGATTGTTTGTTCCGCTGCAGTTAAACTTGATGTTTGTTATATTTTATCAGTTTAACACTATTGAAGGCTAATGATAGATTATTCTGCATTATCTTAGTCATAATATTTCTTACTGGGCTAGTTGTTTTCATTGTTCTCTTTAGGAAATGAGAATATAGCTGGGACTAGTCGGGGAACGGAGTGATGGTCCAGATGGTTGCATTAGTAGTCCTCACTATTCAGTGAAATAGTGTGATAATAAATGTATTGAGGACTCCATTGAGTGTGGATATTGTCTAGATGACAATATTTGTATTAAAACTCACATTTATGTTTTTTCGTATTTTTTACACTATTGTTGTATAATTAAGTTGTATTTGTATTCGTTACCTTGTATCTGGCGACTCAAGATGGGTGATGTATACCTGCTTTGGGGCGTCCAGTTGGTATCAAAGCTTAGGGATATGATCCTGGTGAGATGTGAGACAAGAACTAGGAGGGAGGCAGAAATTCCTTCGCTAGTATGACCTACCTAAGTTTATTTGGTATTTAATTGGTCGGTCAGAGTATTAGGATAATATGTGATATGTCAATTAACCCTTATTTTGTGACAGTGTTTGAAAATGACATCTAAAAATGCTGAGATAAGCAATGAAGCACATGAGACCGTTGAGTTAGCTCAACCAAAAGGTAACGACCAACAACACGATAATAATCATACCAGTGACAACGGCCATCGGAACAATGATAACCATCGTGGGAGAAATTATCATGCCAAGAATGGTAACCACTTCGGTGGTAATCATGGCCAAGATAATAGGAGTGAAAATTTCAAGAAGAGAAGGTCATTTAGCTCGATTTTGTCATGCACCAAAGTCAAGTCTAGCTGGGACAGTGGTACCAAGGGCGGATACGGACAAAACAAAGTCGGTGGTTTCAGGAAGAGCGTTTTCGTGACTTCTCAAAAAACGAGTAACCCGAACGAAATTAGCATGGGTTAGTTAATTATAAATTATTGCGAAGTCTATATCTTATTATATACCGGTTCTACCCATTCTTTTATCTCTATTGCTTGCGCTCAACGTTTAAATTTGACTCCAGAGAAATTAGACTTTGATTTATCTGTTGAAACTCCGTTAGGAGAAACCTTCATTACATGTGTTATCCAAGTCTTGGATGAGAGTCACAGTTTTGAATGATATTTCTATTGTTAATAAATTTCCTAACATATTCTTGAAGACTTCTTAGCCTACCCCAGAGCGTGAAATCGAATTTTTATCGACCCCAAAGACAAAACCCATTTCTAAAACCCTCAAATATTTCTTTACCTAAAATGATCGTTATAATGTGCCAAAGACGCGTGGATCGAGTCATTGAAGATTACGATCGTATTCATTCAATACCATCGTGGAAAAGAGAACGTGGTAGCTAACGCGTTTAGTAGAAGATCGTATGCATTTACGAGTGCGAATATACGAACCTACATGAAGATAACGAATATATGATTAGAATCAACTTTAATCGATAAAGTTAAAGTCGTGCAAGCTACATACTCAGAGCTGATGAATGTGAAGAAGAAGGTTCAAGAGGGCGTTATTCTAGAAGCAAGAATTGATGAAGAGTGGAAATCACAATCCTCGATTTTATTGGACCATTTAAAATCCTTGATCGAGTAGGAACTGTGGCCTATAGACACGTTTTACCGCCAAGTATGTCGCGTTTTCATAACGTTTTTCACGTATCGATGTTACGTAAATATGTGGATGACCCGAACCACATTATTGAATTAAAACTAGACGAGATAGCAGTAGAATTAACGTATGAAGAGATACGTGTTAAAATCTTGGATAAGAAGGATTATATTCGACACTCAAAGGTTATACCTCAAGAGTTAGAATCTGAAATGAAGTCAGGATACCCTCACCTCTTCAGCATACCAGGTAAGTTTGTAAATTTCGAGGGCGAAATTCCATAAGGAGGGGAGATTGTGAGACCCCAGATTTTATGAATAAAGATTTAAATTTCTCGAAATATTTTTTTAATATTATGGTGTGGATTTGATATAATGTTATAGTTGTGGGTAATATTTATAAATTTTGTAAAGTATGCAAGTTGTTGTATAATATTCGATTGGTCGGGGAATATTCTTTTTATCGGGAAATATCCGTACGATGGTACAATCATTGGTGGACCCCACAACGAAATTATTGTCGGATTGAGAAAACGACAAAAATATTTTTATAAAAATAACGGCGAAAGTGTTACCGTTAAAACTGTTGAACTACTCGGTAGTAAAAGTACGATGAATACGTGGTTGCATAATAAGAAGCGCGGTATTGATTATTGATGCTTACGTAAGAAGTCACTTAGTTATACTTAATTATTTCTATAGTAATTCTTTGCATCATATCTCTCATATTATTGATTCAATTATTATTACGATGATCATCCGCATAATATGTTATATTATTAAATCAATAATTGAGACTAATGAAGTTATTCATATTATTATTTGTAATATTGAAAATGTCTAGAAGTTACATCGAGGAGAGGTTTGGTCACCTAATTATGCGCGAATAAGGAGAAATCCTTATCTGAAAGCCCCTATTTCCTGAAACGACACGGTTGTTAAATATTATGAGTTATAATATTAATGATGAATAAGTTAGTGTGTTGATTAAAGATGAAATTTATAGTTCCATTGTGTTGGAATTATTTGTGTTAGTAGAAATTGACATTTGTTTCGATAATAATTGATGTCTGAAGGTTATATTGTTCAATCGGGTATTCGGGGCACTTTTCGTGTCGGAGTACTATTTATGAATTACTATTCACGAGTTACTATTCACGTGTTACTATTCACGAGTTACTATTCATGAGTTACTATTCATGAATTACTATTCACAGGGTACTATTCACCCGTAAGATATATTTCTTTTCGGTCCAAATCATTTTTGGGTACAATATTATTCCATGAGGAGATGTGCTAATTATTTTAAACCGTTGGTTGAAGATATAATAGTAAATCAATATGGACCGCTGGTGGAAAGTTATAATAGTAAATCAATATGGATCGTTGGTTTAAAGTTTTAATAGTAAATCAGTACGGACCGTTGCTTTAAGTTTTAATAATAAATCAATATGGATCGTCCGTTTAAAGTAAATCAATCTGGACCGTTCATGAATTAGTTACTATGCAGTCCATTCTTCTATAAATAGAAGCTCATTCCTTCATTATTTCTTACGAATTCACTGAAACTCTAGAGAGAGAAACTATAGAGAGAAAGAAGAAAAGTATTCTGCTACTTCACTACTTCAGTATTCAGTTTTTCTAAGATAAGAGATATTATTTATTGTACTCATAAGGGATATTATTTGTTGTACTCGTAAGAGATATTATTATTATAGTAAGGGATATTATTATTATAGTAAGGGATATAATAATTATAGTAAGGGATATTATTTATTTTTTGGTAGGGATATTATTTGTTGTACTGTAGTGGGTATTCTTTCTTTCTTATTCGTGAAGAGAACTTCATTATTCCATTCTTTATTATTCGTCGAATAACTCAGATACGCGGGATACCCTATACTTGGTGAAATTCTTACATTATTCCATTCTTTATTATTATGTTAGAATAACTTTGATTATGCCAAGTACCGCGTGGTGAAATTATTCATTATTCCATTCTTTATTATTCATTGGAATAACCTTTTGCATGCGCCTATCGCATGCACAGGTGAATTACATTGTTATTCCATTCTTATTATTCTGTTGGAATAACCTATTTATGCAAAGTACCGCATACATGGTGAAATTCTTCTAATATTTAGTTCTTTATTATTCGTCGGAAATATCCGTGCATGCGTTCTGGCTGGACTGGTTCCATTATTTATTATTCTCTCGGAAATATCCTCGCCTTTTGCGTTCGTCGGACTGGTTCCATTATTTATTATTCTATTGGGAATAACTTTATCGTGTGGATTACGCATTTACGGTGAAATTCTTCTATTTATTCCGTTCTTTATTATCATGTTGGAATAACTTGATCTGTCTACGGTCTTTGCATACATGGTGAAATTCTTTTATTAATTCATTCTTTATTATTATGTTGGAATAACCTGTCTATGCGAAGTACTGTATACATGGTGAAATTCTTTTATTTTTCCATTCTTTATTATACTATTCGTTATTGGTTTTACTGATTTGTATGTCTTTGGCTTTGTAGTGAAAAGATGATATGTTGTTGAATATCTTTGGCATGTAGTGCAAAAGATGATCTGTTGTTGATTGATAGCTTTGACCCGTAGTGCGAAGATGGATGGTGTATGACATGATCATGACCACTAGTGATACTACTGAATATCCTCCTGGTCGTAGTGCATGGATAATTCAATGACGTGATTGGCGGGATCATGACCATTAGTTAACAAATTGAATGTCTTTGGTCGTAGTGCGATCGACAGAAATTGATTGGTATGATCATGACCATTGGTTTTATAGTTGAATATCTTTGGCCGTAGTGCAAAAGATGAGACAAATCGATTGGTATGATCATTGTTATTATTACATTTAAATATCTTGACCTTTGGGGTAAGGATATTGAGGAAACGTTCTATTAAGCCTTTGTGGCAAGAAGGAACTGTTAATTCACATTATTATAAATATGAATTGTGAATTTAACTAACATCTTTGGTGGTTCAGGTGAAGACAAGTGATGAAAGTTCTATTTGTATTAAGTATAACAAAGAACTGTTAATGAGTATTACAGGAATAAAATATCAACGATGGACTTTTAAATCTAGAGGAGATAGTAGACATTATGTTCTACTTGACTCTTCTAATGGATAGTTTGTTCCGCTGCAGTTAAACTTGATGTTTATTATATTTTATCAGTTTAACAGTATTGAAGGCTAATGATAATTTATTCTGCATTATCTTAGTCATAATATTTCTTACTGGGCTAGTTGAGCTCACCCTTTCTTTCACTGTTCTCATCAGGAAATGAAAACATAGCTGGGACTAGTTGGGGAACAGAGTGATGATCTTAGATGGTGCATTAGTAGTCCTCACTATTCTGTGAAATAGTGTGATAATAAATGTAATGAGGACTCCATTGAGTGTGGATATTGTCTAGATGACAATATTTGTATTAAAACTCACAACTTTATGTTTTGTCGTATTTTACACGACTGTTGTATAATTAAGTTGTATTTGTATTCAGTACCTTGTATCTGGCGACTCAAGATGGGTGATGTATACCTGTTTTGGGGCGTCACAGTTGGTATCAAAGCTTAGGATATGATCCCCAAATTTGAGATGTGAGACAAGAACTAGGAGGGAGAGAGGGAATTCCTTCGCTAGTATGACCTACCTAAGTTTATTTGGTATTTAATTGGTCGGTCAGAGTATTGGGATAATATGTGATATGTCAATTAACCCTTATTTTGTGACAGTGTTTGAAAATGACATCTGAAAAAGCTGAGATAAGCAATGAAACACATGAGACCGTTGAGTTAGCTCAACCAAAAGGTAACGACCAACAACACGATAATAATCATACCAAAGGCAACGTACCCATCTAACAATGATAACCATCGTGGGGGAAATTATCATGCCAAGAATGGTAACCACTTCGGTGGTAATCATGGCCAAGATAATAGGAGTGGAAATTTCAAGAAGAGAAGGTCATTTAACTCGATTTTATCATGCACTAAAGTCAAGTCCAGCTGGGACGGTGGTACCAAGGGCGGATACGGACAAAACAAAGTCGGTGGTTTCAGGAAGAGCGTTTTCGTGACTTCTCAAAAAGCGAGTAACCCGAACGAAATTAGCACGGGTTAGTTAATTATAAATTCTTGCGAAGTCTATATCTTATTAGATACCGGTTCTACCCATTCTTTTATCTCTCTTGCTTGCGCTCAACGTTTAAATTTGACTCCAGAGAAATTAGACTTTGATTTATCTGTTGAAACTCCGTTAGGAGAAACCTTCATTACATGTGTTATCCAAGTCTTGGATGAGAGTCACAGTTTTGAATGATATTTCTATTCTTAATAAATTTCCTGACGTATTCTTGAAGACTTCTTAGCCTACCCTAGAGCGTGAAATCGAATTTTTTATTGACCCCAGTACAAAACCCATTTCTAAAACCCTCAAATATTTCTTTACCTAAAACGATCGTATAATGTGCCAAAGACGTTGGATCGAGCTGTTGAAGATTACGATCGTACCATTCAATACCATCGTGGAAAAGAGAACGTGGTAGCTAACGCGTTTAGTAGAAGATCGTATGCATTTACGAGTGCAAATATACGAACCTACATGAAGATAACGAATATATGATTAGAATCAACTTTAATCGATAAAGTTAAAGTCGTGCAAGCTACATACTCAGAGCTGATGAATGTGAAGAAGAAGGTTCAAGAGGGCGTTATTCTAGAAGCAAGAATCGATGAAGAGAGGAAATCACAATCCTCGATTTTATTGGACCATTTAAAATCCTTGATCGAATAGGAACTGTGGCCTATAGACTCGTTTTACCGCCAAGTATGTCGCGTTTTCATAACGTTTTTCACGTATCGATGTTACGTAAATATGTGGACGACCCGAACCACATTATTGAATTAAAACTAGACGAGATAGCAGTAGAATTAACATATGAAGAGATACGTGTTAAAATCTTGGATAAGAAGAATTATATTCGACACTCAAAGGTTATACCTCAAGAGTTAGAATCTGAAATGAAGTCAGGATACCCTCACCTCTTCAGCATACCAGGTAAGTATGTAAATTTCGAGGGCGAAATTCCATAAGGAGGGGAGATTGTGAGACCCCAGTTTTATGAATAAAGATTTAAATTTCTCAAATATTTTTTAATATTATGGTGTGGATTTGATATAATGTTATAGTTGTGGGTAATATTTATAAATTTTGTAAAGTATGCAAGTTGTTGTATAATATTCGATTGGTCGGGGAATATTCTTTTTATCGGGAAATATCCGTACGATGGTACAATCATTGGTGGACCCCATGGCGAAATTATTGTTTGGATTGAGAAAACGACAAAATATTTTTATAAAAATAACTACGAAAGTGTTACCGAATAAAAGCTGTTGAACTACTTTCGGTAGTAAAAAGACGATGTATGCGTGTGGTTGCATAGTAGCACACGGTATTGATTATTGATGCTTACGTAAAAAGTCACTTAGTTATACTCGATTATTTCTCAATAATTGCTTGCATCATATCTCTCGTATTATTGATTCAATTATTATTACGATTATCATCGCATAATATGTTATATTATTAAATCAATAATTGAGACGGCAAAGTTATTCATATTATTATTTGCAATATTGAAAATGTCTAGAAGTTCTGTCAAGGAGAGGTTTGGTCACCTAATTGCGCGCCAATAAGGAGAAATCCTTATCGGAAAGCCCCCTCTTTCCTGGGAACGACCTGGTTGTTAAATATTATGAGTTATAATATTAATAATGAATAAGTTCGTGTTGATTAAAGATAAAATTTATAGTTCCATTGTGTTGGAATTATTTGTGTTAGTAGAAATTGACATTTGTTTCGATAATAATTGATGTATGAAGGTTATATTGTTCAATCAGGTATTCGGGGCATTTTTCGTGTCAGAGTACTATTCACGAATTACTATTCATGAGTTACTATTCACGAGTTACTATTTACGAGTTACTATTCATGAATTACTATTCACAGGGTACTATTCACCCGTAAGATATATTTTTTTTCGGTCCAAATCATTTTTGGGTACAATATTATTCCATGAGGAGATGTGCTAATTTTTTCAGACCGTTGGTTGAAGATATAATAGTAAATCAATATGGACCGCTGGTGGAAAGTTATAATAGTAAATCAATATGGATCATTTGGTTTAAAGTTTTAATAGTAAATTAGTATGGACCATCGCTTTAAGTTTTAATAGTAAATCAATATGGATAGTCTGCTTAAAAGTAAATCAATTTGGACCGTTCATGAATCGATTCTTATCCATCCATTCTTCTATAAATAGAAGCTCATTCCTTCATTATTTTTACTGAATTCACCAAAACTCTAGAGAGAGAAACTATAGAGAAAGAAGAAAAGTATTCTACTACTTCACTACTTGATATTCGGTTTTTCTAAGGTAAGGGATATTATTTGTTGTACTTTCGTAAGGGATATTATTTGTTGTACTCGTGGGGATATTATTTGTTGTACTCGTAAAGGGTATTCTTTCTTTCTTATTCGTGAAGAGAACTTCATTATTCCATTCTTTATTATTCATTCAATAACTCAGTATCATGGGATACCCTATACTTGGTGAAATTCTTACATTATTTCATTCTTTATTATTGTGTTGGAATAACTTTGATTATGCTTGTAAGTAGCACATACATAGTGAAATTCTTACATTATTCCATTCTTTATTATTCTATTGGAATAACTTTGTCTATGCGGTCTATCGCATGCTCAGTGAATTCTCGTTGTTATTCCATTCTTATTATTCTATTGGAATAACTTTGTTTATGCAATCTGCATACATGGTGAAATTCTTCTAATATTTCGTTCTTTATTATTCTCGTTTAAATATCCTCATGCGTGCGTTACTGCCTTTAACTCGGTTCCATTAATTATTATTTTGTGGAATATCACATGTACGTGCGTTTCTGCGGACTGTTCCATTATTTATTATTCGCTGGGAATAACTCATGCATGCGGATTACAAACGCATGGTGAAATTCTTCATTATTCCATTCTTTATTATCATGTTGGAATAACTTTTATACATGTAATCTTGCATACATGGTGAAATTCTTTTATTAATTCATTCTTTATTATTATGTTAGAATAACCTGTCTATGCGAAGTACTGTATACATGGTGAAATTCTTTTATTATTCCATTCTTTATTATACTATTCGTTATTGGTTTTACAGTTGTATGTCTTTGGCCTGTAGTGAAAAGATGATATGTTGTTGAATATCTTTGGCATGTAGTGCAAAGATGATCTGTTGTTTGATAGCTTTGACCCGTAGTGCGAAGATGGACAGGTGTATGACATGATCATGACCACTAGTGATACTAACGAATATCCTTGGTCGTAGTGCATGGATAATTCAATGACGTGATTGGCAGGATCATGACCATTAGTTAACAGTTGAATGTCTTTGGTCGTAGTGCACTGACAAGAAAATGGATTGGTATGATCATGACCATTGGTTTTATAGTTGAATATCTTTGGCCCGTAGTGCAAAGATAGACAACTGATTGGTATGATCATTGTTATTACATTTAAATATCTTCAGCCTTTGGGGTAAGGATATTGAGGAAACGTTCTATTAAGCCTTTGTGGCAAAAAGGAACTGTTAATTCACATTATTATAAATATGAATTGTGAATTTAACTAACATCTTTGGTGGTTCAGGTGAAGACAAGTGATGAAAGTTCTATTTGTATTAAGTATAACAAAGAACTGTTGATGAGTATTACAGGAATAAAATATCAACGATGGACTTTTAAATCTAGAGGAGATAGTAGACATTATGTTCTACTTGACTCTTCTAATGGATAGTTTGTTCCGCTGCAGTTAAACTTGATGTTTATTATATTTTATCAGTTTAACATTATTGAAGGCTAATGATAATTTATTCTGCATTATCTTAGTCATAATATTTCTTACTGGGCTAGTTGAGCTCACCCTTTCTTTCACTGTTCTCTTCAGGAAATGAAAACATAGCTGGGACTAGTCGGGGAACAGAGTGATGATCTTAGATGGTGCATTAGTAGTCCTCACTATTCTGTGAAATAGTGTGATAATAAATGTAATGAGGACTCCATTGAGTGTGGATATTGTCTAGATGACAATATTTGTATTAAAACTCACAGCCTATGTTTTGTCGTAATTTACACGACTGTTGTATAATTAAGTTGTATTTGTATTCAGTACCTTCTATCTGGCGACTCAAGATGGGTGATGTATACCTGTTTTGGGGGCGTCACAGTTGGTATCAAAGCTTAGGGATATGATCCCTGGCTGAGATGTGAGACAAGAACTAGCTTAGATCACAACCATGAACAAGCCTTTGACTGGCTTAGATCATCACCTTATGATGTTACTCATTCCAAGCCAGTGCTACCTTTTTGTACTTTGGTGTATAAACTATAAATTACAACAATTAGAACACACATCTAATACGCGGAATGAGAGATATTGAAGCACAAAACTCGTTGACCAACATTGACCACTGTTCTGGGTTACTCAGAAACCCAAGAACAACTCTGACAGCCACTTTGAACCTTAATAACTTCTTGTTAGGTTATAGTTAGAGTTCAAACGTAGTATCATGTTGTAGCCTTGCATAACCTCTATACTATTAAAGAACTTAGAAACCCAGAATCATAACCAAGTAAGAAATCAAGCTTGGTTAAAGTGACCACTTGACATTGACCAAGGTTGATCTTCAAGGCTGAAGAACAACTATAACTACACTTTTTGTCACTATAGACCTATAGCGATAGACAATAATAAAAGTAAATTAAATAAATTAAATTAAATATAAATAATTATAAAATAAGTTTTAAAATTTATTTTATGTTATAATAATTAACTTTTAATATTTTGGCATAAATTTCATAAATATTTTATTTATTTAAATATTATTAATAATTAATTTATTACTAATTTAAATTAGATAAATCATTTATAAATAATAATTAATTATTTAAAAGGATATAATGATTTAAAAATCATATTAAATGGTTATAAATTATTTAAAATTAATTATTATAAGCTTCTAGAAATTATTATAAATGATAAATAAATTATCTAAAGTAATACCAAAGCTTATAATTAAAGTTTAACCGAAATATCTACTTGATAATATCCGATAAGGTTTTAGGACACCTAAATCATGTCAAACGTAGACCGAACTTAAATAGTTTGAGTAGTTAGGTATTGTTATCGATACTAACGATCTATATAAATATGTTTTAACATATTTAGGTGTCATAAACACTTCGAGTAGCGTTATATAGACATTCTTTGCACATGCAAGTCTTCTAACCTATCTAGTTACTTTATGCAAGTTCTCTTGAACCCTACTTTACTTTGAGCAAGATTTTTATCTTAAGTCCATTTTGATATCTTATACCGAACCAATTTGTTACCGATTATTGTGAAGTTATTGATATAGCTTCAGCATAACTAAGAAATGAATTACTTATTCATGTGATATTGAACTGTTGTTTATCAAGCATAAACTGTTGTGTCAAACCAAATTTTTTTGGTAAGACATCATATACTGAGTTCAAATTTTTCTTGAAGGGACTTATATTTTGTCGACAAACTGACATTATGTGCATGCGGGCATGATTAGGATGATATGCATACTCCTAAGATACTGAATAGGTTGATCCCCTATCTCATATCTGAATTAAACATATTTTTAATTCTTTGTGACTAACAAAAATGGTTGATATAAAAATTTCAGTAATGGTCATCAACCCTTAGTTGAGTAAAGTTGTTGAACTATCGTTTGTCCAAATCAAACATTGTGTTTATAAATATAAATTTACTGAGCATGTCATATATAGCTCATTCTTGCAAATCATTTTCTTTGCAGTATTAAATGGTAATCCCGACACGTCTGGAACCAACAGTGGAAAAAGTCCATGTTTAAATTAGTTTTAAATTACAATCTAGTGTAATGTAAGTCTTGTAAGACTTTTTTAATAAAGAACTCTATATTGAGAATCTTGTAACCGAACTTATGATATGAAATGTATTATCATCTTTATTTCCGCAACCGTGTTATAGTTACATTCTTAGATGATTTAACAATATTAATGATCTAGTACAATATCCTTAGGAACTATACATCTGAGTGAGGGTATTGGCAATATGGACTGGTCATGTTATTGCTAATACTCTGGATTTTAGATAGATAGGTATTATTTTTATGAAAGAGATATTCATAAGATACAGTCTATACATCCAAGTGAGGGTATCTAAACACAATAATAGTTCTGACGAGAATTGTAATCTGTTATGGGATACTATGAACCTTGGATAGATATAAATTATATCTTGTCGAATATTTATAGTTAATCAGTTAGATATGAGCACCGAATCGGATACTGCGGGTATATAGATTTGGGGGCGTTATATTAATGTGTTAGTCGTGAGCACCAGATCGGATACCGCAGATCTATAGATTTGGGGGCGTCATACTCACCAAGCTTCCTTGAGAAGCTTGGTGAATAGTAAGTTAGTGGAAAGTAAGGAGGTTTGATGGAAATGATCATTTTACCCTTGGTCTTGGATTTCTATATAAGTAAAGCTTAACCTTCATAATTTGTTTAACAAATTTTCACCAACACATGTTGAGAGAGAGAATTGCTAAGAAAGAAGAGAAAAAAGGTAGCTTAGTTGATCAAACAATCAAGAACGCCAAGAACACGAGAGGTAATAACATTTAAACCCTTAATCTTAATCTCTTTAATTTGATTTTTGATAGAGAAGTGATTATTGGTGGAAAAGTTATTATCTAAAGCAATAAGGATGGATAATAATGGACTAAAAATACTAACAAAAGCATAATAAGTGGAATCATAAACAATGAGTAAGCACTTAATGAAGAAAACATGAAAAACTTAGAGCATATTCTTGATGGACAAGTTTAAAACTATCGTGTATAGGATTAGATGATATATGCTTGGTTAAGTTGCTAGATGTTTGAATAATGTAATGATTCCATTTGGAACGGAGTAAAAATCTCGTATAACAAAGTTATGACGAAATTTCTAATAAAAGGCGTTAATCGTTGAAATCGTAGTTAACTAAAATTTCTGAACGAAAATGGAATGTTAATAACAAACCTAGAAAGCTAGGGTTTTGTGAACATCTTGAAGATAATGAAATTTATGGGTCATAAACTCAAGAAATGACGAATTCAGACATCAGATGGAATAATTACGGATGAACGAGCGAAGAACGCTCAAGAACTAAGAACAAACGAATCCTTAAAATTTAATCAAGTGAAATCCTCGTTAATGAATTAAGAAAATTATTCTGTCTTGGGAAAATTGTAGTATAAAGAATAAGGAAAAAATTGGCTTTTGAACGAACCAATTCTAAGTTATAACGAACAAGTTATGAATTCGGGAAGGAAGCGGTGTAAAATTTTCCCAACACTTAGGAAAAAAAAATTTAAAAAAGGGGCAGGCACCGCAGTGCCAGAACGAGGCTAACATACTGTTAATATGTGCTGCAGTGCAACAATTAACAAAGGGCCCGGCGCTGCACCAGAGCAAAAGCTAGAGAAGAATGTTTATGAATATAAAAGAAAAGAGAACGATTAAGGTTGATTAATGAACCTTAATTAAACTTAAAGTAACATCTTTAATGATGATTAAGACCTTAAGTTTAACAATTAAAAATTAACTAAAGGTTATGAAAATGTAAACGCGAAGTAAGTTTTGTTATACAGAACCCTGTATTTGATAAAAACGGGAAATCGTATTCGCATTTAGTGAATATTTGAAATTACATGAGTTGTAATTACTTAAACACTGAACATATATAGTAACTTATAATAATAAAATGTTATAAAGTCGTGATGAACATTAAATAACCTAAAGAATGTCATTAATTTAACAATTCGGATAGTTTATACTGAGAAGAAAGAGAAGACATGTTAATGACAATACCTATTAATTGTTATGTGACCTAATTTTGTATGATATGTGATTATATCATGTAGAACCTATAAAGACCAAAAGAAAAGTGAATTAACGCTAGAAGATGCTTGAGGCAAGTTTTTTAAACCCTTGTCTATACTCGGTGTTAGACAAGCTTTGTAAATTCATGTATGATATGCATAAATTGTTTAAAGAAAAAGTCAATGCCATTTACTTCGGCTAGACGAGAACTTAAATTATTTTGTTGAATTCTTTATAATCTTTCAAAATATTATTGATATTGATATCCTATGCCAATTATTTTGGTACGGATTCAAAGGTAAGCATGAGTATGAATAAACAAAAGTTTTTAAGTTGTAAATCGACTGGCACGTGAGTTTGCCAAAACTTAAATGTAAACACATTTAATGGAGTAGTGTTGTACAATATAGAGTACTATAGACTAATCACTTAGACGTGCTCATAAGAAATATCGGACTTACAGACTTAGTGTCGGGTTGTCGTTTTCAAAGGAACAAATAATGGAAAGTTCGTGGTCTTTGACCAAACTTATAATTTAACTAGTGTTTTTCATCATTTAATGTTTTAAAGGAAAGAAGAGTGCTTATTTGATTATTCATAGTGCCTCATAACTATTTTTTCAGTTATAAAAGATATTATTTTTGATTTTGTTTTTGCAATATAAATATTAAACTTGTTGAGCTTGTTATGTTCATTCTTGTTTGAATTATATGATTGCAACTAAGAATGAACGGATCGAAAGATCCGGTAAGAACAAATGAAAGGCCAAGGCGGATAAGTAAATATCCTGTAATAGAATAATATTACTTTTGTAATGATTTAGTACTATGACAAACGAACAAATGTAATGGTTAATAAAGAACCTGGGAAGGGATATATTATTTTGTAATATTTAGTAAACATGTGCATGTCAATGACGTCTTTCAATTGAATGTATGTGTAGTTAGTAGCACCTTGTAGCACCATCTATCGGGTTAGAAGATACCCGAATTTTGGGGCATCTGTAAGACCCCAATTTTTATGAAATAAAAGTCTAATTTTCTTTATGATTATTATCCTAAATTTTTATATTACAGAATTTTCAATTAATGAAATTAGAATTATAAATGAGAAATGAATAATGAGAATTGAGGTTTTAATGTAAAAGTTAATTCTTTTTTAAAAGTTGGAATGGTCAAATTGACAATTAAATGGATAAATGAGTAAATAAAAGAGGGAAAAATAAATTAATGAAATTGTGGGCCATTGGGGGTGGCTAAGAATCTGATTAGAGAAATTATGGGAGATCACGAAGTGGGAGAATAAAAGATAAAAGAAGGAAAAAGAAGTTGAAGAGTTAGTGGGAAATGGTGGAAAAGGAAGGAGGTGGGAGAATAAAAACAAAGAAAAAGGGGAAAGAAGAAAGAGGAAATAATAATAATAATAATACTCCACCCATTTTCCCCATTCATTCATCCTCTCGGCTCAAACCAAAGGAAGAGAGAGAGAGAGAGAGAAAGCTGACATTTGAGAGAAGGAAGAAAAAGATGAAGAAGAATGAGAAATGAAGAGGAAATTAAAAAGATATTTTTAAAATCTTTAATTTATTCTTAGATTTATGGATTTTATGAGAACATATTTATGTATATATTGAATGATTTAAACTTGCATAAACATGAATCAAATGAGAGAAATCAAAAAATCAAATCAAAAACGAAATCTAGAAATATCTAAAAAACTTAGTTTACTACTTGATTTTGTAAAATCCATAACTCTTTGTGTATAATGAGTTAGGGGATGAGTAATATATCAAAAGAAAGTCAAGGAAATAAGTTAAACGCAGAAATTAGAATCACCCTAAAATTTATTGTGAATTTTTTGTGGTGACTGTTTGAATAAAACTGGTTCGAATGACTCATAGTCCGATAAATCAGTATTCTTAAGCTCTATTGCGTGAGTTATAATTTTTAATCCGACCGTTGGATCGTTGGAATTTTTGGATATGTTATACATATATAATTTGAGTATATGTCCACAAATTTTGAAATGTTAAAGCTTAACGTATGATTTGTTATGAATTTTAAGAGGTGATTGATTCAGAATTTTTGTAGCAAAATTTTTCAGTAAGTCTGTTTCTCTATGTTAGATGCGGAATTTGGAAAAACTTTCTTCTACAAAGTTGTAGAGACCTAAATTTTACATGGAAAACATAAGATCCGTAATTGTTTGATAAAAGGGCTAATTATTATGAATTATTGAAGTTTCTGAATATTGGAATTTATAATAAAATTATCAAAAATTATTTGGGTTGAAATATTTTTTACTTAATTCTTATAATATCAGCTTAGAGTTTCTCTTCATTTTTGATGAATTATTGAAAAGCAGAAGTACTTATTGTATTTTTAAACTATTTATAGTTAGTTTGAAAATAGAAGAAATTCATAGAAAATTCTATGAATGGTGAAAACTATGAAATTTGCTGAAAAATATTATAATAATATAATATTAATATTGATGGTGTTTTAAAGATATAATATTACGTGGAGTTAGTATTTCTATTTTGAAGCTATTAAATGATAGTTTTTATAAATAAAAATAATTATAGAAAATTGTCGGATAATCCAAAAATGTGAAAAATATATGAAGTGAACAATTGTCAGGAAATATTCGTTTGGGGTTGGGGAATATTATTTTTCTCAAGAAATATTCGTACGACGGTGCAATCATTGGTGCACCACATAACGGAATAACTGTCGGATATATAAAGCTACAAAAATAACAAAAAAAAATTTACCGTTAAACTGTTGAAATACCTAATGATAAAAATACAGTAATACGCGTGATTCCAAAGTAGTACACGGTATTTCACGGTAGCACATAATATTGCACAGTGATTCATATTATTAATTCTTACGTAAGAAGTCACTCAGTATTTATTTCAATAATTGTCACAGTAGTTATTGCACAATAACTCATATTATTTGATGTTATATAATTAAACTAGTTGGCAGTATTGAGAGTCTATGTTAATAATTGTGAATAATGGTTCAAAGATTGAAAAGGGTGTTGATTAAAGATAAGTATGATATGTAAATGTTTGTTCAGTTCTTTTTTACAAAAGTAAGTTTGGTAGGACTTGCCGACACTCTACTTTTCCTAAATTTGTATGGACCACAACTCTATTATTGAACAAGTTTTGTTAAAACGTGTACAAGTTGGTTTAATTTTCACTGTGGGACCATAAATTCCACTACCATTATTTTATGCAGCTCATTTGGTTATTTTGTCAAAGCATGTGTGCTAATTGTTACATCAATTTTCAGTATAAATATGTTGCCAAGTTGAGCAACTAAACACACACTATCACTACACTAAAAATATAAAATTCTTTTACTACAATATTGTGAGTATTTATGTTGAGTGTAAGGTTACTCCAAGTGTGGATAACGAATGCAAGCATTGTTTAAGTTGATCAACTTCATAGAAACCAGAATCAAGTCACATGCTAAGGTAAGGAGTATCATTTTTATGGTAAAGGGATATCATTTTCTTTCATACTCCATATTATGGTAAGATATTATTTTTTGTTTCTTCAACTTATCATTAAATGGTGAAAAGTCCTGAAATGATTAGAATATCCTTAATAGTTTGTGTTTCATCTAATATCTTAACCTGAATCTTTCTATTCAGTCTTAAGTTATTATTTTTTAGTCAGGAACTTTACATTACTTGAACTTTATATTCTATTAGGAATTCTAATCGATTTTCTGGATATCATGATGGCAATTTGGACTCTGGATAATTAAGTTGAAAATCACTAAGATTTATTTTATCTTATTATTCTGATTATTTTTGTCCATTCATTATATAAATTATTGTCATCATCCTCATGTTTATATTATGGTGAAAGTCATCTTTGGCCTTTAGTGCAAAGATGAATTTAATGACATAATTATAAACATGAATTTTGAATTGGTATAACCATGATCTTTGGTGTTTCAGGTAAAGACATGTGGTGAAAGTTCTCTTTATCTTGGGTACAACGAATAATTGTTGATTTGTGTTACATGAATAAAATATTGATGATGGACTTTTAATTTGGAGAAGATAGTAGACATTATGTTCTACATGACTCTTCTAATGAATTGTTGATTCTGCTGCAATTATGGTTGACTTCGCTAGAGTTTATGATTAGCTTATCCGTGATCACCTCGTTTAAATTTCTCACTTTTTGGGAGGTTACGACAAACGCTCTCCCTTGAACTACCTATTTTGTCTTGTCTGGGACTGTCTTTGATGCCTCCATCCCAGCTAGACTTGACTTCGATGCACGACAAAATCGGGCAAGGTGACCTTCTCTTCCGCAATTATAACAAGCTTTGGATTGCTGCGTACAGTTCGGACTGATATGTCCCTCCCCTCCGCATTTGTAACATACGATTGGTTGTCGTTCCCCTTCCTTAATAACAGGTGCTGGTGATGACGTCTTTCCATCATTGTTGAATCTCCTCTTCTTTAAATTTCTACTTCTATTATCTTGGCCATGATTACCACCGAAATGGTTACCATTTTTGGCATGTTAATTCCCTCCACGTTTGTTGTCACCGCTTCGATGACTTCTACCACTGGTATTATCATTTTGTCGGCTGCTCTCTCTTGGTTGGGTTGACTCGTTATCGCGCTCCAATAATTGAGCCCTATTTACAACATCTGAATACAAACACAGTTTGTGAGAAATTAAGTATTGACGTATCTCGCGTTTTAAACCTCATAGAAACATCCTCGTCATTCTCTCCTCATTATCAACCAAGTGGGACGCAAATCGGGACAACTCGGCAAACTTAGCTTCGTACTATGACACGGTCATATTGTTCTGCTCCAGCTTGATGAACTCTACCTCCTTCATGTGACGAATACTTTCGGGAAAGTAATTGTTGTTGAACAGTTCTTGGAACTTCTCCCAAGACATCCTCAGTGAGGCAGGTTGAGTACGCTTTACTGATTCCCACCAGTAATCTGCCTCTCCTCGCAACATAAAGGTGGCAAATGGAACCTTTTGCTCCTCAGAGCATCCCAAGACATCAAATATCTGGGTGATCTGCTTTATCCACGTCTCTGCCTTAAGTGGTTTTGGCTCTCCAATAAACTCCGGTGGTCCCAGCTCCTTGAACTGTTTAGCGGTTATCGTCTGAGAGTTGCCTGTGTTTCCACCTACATTTTGAACAGGAGTCATTCTCGCTTGATGTTGCATGAATTGCATAAAGCCTCTGAACATCCCATCGTTCCTCATTTGGTCAGCGTTGTTATTTTCCTGAGGATTATTGCCATCCTGATGCACATTATCCTGATGCACATTATCATGGGTATTGATTGTTGGTGACTCAACGGTCTCATGTGCTTCATTTCTTATCTCAACAATTTCGGATGCCATTATCAAATACTGCCACAAAACAAGGGTTAATTAACATGTCACATACCATCCCTATACTTTGACCGACCAATTAAATACCAAAAAAACTTAGGTAGGTCATACTAGCGAAGGAATTCCTCGTCTCTCCCCTCCTAGTTCTTATCTCATATCTCAGCCAAGGATCATATCCTTAAGCTTTGATACCAACTGTGACGCCCCCAAAATAGGTATACATCACCCATTCTAAGTCGCCAAATACATGGTATAAAATTTAAATACAACTTAATTATACAATTGTCGTGTAAAATATGACAAAACATAAGCTGAGAGTTTTAATACGAATATTATCTTCTAAACAGTATTCAAACTCAAATGGAGTCCTCAATACATTTATTATCACACTATTTCACTGAATAGTGAGGACTACTAATGCAACCATCTGGACCATCACTCCGTTCCCCGACTAGTCCCAGCTATATTCTCATTTCCAGAAGAGAACAATGAAAACAAAGTGTGTGCTCAACTAGCCCAGTAAGAAATATTATGACTAAGATAATGCAGAATAAATTATCGTTAGCCTTCAACATTGTTAAACTGATAAAATATAATAAACATCAAGTTTAACTGCAGCGGAACAAGCAATCCATTAGAAGAGTCAAGTAAAACATGATATCTACTATCTTCTATGATTTAAAAAGTTTAACAACAGTTTTATCGCTGAGACTCAGCTTAATAAATAAACCACATCATCGAATCATCTCTGTATTACGGGCCAAGGATATTCATGTAATCATCAATGGTCATGATTATACCGAATAATCCCTAGTTATAATCATACCAACCACTGTCCATCAATGCACTACAGGCCGATGAAGACTTTTACCAAATCATTTATAACATTACGGGTCATGATTATACCGAATATCCCTGGTCATAATCATACCAATCAATAGTACATCTATACACGTAAGCCACAGATGACTTTTATCATAATGTAAGTATGAGGATGATGACAATGATATAATAATTTAATTAAAAGCAAGCAAATGATAAATATTTAAAGATTTATAATTTAATTTATCCAGAATTCAATATTGTCCAAATTGTCAACACGATCTTCGCTTTGTGGAGTAAAATTCAATAATAATATTATATCAAAAATGATTTGACAAAGAAAGAAATCAATTTTTGTCATGAATAATCCCGAATTGAATAGTACACAGTGAATAGTACCCTGTGAATAGTACTTCGGGAATAGTACCCCGTGAATAGTACTTTGTGAATAGTACTCGTAAATAGTACTTTGTGAATAATACCTGTTAATAGTACTTTGTGAATAGTATCCCGTGAATACTACTTTATGAATAGTACCGTAAAAATAAATACTACTCATGGACAGTACTCCGGCATGAAAAACTTAAAATTTAACAAGAATGTGTAGAAAATATCCTTGTGAAACGATACTAGATGAAGCGCAAATTTCAAGGATATTCTACTAATTTCACGGAGTATAAAAGCAATACTTTAACAAAATTAGGGTATAATCAGGAATACGAGACGAAATAATATTACTCATATACTACAGAGTATGGAAGAAAATGTTATTCCTTATGAATACTGAAAAAAATAATATCCCTTACCTCAGAAGAAGACTGGATACTGGAATAGTGAGGTAGCAGACTTCTCTTCTACTTTCTCACTAAAGCTTCTCTCTCTATAGCTTCTCTTTCTATAATTGCTCTTGTGAGTCTTAGTGAATTGGTGAGAATTAAAAAAGAATGAGCTTCTATTTATAGGAAAACATAGTTTCGATAATTGCACGTTTTAGGGCTCAAAATATTACAGTATAATACCTTCAACTTTTCCTTCATTTTTAATTTAGTCCTGCAAGTATTATCAAACTTGCACCACCTCCCCTAATAGTACATCTTGTGAATCAATAGTACAATCATGTGAAAAAAATAATTACAGTATAGTACCTTTATCTATACCTCCATTTTTAATTTAGTCATGCAAGTATTATCAATCTTGCATCACCTCTCCTAATAGTACATGCATGTCAATCAATAGTACACACATGTGAACAAATAGTTATAAACATGTGAATTAATAGCAATTAATTGTTTATTTATCCGTTTAATTACCCGATTGGTTAATATAACCTCCAGACATCCATTATTATCGAAATAGATGTCGATTTCCACTAACACTAATAATCCCAACATAATGGAAATATTAATTTCATCTTTAATCAACACGAACTTATTCATCATTAATATTATAATTCACAATATTTAACAACCAGATCATTCTCAGGAAAGAGGGGGCTTTCCGATAAGGATTTATCCCTATTGGCGCACAATTAGGTGACCAAACCTCTCCTTGACAGAACTTTCTAGACATTGTCAATATTGCAAATAATAATCGTCTCAATTATTGATTTAATAATATAAAATATTATGCAGATGATATACTGTGACAATAATTGAATCAATAATATGAAAGATATTATGCAGCAATTAATGTAGCAATAATTGAGTATAACTGAGTGACTTCTCACGTAAGCATCAATAATCAAACTGTGTGCTACTATGCAACCACGCGTATTACTATACTTTTACCACCGGGTAGTTCAACAGTTTAACGGTAAAACTTTCGTCGTTATTTTTATAAAAAGATAATTCTGTCATTTTCTAACTACGACAATACTTCCGTTGTGGGGTCCACCAATGATTGTGCCGTCGCACGAATATTCCATGTTAAAACGAATATTTCCCGACCAATCGAATATTATATAACCACTTGCTTACTTTTGCAAAATTTGTAAATAATACCCACAATTATAACATTATATCAAATCCACACCATAATATTCAAAAATATATTTCGAGAAAAATTAATCTTTATTCATAAAAGTTGAGGTCTTACATGAGTAAATGAAGAGGAAGAGTATATTTGTTACAATAAATGCTAAACACATGTTAAACATATTGATGGGCCCCATTTTTGACTGAAATTTGATTATAGCTTGCAAAATCGTCCGTATGTGAATTTCGGTCAATTTATGTTTAGAATTTGAAAAAATATAAAGCTACAAAGTTGTAGAGAATTAAATTTTCTATGGAATGGACATAAGATTTGAATTTGTCTGATAAAAGGGCTATTTATTATGAATTATTGAAGTTCCAGAATAATTGATTTTTGGAGTTTTAAATATTTTTTAAAGAAAAACGTTTCTGTTATGATTGGTGAGCCCCACATGTGTTGTAAATGTGCTGAATTTTGATTTTCAAAGTATGCGTATGATTTTTAATAAATAATATAATTTTATTAAATTTTCTATTTTGGTGTTCTAAGCATTTTCCTATAAATATAGTGCTTAGGTTAGAATTGAAAATCACACCAGAATCTGAAGTTTTCTTTCTCTATAATATCGAGCGTATTTTTGTGAGTATTTTTGTAAGACCCCAGCTTTTATGAATAAAGATGAATTTTCTATAAATATCATTTTTAAATATTGAGGAGTGAATGCGATATAATATTAAAGTTGTGGGTAATATTTATAAATTTTGCAAAGTAAGCAAGTTGTTATAAAATATTCGATTGGTCGGGGAATATTCGTTTTAACATGTAATATTCGTACGACGGCACAATCATTGGTGGACCCCACAACGTAATTATTGTCGGAATGAGAAAATGACATAAATATCTTTTATGAAAATAACGGTGAAAGTTTTACCGTTAACTGTTGAAATAATCGGTGTTAAAAAATACAAGAATAATGCTGGGTCAGCATAGTAGCACACTAGATTAATTATTGATGCTTACGTGAGAAGTCACCGCTTATACTCAATTAGTGCTACAAAGAATTGCTTGATCATATCTCTCATAATATTAATTCAATTATTGTCACAGTATCATCTGCATAATATTTATTATTATTAAATCAACAATTGAGACGACAAAGTTATTCATATTATTATTTGCAATATTGCCAATGTCTAGAAAGTTCTGTCCAGAAGAGGTTTGGTCATCTAATTGCGCTACCAATAGGAGAAATCTTATCGAAAGCCCCCTTCCTCGAGAAATCGATCAAAGTTGTTAAATATTGCGAATTATAATAATGATGATAAATGTTGTTAAAAATATTGAGGAATTTTTTACGAAGTATTTGATGTAAATTTTGCTTATTTTATGGACCCCATTTACCCATTTTTCAAAATAATCGGTAGAAAATTATTCTATATATATATATATATATAGGTGGGGCCCACTGTGGGGCCCACGTTTGAAATTGAAAAGGAAGGTGGCTGATGGTTGTTCACGGGTTGTTGTAAGATTATATATATTTATATTATATTAATTTTGTTTTATATATATATATATATATAAGTATTATATATATATATATATATATATTGAAAAGTTGCCAAAATGGATTCACGGGATGAATCCTGTGACACCCCCAAAATAGGTGTACCCATTCTGAGTCGCCAAATACATGGTACAGAAATAAATACAACTTTAGTAATACAATTGTCGTGCAAAATATGACAACACATATATTGTGAGTTTGAATACAAATATTGTCTAATAGACAGTATACAAACTCAAAAGGAGTCCTCATTACAATTATTGATACACTATTTTACAAAATAGTGAGGACTACTAAAACAACTATCTTGAATCATCACTCCATACCCCGGCTAGTTCTTGCTAAATTCTCTCCTCCTGAGAAGAACAATGGAACAAAAAGGAAAAGGGTGAGCTCAACTATCCCAGTAAAGAATATTATGACTAAGATAATATACAACAATTTATCATTAGTCTTCAACAGAAAAAAAATCTGATAAAATATAATAGACAACAAGTTTTAGATCAACAACTGTAGCGAAAACAACAATCCATTAACAGAGTCAAGTAGAGAATGAATTCTACTATCTTCTAAGATTTAAAAGTCCATCATCAATATTTTATCCCTGTAACATCAATCAATATACATCTTGAATTAAATATTCATCTGTGCACTACAGGCCAAAGATATTCATCAGTTAATCATTCATCTTTGCACTACAGGCCAAAGATATTCAGTAATATCATCATTTAGGACTGAGGATGATGAAAAATATCTTAAAGAAAACGAATCCAGAGAGATAGAAGAATAAATATTAGGGATTCGTATTACAGTTTATCCAAATTCAATAATACTCCATAATAACCAATTGTGAAGCAGAATTCAAAAATAAAGATCAAAACATGGATACAATCAAAGATAGTAACCATAATAGACATCTTGGACAAAAAGGAGAAAATTTCATTTTTCGGTGAATAATGTCGTATTCGTGAATATTGCCGTATACGTGAATAGTGTCGTATACGTGAATAGTAACCCCGACATAAAAAGGTAGAAATTCCACAATAAAATCTATAAGACCCCAACTTTTTAATAAATAAAATCGAATTTCCTCTAATTTGAATAATAAATTGTTAATTTGATATAATACTTTGGTTATGGTGAAATGTGCAAAGTTTGCAAAATAAGCAAGTGGTTATAAAATATTTGTTTGGTCGTGGAATATTCTTTTCTCGTTTGGAATATTCGCATAACTGCGGCAGCACCATTTGTGGGCCCCATAACTAAAAAAACCGCCGGAAGAAGAAAATGACAAGTTTGAGTTTTTATAAATAACTTGTAGTTATTCTTTATTAACATTGTTGGAATACCCGTGGTTAAAATATAGTAATACGCGTGGTTGCATGAAGAGCACAGACAATCAGTATTGCGATAAAGATTTTTGAATTATTGATTCTTACGTAAGAAGGCACTTTTCAATAATTGTTACGATAATTAATGTTCAATATTTTATTTTATTGATTCAATAATTGTTTGCGTTGATATTTTATATTATTGTTGTTCAATAATTGTCACTGCACAGTATCTCCATTATCAGATCAATAATTAATATTATTTGAATAATATTATTAGATAGCATTATTGGCAATGTCTAAGAAAGTTCTATCTAGGAAAGGGGTTTGGTCACCTAATTGCGCGCCAATAAGGAAAAATTCTTATCGGAAAGCCCCCTCTTTCTTGGGAACGACCTGGTTGTCATAATTGTGATTTTGTAATATTATTTTTGAATAATTAATTATTGATTTATATGATAAGGAAATATTTATTGTGGTTATAAATGAAGGAATTAATGCTGAGGTATTTTATCAGTATTTTGTAGGGATGGAAGTTTTGAAAATCGTCCGTATGTGGATTTCGGTCATTTTTCGTTTAAAATTTGGAAAAAATTAAACTTACAAAGTTGTAGAGAATTTAATTTCTTATGTATTAGACATGAGATTCAAATTTTTCTGATTAAAGGGCTATTTATTATGAATTATTGAAGTTTCAAAAATAAATATTTTTATTAAAATATGGTGGGCCCCACTTTTGGTTGGTGAGTAATGAAATGTGCTAGAATTTATTTTCAAAAGTGGTGGGCTTAAATAGTAGCAGGTAAAGCCATCAGGTAGCAGGTTAGTCTGCTATAGCGTTCTAAGCATTTTCCTATAAATAGGGTGCTTAGTTAGAATTGAAAATCACACCAGAAACAAGTTTTCTCTCTTTCTCTCTCTATATTATCGAGCGTATTTTGTGAATATTTAGATACTTTGTGAGTTATTATTCATCAGTGCAAGTTTTCTTTAGCCTTATACCGATATTCTGATCAGAAGTACTGTTATTTTGAGGTAAGGGGTGTTATTTTCTTCATAATGATGTTATTCTTTCAATATCATTATACCGAAATATTGGTATGAATTTTATTGTAGAATTTCTACCTTTTTGTGTCGGGGTTACTATTCATGCATACGACACTATTCACGTATACGGCACTATTCATAGAAAAAAAAATTCTTTTCTTTGTCCAAGTTGTCTATTATGGTTACTATCTTTGATTGTATCCATGTTTTGCTCTGTATTCTTGAATTTTGCTTCACAATTGATTAATATAAGGTATTTTTGAACTTGGCTAAACTAAAGTACGAATCCCTAATCTTTGATCTTTTATCTCACTGGATTCATTTTTTTTAAGATATTTTTCATCATCCTCAGTCCTAAATGTTGATATTACTGAATATCTTTGGCCTGTAGTGCAAAGATGAATGATTAACTGATGAATATCTTTGGCCTTTAGTGCAAAGATGAATGATTACCTAATGAATATCTTTGGCCCGTAATGCAAAGATGAACAGGTGTTAAGATGAACATGACCAACTGGTGATACAAATGAATATCTTTGGCCTGTAGTGCAAAGATGAATATTTGATTCAAGATGTCTATTGATTGATGTTACAGGGATAAAATATTGATGATGGACTTTTAAATCTTAGAAGATAGTAGAATTCTTTCTCTACTTGACTCTTCTAATGGATTGTTGTTCCGCTGCAGTTGTTGATCTAAAACTTGTTGTCTATTATATTTTATCAGATTTTTCCCTGTTGAAGACTAATGATAAATTGTTGTATATTATCTTAGTCATAATATTCTTTACTGGGCTAGTTGAGCTCACCCTTTTCCTTTTTGTTCCATTGTTCTTCTCAGGAGGAGAGAATTTAGCAGGAACTAGCCGAGGTATGGAGTGATGATTCAAGATAGTTGTTTTAGTAGTCCTCACTATTTTGTAAAATAGTGTATCAATAATTATAATGAGGACTCCTTTTGAGTTTGTATACTCTTTATTAGACAATAATTGTATTCAAACTCACATTATATAGGTTGTCGTATTTTGTACGATAATTGTATTACTGAAGTTGTATTTGTTTATGTACCATGTATTTGGCAAATTAGAATGGGTGATGTATACTTATTTTGGGGGCGTCACGGTTGGTATCAAAGCTTAGGGATATAATCCCTGGCTGAGATGTGAGACAAGAACTAGGAGGGGAGAGACGGGGAATTCTTTCGCTAGTATGACCTGACTAAGTTTATTTTTTATTTGGTTGGTTAGTCAGAGCATATGGTTAATATGTGATATGTTAATTTGTTAATTAACCCTTGTTTTATGGCAGTATTTAAGAATGGCAGCGGGAAATATTAACAATAGAGTGAATGAGATAGTGGAGACACCTTTAATCACCACCCAGGGGAACGTGCAACAGGAAGGCAATATTCCTCTTGTAAACAACACTACCGAACAAATGATGAATGATGGGATGTTTAGAAGCTTTTTGCAGTTCATGCAAAATTAGATGAGGGAGACTCGTGCATAAAATACGGGTGGAAATGATAGCAGTACGCAGCTTGTCACAGCCAAGCAGTTCAAGGAGTTTGTAACACCCCAGTCCCACATCGAAAGATAGGGGGAAAATTTGTCTGCATATAAAGAAATAAGTTACTACTAATAGTACCTTCAAGTCATGACCTTTTGGGAGCCTATGGTGGGCTAAGATGACCCAAGAAGATATTATTGGGCTAGTAGTTTGAGGCCTTATTTTGATGGATTGTTTCGATTTGGACTTGGGATTTGACCCGAGATTTGTTCCGGACTCAGGATTTGACCCGGGTTGTTTCATATGGTATCAGAGCCGACTCTCGAAAGCTCGGGTCGGGTCATCCGATCGAGTTGCCGGAGGTGGGGACACGAAGGTGGTGGTATTATCCCACATGGAGAGATGGAGGTCCCGGGAGGTGGGGACACGGTTGTAGGTAGATTATCCCACAATGGCTAGAGAGGCAAAGATCTTTGGGCCGTGTGTGTGATCAGTTCTGACGAGGATATCAGAAATTTAAGTGGGGGAGTTTGTAACACCCCAGTCCTACATCGAAAGATAGGGGAAAAATTTGTCTGCATATAAGGAAATAAGTTACTACCAATAGTACCTTCAAGTCATAACCTTTTGGGAGCCTGTGGTGGGATAAGATGACCCAAGAAGATACTATTGGGCTAGTAGTTTGAGGCCTTATTTTGATGGATTGATTCGATTCGGACTTGGGATTTGACCCGAGATTTGTTCTGGACTCGGGATTTGACCCTGGTCGTTTCAGTTGGGACCACCAGAATTTGCGAAAAAGTCGGATTCGATTAAGGCGAAAACGTGGGTCAAGCAAATTACCAAGATATTCCATGTCTTGGGATGCACGGAGGAATAGAAGGTTCCATTCGCCATCTTTATGTTCTGTGGTGAGGCAGACTACTGGTGGGAGTCTGTGAAGCATACCCAGCCTGCCGCACTCAGCATGTCTTGGGAAACATTTCAGAAACTATTTAATGATAAGTACTTTCCTGAAAGTATTCGTCATATGAAAGAGGTGGAGTTTATTATACTAGAATAAAATAACATGACGGTGTCCCAGTACGAGGCAAAGTTTGCAGAGTTATCCAGGTTTGCACCTCATTTGGTAGAGAATTAGGAACGAATGACAAGGATGTTTCTGAGAGGTCTAAAACATGAGATTCGGCAATATCTTATCTCTCATAAATTTTCTTTATATTCAGATGTTGTCAATAGGGCTCAATTATTAGAGCGAGATAATGGGTATGCTCAACCGAGGGACCACAATCGGGTCATACTGGTGACAGCAGTTAGCAGAGTGATGATAACCAGCGGGGAGGAAAGAATACAGGCAAAAGCGGTAACCACTCGGGTGGTAATCGTGGCCATGATAATAGGAGAAGTGAGTCAAGTAGAAATTTCAGAAAGAGGAGATTCAACAATGACGGGAAGACATCAGTAGCAGCACCAGCACCAACAATAAATTCTAGGGGAGGAGAACGACCGCCAATTAGATACTACAGATGCGAAGAAGAGGGACACATAAGTCCAAACTGTTCACAGCCGTCCAAGGTGTGTTTCAGTTGTGGAAAAATTATATATATTGGGTTTTGTCCAGAATAGCAAGTCAAGTCCAAATTGACTACGGCGACACCAAAGGCGACTACGGACAAAACAAAGTCGGTGGTTCAAGGGAGGGCGTTTATCGTGACTAGCCAAAACGTGAGAAACCCGAACGAGGTGATCACGGGAGTTAAAGGTCCAACTACAAGAGTTTTTGGACATCGGTTTCATTCGTCCTAGTACATCTCCTTGGGGTGCTCCTGTGTTATTCGTAAAGAAGAAAGATGGGAGTATGCGACTTTGTATTGACTACCGAGAATTGAACCTTGTCACCATCAAGAATAGGTATCCATTACCTCGCATTGATGACCTATTTGACCAGTTGCAAGGAGCACAATTCTTTTCAATGATCGATCTTTGTTCTGGATATCATCAACTAAAGATTAAAACTGAGGATATTCCAAAGACTGCCTTTAGAACTCGGTACGGGCATTATGAATTCTTAGTCACGTCTTTTGGATTGACTAATGCTACTGCTGCTTTTATGGATATAATGAACCGTGTGTTCAAAGAATATTTGGATCAATTCGTTGTTGTCTTTATTGATGACATCCTCATCTATTCCAAAATCCGTGAAGATGATGAGCACCATTTGAAGCTAGTACTGCAAAGGCTTCGTGATAACAAGCTATATGCCAAGCTGAAGAAATGTGAGTTCTGGCTTGAGGAAGTAGCATTCCTTGGGCACGTGGTGTTAAAACATGGAGTATCTGTCGACCCGGCGAAGATTGAAGCAATACAATGTTGGGAGCAACCAAAGTCGGTGACCGAAGTACGTAGCTTTCTGGGCTTAGCTGGTTACTATCGGAGATTTGTGGAAGGATTTTCTCGAATCGCTACTCTGCTAACTCAAATTGACTCGTAAAGATACAAAATTTGGTTGGAGCGAGGATTGTGAGAAGAGTTTTCAAGAACTCAAGAGAGACTCATTTCGCACTGCTGTTACGACAATACCATCCGGTTCGGATGGATTTGTTATCTACAGCGATGCTTCAGGCAAAGGGTTAGGATGTGTTCTCATGCAACATGGGAAAGTCATAGCCTATGCCTCGCAACAACTCAAAGAATATAAGAGGAATTATCCTACTCATGATTTGGAGTTGGCAGCTGTCATTTTCGCATTGAAGATCTGGAGACACTACCTGTATGGGGAGAAAGTGGAGATCTATACAGATCATAAGAGCCTTAAATATTTCTTCACCCAAAAGGAACTCAATATGTGGCAACGACGTTGGCTTGAGTTATTGAAAGATTATGACCATACCATTCAATATCATCCTAGAAAAGCAAACGTGGTAGCTGACGCATTGAGTAGAAGATCATACGTGGGTACGAGTGCAATGTTTTTAACGCAAAGGTCCATTTTGTATGACTTGCAAAGGATGGAGATAGAGGTAAAGGCTCCAAGTACCCACGTGATGATATCAAGCATACGAGTAGAACCGACCTTAATCGATAAAGTTAAAGCTACTCAAGCTACGAACCTAGAGCTGATGCGTATGAAGAAGAAAGTGCAAGAAGGTGCTATTCCAGAAGCAAGAATCGATGAAAAAGGAATACTTCGAGTGAACTCCAGACTTTGTGTTCCTAACGATTCTGACTTAAAGCATAGAATCATGATGGAGGCACACAATACACCATTTGCAATCCATCCTGGGAGTACCAAAATGTATCATGATCTTCGACATACATTTTGGTGGAGCAATATGAAAAGAGAGATCGCGGAGTTTATCTCGAGGTGTTTAACTTGTCAACGTGCAAAGTCGGAGCATCAAGTACCAAAGGGTCCATTGCAACCACTTGAGATTCTGACATGGAAGTGGGAACACATTACTATGGATTTCGTTACGGGTCTTCCTAAGGTTTCTCAAGGCATAGATGCGATTTGGATTATTGTTGATAGATTAACCAAGTCTGCCCATTTCTTGCCTATACGGGAGACTTATTCCCTTGAACGTCTTGCTAGTATGTATGTAAATGAGATTATGAGATTGCATGGAATGCCAGTATCCATAGTTTCGGATCATGACCCAAGATTCACTTCACGATTTTGGGTTAGCTTGCAGAAAGCTACGACGCATTTATTTATTGATTCGGCATATCATCCTCAAACCAGACGGACAATCAGAGAGGACTATTCAAACTCTTGAAGATCTATTAAGACTCTGTGTCCTAGATTTCAAAGGGAGTTAGGATAAGTACCTACCATTGGTGTAATTCTCCTATAACAACAGTTATCAAGCAAGTATAGGCATGGCTCCATTTGAAGCATTATATGGACGAAAATGTCATTCTCTAGTATGCTGGGATATGGTGGGTGAAGCAACGTTGTTGGGACCAGAATTAGTACGTATAACTACAGAAAAGATCCAAACAATTCGACAACGTATACAAATGGCACAGGATCGACAAAAGAGTTATGCGGATCTTCATCGAAAGGACGCGGAATTTAATATTGGGGATCATGTATTGTTACGTATTGCTCCATAGAAGGGAGTTACAAGATTTGGGAAGAGAGGAAAGCTCAATCCACAATTTATTGGTCCATTTAAGATTCTTGACCGAATAGGAAATGTGGCCTATAGACTCGCATTACCTCCAAGCAAGTCTCGTGTTCATAATGTTTTTTATATATCTATGCTTCGTAAATATGTGAAAGACCCGAACCACATTATTGAGTTAGAACCAGACGAGATAGCCGAAGATTTAACGTACGAGGAGGTACCTGTTAAGATCTTGGATAGGAAAGAGCATGTCCTACGCACCAAGGTTATACCACAAGTTAAGGTTTTGTGGAGGAACCATACTATTGAAGAAATGACCTGGGAGTTAGAATCAAAAATGAAAGTGAGGTATCCTCACCTTTTTGAAACACCAGGTACGTACGTCAATTTCGAGGACGAAATTTCATAAGGAGGGGAGGTTGTAAGACCCCAACTTTTTAATGAATAAAATCGAATTTCCTCTATTTTGAATAATAAAGTGTTAATTTGATATAATACTTTGGTTATGGGTGAAATGTGCAAATTTTTTAAAATAAGCAAGTGGTTATAAAATATTCATTGTGTCGGGGAATATTCGTTTGGTCGTGGAATATTCTTTCGTCGGGAATATTAAATGACGACAAGCCACAGCCCATTTATGGGCCCCATAACGGAAAATGGTTGGATGAAGAAAGCGACAAGTTTGAGTTTTTATAAATAACTACAGTAGTTATTCTGCTTAACACTTGTTGGAATACCCAAGGTTAAAATACAAGAATACTGGCGTGGTTGCACAAAGAAGCACCAGTATCGTATTGCACAAGATTTTGAATTATTGATTCTTACGTAAGAAAGCACTACTCAATAATTGTTACATGATTATTGTTCAATATTTTATATTATCGATTCAATAATTGTTGCGTTGATATTTTATATTATTGTTGTTCAATAATTGTCAACGCACAAGATTCTCTATTATCGATCAATAATTCATATTATTTGAATAATATTATTAGATAGCATTATTGGTAATGTCTAAGGAAGTTCGCTCGTAAAGGGTTTGGTCACCTAATTACGCTACCAATAAGGAAAAATCCTTATCGGAAAGCCCCCTCTTTCCTGGGAACGACCTGGTTGTCATAATTGTGATTCTGTAATATTATTTATAAATAATTAATTATTAATTTATATGATAAGGAAATATTTATTGTGGTTATAAATGAAGGAATTAATGTTGAGGTGTTTTATCAGTATTTTATCGGAATGGAAGTTTTAAAAATCGTCCGTATGTGGATTTCGGTCATTTTTTGTTTGAAATTTGGAAAAACTTAAATGTACAAAGTTGTAAAGAATTTAATTTTCTATGGATTAGACATGAGATTCAAATTTTTTTTGATTAAATGGCTATTTATTATGAATTATTGAAGTTTTAGAAATAAATATTTTTACTAAAATATGGTGGGCCTCACTTTTGGTTGGTGATTAATGAAATGTGCTAGAATTTATTTTCAAAAATGGTGGGCTTAAATAGTAGCAGGTAAAGCCATCAGGTAGCAGGTTAGTCTGCTATGGCGTTCTAAGCATTTTCCTATAAATAGGGTGCTTAGTTAGAATTGAAAATCACACCAGAAACAAGTTTTCTCTCTTTCTCTCTCTATATTATCGAGCGTATTTTGTGAGTATTTAGATACTTTGTGAGTTGCTATTCATCAGTACAAGTTTCCTTCAGCCTTATACCGATATTCCGATCAGAAGTACTATTATTTTGAGGTAAGGGATGTTATTTTCTTCATAATGATGTTATTCTTTCAATATCATTATACCGAAATATTGGTATGGGTTTTATTATGGAATTTCTACCTTTTTGTATCGGGGTTACTATTCACGTATACGGAACTATTCACGTATACGGCACTATTCACGAATACGGCACTATTCACAGAAAAAAAAATTCTTTTCTTTATCCAAGTTGTCTATTATGGTTACTATCTTTGATTGTATCCATGTTTTGATCTTTATTCTTGAATTTTACTTCACAATTGATATTATAAGGTATTTTTGAACTTGGATAAACTAAAGTACGAATCCCTAATCTTTGATCTTTTATCTCACTGGATTCATTTTCTTTAAGATATTTTTCATCATCCTTAGTCCTAAATGATGATATTACTGAATATCTTTGGAATGTAGTGCAAAGATGAATGATTAACTGATGAATATATTTAGCCTATAGTGCAAAGATGAACGATTACCTAATGAATATCTTTGGCCCGTAGTAAAAAGATGAAACAGTGTTGAGATGAACATGACCAATCGGTGATACAAATGAATATCTTTGGCTCAGTAATGCAAAGATGAATATTTGATTCAAGATGTCTATTGATTGATGTTACTGTGGATAAAATATTGATGATGGACTTTTAAATCTTAGAAGATAGTAGAATTCTTTCTACTGACTCTTTTTAATGGATTGATGTTCCAACAGTAGTTGTTGATCTAAAACTTGTTGTCTATTATATTTTATCAGATTTTTCCCTATTGAAGACTAATGATAAATTGTTGTATATTATCTAAGTCATAATATTCTTTACTGGGCTAGTTGAGCTCACCCTTTTCCTTTTTGTTCCATTTTTCTTCTCAAGAGGTGAGAACATAGCAGGAACTAGCCGGGTTATGGAGTGATGGTTCAAGATAGTTGTATTAGTAGTCCTCACTATTTTTTAAAATAGTGTATTAATAATTGTAATGAGGACTCCTTTTGAGTTTGTATACTCTCTATTAGACAATAGTTGTATTCAAACTCACAGTATATGTGTTGTTGTATTTTGCACGACAATTGTATTACTGAAGTTGTATTTGTTTATGTACCATGTATTTGGCGACTCAGAATGAGTGATGTATACCTATTTTGGGGGCGTCACAAAATCCATACCAATATTTCGGTATAATAATATTGAAAGAATTACATCATTATGAAGAAAATAACATCCCTTACCTCAGAATAACAGTATTTCTGATCGGAATATCGGATGTAAAGTCAAGGAAACTTGCAGATCGAATAAAGAACTCTCAAAGTATCTAAATACTCACAAAAATACGCTCGATAATATAGAGAGAAAGAAAACTTGTTTCTGGTGTGATTTTCAATTCTAACCTAAGCACCTATTTATAGGAAAATGTTAGAACGCCATAGGAGACTAAATAATAAAATAATATTATTTCTAAAATCAATTCTACGCATCCTTTGTTGATTAAGCCAGCATGCCAATTCTGAAAATTTTCAGCAGCCCACGTGTTTTAAAAATCAAAAGTGGGTCCCACCCATAATTTTAATAAAAATATATAATTTCTGAAACTTCAACAATTCATGATAAATAGACCTTTTATCATAAAAATACGAATTTTATGTCCATTCCATACGAAATTAAATTCTCTATAACTTTGTAGCTTTAAGTTTTTCCAAATTCCAAACATAAAATATCCGAAA
The DNA here is from genome assembly GCA_020205615.1 of Panax quinquefolius. Classification (NCBI taxonomy): domain Eukaryota; kingdom Viridiplantae; phylum Streptophyta; class Magnoliopsida; order Apiales; family Araliaceae; genus Panax; species Panax quinquefolius. Next base: position 55,306,847 of record CM035170.1, read on the forward strand.
TCTACAAACGGACGATTTTCAATACCTCATAAAATTCATTACAAATCATACGTTAATTTTTAACGGTTCAAAATTTGTGGACATATACTCAACTTATATATGTATAACATATCCAAAAATCACAACGATCCAACGGTCGAATTAAAATTATAACTCACGCAATAGAGCTTTAAGAACACCGATTTGATTATTTAATATCTCTATTTCGACAAAATACTGATAACATACCTCAGCATTTATTCCCTCATTTATATCCACATAAAATAAATATTTTCTTATCATATAAATCAATAACTAAATATTCACAAATAATATTACAGAATCACAATTATGACAACCAGGCCGTTCCCAGGAAAGAGAGGGCTTTCCAATAAGGATTTCTCCTTACTGGCGCGCAATTAGGTGACCAAACCTTTCCTTGACAAAACTTTATAAACATTTCCAATAATGTTATCTAATAATATTATTCAAATAATATGAATTATTGATCTGATAATGGGAAATACTGTGCAGTGACAATTATTGAAACAACAATAAAATAAAATATCAACGCAGCAATTATTGAACCAATAAAATAAAATATTGAATAGTAATTACTGTAATAATTATTGAGTAGTGTCTTCTTACGTAAGAATCAATAATTTCAAAAATATTATGCAATACTGTGTGCTACTGTGCAACCATGCGTATTACTGTATTTTAACCACCAGGTATTCCAACAGTGTTAACGATAATAATTACGCCGTTATTTATAAAAACTCAAACTTGTTGTTTTCTTCATCCGATCATTTTCCGTTATAGGGCCCACAAATGGTTGCACCGTCATACGAATATTTTTCGACAGAAAGAATATTCCACGATCAAATGAATATTCCCCGACACAATGAATATTTTATAACCACTTGCTTATTTTGCAAAATTTACACATTTCACCCATAACCAAAGCATTATATCAAATTAACACCTTATTATTCACAATAATAAATAGAGAAAAATCAATTTTATTTATAATAAGTTGGGGTCTTACAAATCCCGTGATTTTTTTAAAAAGCATATGTTATATATATATATATATATATATATATATATATATATATATATATATATATATAATATTTTATATTTTATTTAAAAGTTTTCGCTTTAATTAAAATAGTATCCTTTCCATTCTCCTATAAATAGGATGCTTAGTTAAATTGAAAATCACACCAGAATCAGAGAATTCTTCTTCTATAATCTTGAGCGTATTTCTTTCGAGTTTTAGAAAGCTCTGAACGTAGAAAATAGTGAAGGTTTCTTCAAGAATATCCCCGCTATACCAGTTGGAATACTCTTCTTTTTAAGGTAAGGGGTATTATTTATTTCATATTCTGAAGAGATATTATTTTTCGTATTCGTATGAATATTATTTCGTTCAATATTCATAATGAATATTTATTTCGTTTAATATTCGTAATGCATATTATTTTCGCTTAATATTCGTAAGGAATATTATTTTGTTCAATATTCGCTTGAAATAATATTTTTTTTCATACTCTGTAGTATGTAAGTAATATTATTTCGTTTCAGATTTTGAATTCTATACTCATTTGGTTAAAATTTTGGCTTTTATACTCAATAAAATTAGTAGAATATCCTTGATATTTGTATTTTATCCAGTATCTTTTCATGGAAATATTATTCTGAGCATTCTTGATAAGTTTTAACTTTTTCATACCGGGGTACTATTCATGATAAAAATTAATTCATTTTCAGTCCAAATCATTTTTGGTTCAATATTATTCTTGAATTTTACTCCACAAAGTAGTATCATGTTGACAATTTGGACGTTATTGATTTCTGGATAAATTAAATTATAAATCTTTAAAAATTTATCCTTGAACTTGTTTTATTGAATTCTTATATCATTGTCATCATCCTCATGTTTATATTATGTTGAAAGTCATCTGTGGCCTGTAGTGCATAGATGGACTTGGTATGATTATGACCAGGAATTATTCGGTATAATCATGACCGTAATGTTACAAAAAATATGGTAAAAGTCCTCATTGGCCCGTAGTGCATTGATGGACAGTTGTTGGCATTATCATGACCATTGATGAAAACACGAATATCCTTGGCCCGTAGTGCATGGATATTTCGTGGTCTTTATACTAATGAATGTCCTTGGCCGTAGTACAGAGATGATTCGATAATGTGGATTATTTATTAAGCTGAGTCTCAATGATAAAAGTGATGAAAAACCTTTTTAAATCATAGAAGATAGTAGATTTTATGTTCTACTTGACTCTTCTAATGAATTGCTTGTTCCGCTGCAGTTAAACTTGTTGTCTATTATATTCTATCAGTTTAACATTGTTGAAGACTAACGATAACTTACTCTGCATTATCTTAGTCATAATATTTCTTTCTGGGCTAGTTGAGCTCACCCTTTTGCTTTCATTGTTATCTTCAAGAAATGAGAACGTAGCCGAGACTAGTCAGGGAATGGAGTGATGGTCCGAGATGGTGTCATAGTAGTCCTCACTATTCTATAAAATAGTGTGAAAATAAATGTAATGAGGACTCCATTGAGTGTGGATATTGTCTAAATGACAATATTCCTATTAAAACTCTCAGTTTATGTTTTGTCATATTTTACACGACAATTATATTATCAAGTTGTATTTGAATTTTGTACCATGTATTTGGCGACTCAAGATGGGTGATGTATACCTATTTTAAGGGCGTCACAATTTTGATACTTTGAGTGTTACTATACGGTGTAAGTTTTTTTTAGCATTATATCTGATATTCCAGTCAGAAGTACTGTTCTTTTGAGGTAAGAGATGTTATTTTTTTCGTAAATGATATTATTTCTTTCAATATCATTATACTGAAATATTGGTATGAATTTTTTTATCTTTTCATGTCGGGGTACTATTCATGAGTTACTATTCAGGAGTTACTATTCATGATTTACTATTCATGAGTACTATTCATGAAGTATGATGATTTTTCTTGTGAAATTTCTACCTTTTAGTGTCGGAGTTACTATTCACATATACGACACTATTCATGTATACGACAATATTCACAAATACGGCACTATTCACAGAAAAATTAAATTTTCTTTTCTGTGTCCAAGATTGTCTGTTATGATTCCTATCTTTGATTGGATCTATATGTTGATCTTCATTTTTGATTTCTACTCCACGATTGGTTTATTATGGAGTATATTTGAACTTAGATACACTAAAATACAAATCCTTAATCCTTGTTCTTTTATCTCACTGGATTCTTCTTTAAAATATTTTTATCATCCTCAGTCCTAAATGGTGATATAACTGAATATCTTTGGCATGTAGTGCAAAGATGAATGATTATTTGATGAATATCTTTGGCCCGTAGTGCAAAGATGAACAGGTGTTGAGATGAACATGATCAACTAGTGATACAAATAAATATCTTTGGCCTGTAGTGCAAAGATAAATATTTGATTCAAGATGTATATTGATTGATGTTATAGGGATAAAATATTGATGATGAACTTTTAAATCTTAGAAGATAGTAGAATTCATTCTCTACTTGACTCTTCTAATGGATTGTTGTTTCCGCTGCAGTTGTTGATCTAAAACTTGTTGTCTATTTTATTCTATCAGATTTTTCCGTGTTGAAGACTAATGATAATTTGTTGTATACATAATATTCTTTACTGTGCTAGTTGAGCTCACCCTTTTCCTTTTTGTTCCACTTTTCTTCTCAGGAGACGAGAATATAGCGGGAACTAGTCGAGGTGTGGAGTGATGTTTCCAGTCAGTTGTTTTAGCAGTCCTCACTATTTTATAAAGTAGTGTGATAATAATTGTAATGAGGACTCCTTTTGAGTTTGAATACTATCTATAAGATAATATTTGTATTTAAACTCACTGTATATGTGTTATCGTATTTTGCACGACAATTGTATTAATGAAGTTGTATTTGTTTCTGTACCATGTATTTGGCGACTTAGAATGGGTCATGTATACCTATTTTGGGGGTGTCACAGTTGGTATCAGAGCTTAGGGATATGATCTCTAGCGGAGATCGGGAAATAGAACTAAGAGGGGAGAGACGAGTAAATCCTTCGCTAGTGTGTCCTACCTAAGCTTATTAGGTATTTAATGGGTCAATCGGAGCATAGGGTTAATATGTGATATGTTAATTTGTTTAATTAACCCTTATTTTATGACAGTATTTGAGAATGGCAGCTGAAAATGTTAACAAGGGAGTGAATGAGACCGTTGAGACACCTCTAATCACCAACCAGGATAATGTGCATTAGGAAGGCAATATTCCTCCTGTAAACAACACTACCGAACAAACGATGAATGATGGGATGTTTAGAAGCTTTTTGCAGTTCATGCAAAATCAGACGAGGGAGACTCATGTACAAAATACGGGTGGAAATGATAGCAATGCGTGGCTTGTCACAGCCAAGCAGTTCAAAGAGTTGGGACCACTAGAATTTGTGGGAAAGCCGAATCCGATCAAGGCGGAAACATGGGTTAAGAAAATTACCAAGATATTTGATGTCTTAGGATGCACGGAGGAACAGAAGGTTCCATTCGCTACCTTTATGTTCCGTGGTGAGGCAGATTACTGGTGGAAATCTGTGAAGCGTACCCAGCCTGCCGCACTCAATATTTATTGGTTGAATTCTATTTGTATAAGGCCATTGATAAGCAAAGTCATCCATGATACCTGAAAAGAGAAAAATATAGGAAGATAATTAAAATAAATGTTTAAATTAAGACTAATTTGATTGAAATTAATGTTGGCAAAAATTATTAAAATAATTCCCAAGAATCGGTGTTAAAAACTTGTTGATCGCTTTTTACCGATCAATATATAATGCAAGTATACACTCAACAAGTAATAAAGAGTAAGTAAAGTATCGTTCCCACCTGAGAATTAACTAATAAAGTTTACCAAGCACTAACCCATAACCATTTCAAATTTTATTTAAACGAATGATTTAATATAGTGATGAAAACTATAAAATTAAATAATACTAACTATCCCTAGAATGAAACTAGATAATGAAGACTCGAGGTTACAATTTCCCCTATTGAATCATTTAAATCGACACACTTCCTGTTAAGCCAAATTAATTATAGTGGATTGTTACTCGAGAACACAGAAGTGAAATATAGCCATCTCTCGATGTACCATACACATATCACATGTAATCGACAATTGATAAAATACACATGAACACCCACATTATCTAAACCACTATATGTCTATGCAATTTACAAATAAATAGGATTTAAGCCCAAGTTCTCAATTGACTACGAGTGGTGCTTTGGTATATGTATATCCTAAGCATGAATCATACATTCCATCACCATGTAGAACATACAAACATAAGCTATCAAGATCAAATCTAAACCCATACTTCGTTTTTCAAGTTCATGTGGATTATCACAATAATTGATGACCAATCAACTAAGCAAGTAAGCATGAATCTTAATAGACAATCTCATAACAATTAATAAGACTAACAATGAAGTATGTCAAAATAAACTAAGTAATAGATTCCATTGCAATCTCAAAATAGAGTTTAGCTCATCATAGAATCAAAATCCATAATCCACAATGAATTATACATTGAGAAATAAAGATAGAAGTAAAGAGAAGTTAGGGAATTAGGAATGCAAATCTGATCTCTCTTGCTCCAATTCTAAATTTCCTATGCTCTCCAATTGCTTCAATCTTCAACTCTAATCTAATATAGGGTTCTAATCTAATCTAAAAAGAAAGAGAAGAAAAGAGCATATGTAATCTAGATTGATCCCCCAAGGTGGAATATGCTTTACATAATGAAAATATGTCTAATTTATAAGCCCTAATTGAACACCCCCCCCCCCCCCCTAAGTTATGCTTCAATTGCACTGTTTAATGAAAAGTCAGCTTTGGTCAACATCAGAGGTGGTGCGGCCGCGCTGGAATTTGCCTGAAGTTGGGCGCGCCCGCTCTCAAGTGTTAAATCGCACTTTTTTGCTCCAGAGACTCGCGCAGTCGCGCAGGAAATGCACTACAAATTCGCGCGCCCGAGCAGTTGATTTTCTGCTGCAGTGTCCTCTAGTAAAATGGCCATACCTTTTGATCCGGGAAGAGTTACAGGGCCTGCGACCTATCAAATCGAAGCTCTCGACGAGGTATACAAATTCCATTCTTTGAGAATTGAGAAATAATGCATGAATGAAGGCTGAAATTGGGTTGGAAGTGATTGTTGTGCAAATGGCCATCCAAAATAGTGACGTACAACGTTCGTTGGTACAAAGGTCATAACTCTTGAATCCGAACTCCGATTGGAATGATTCAAGATGTTTCGGAAAGCTAAGAAGAAGCTCTACAACATAATTCAAGTTCCAAGCCAAGAACATAAAATGAATATGATAGCCCAAACGATGTCCGAATTGCTTTTCCTTGCGTTTTCATACCAATAGTCGCTTACATCGTTCCCAAGCATAAGATCTACAAAATGAACACAAAATGCATGAAAAGTAACTAAGAAACATGAGTATAAGCAACTAATTCAAGTAATAGATACCAAATAAGTAGGTATAAAACCAACTTATCAAATACCCCCAAACTTAAACCGTTGCTTGTCCCCAAGCAACACAATATAATGCAATCTACATGCTATGCAAGCTACGCTACTATGACAATGAATCCCAAGATTTCCGGCCATGTTAAGAATTCCAATAAGATATGCCTCAGAGAAATATCATGATCCAAGAATAAAGCATCAAACTAAGCTAAAGGCATAATGACATACAATTAGATAATCCTAACCTGCTATAAAGATGTTGTGTGTGTGTGATGTGTTCACAAATAAGCTTGACAAAGATGAAGATACCACATGCTAAATTGCTTAAGATAGAAAATTGAAGTTTAAATCAAGAACTGCATATACTAATGAGACATCAACTACTCCAACACATCAATACAAATTAAGGTTCAACAATGGGTTTATTCTGCTTTATTTTTACTCACGAGGGCGATTTTCGCACTTTCCCGCGGTGTTTATTGTTTTTTTTATATATTTCTCATGACTATGCAATGTCTCATTCCATTAGCCTAACAGTGTTACCCCTTAGCGAGCTTTCAACCAACGATTCACAGACCATTAAGACCTAAGGGCGCTAGGTGTAGAGACAATCCCCTCGGGCGTACTTACTCAAGTAACAAAGGCCTCGAAACAAGACTAGCCACGGTAATTATTCATTTTTTTTTCTCTTTTTTTTGTTTCTGTTCTTATCTTTTTCTTTTTCTTTTTCTTTTTTTTTATAAAGCAAGCATACCCATGTGTTCCCAAAACTTGAGTTTCAGTGTCTTCATAGTCATTACTCACTTCCTACACAATTCTATCATTAAAAATAACATTTTCCTCTCAGCAGACAAGCATGCTAATCTTAACCAACAAGCAAATAGGAACATTGTCGTGCTACCCTAAGAACATCTAAACAACAGTATAGATTACATCATGTATAAAATTATAACTAAGTTTAAGTTATCAACAGAGTTCAAAAATCTATCACATTTCTATTTCATCATTGGCCAAATTAGAATTCAACTAACTAAAAGCCTGGGATTATGCAATGTTATGCAACTAAACACATACTAAGTAAACAAGACAAAAGAAAACTAAAAAAAAATCATATAAAATTTAACTACAAAGATACTAAAATACCCCTACTATGCAACTTAAACATGCAATCAAACTATATGCAACTAACTATATGCAACAACTACTCACTACAGCCCAATACCCCCAAACTTAAAATAAACAATGCTCTCATTGTAATTAAAAGTGAAAGAATACTCCCCTAAGTGGCAATGTCATCTCCGTTCGCCTCCTCATGATCTGATGGTCTATCAAGCGATGGCTAAGTTTGAGATATTCTATAGTTAGAAACTGAGTGTGTGCTTCTAACTGTCCAAATGCTTGAGTCAGAAATTCTAAAAATTTAGCAATTTTTTTTCTCGGATCGAGCTATGGCGCTACCAAGACTGTGGTTGGCTTTGTAGTTCACGCGGCGGCCGCTTACCTCAGCACCTTGGCAACTTTCAGCTTTTGACTTCGTTTTGATTCGAATGCTTATAGCAATTGGATTGAACCTGAGAGGAGACACAATTAAACTATTATTAAGACTTATAACTATCAAACATCTACTAAATATAGAAATGTAAATAAGAATTAAACATGGAGGGAGAAAAATTGGATGGGGTGCCTCCCATCTAGCGCTCGGTTTATAGTCCGTTAGCTGGACTCTTTTCTTGACACCGCTATCCAATTCCTATACGATAAGCTAGGAACCCTCCATCCATTAGAACCACTATGTGCTTTGGTAGGTTCCCCATCATGAGAGTCTTCGGATTAAAGCCACCTAGCATATTTCCTGTACATAATGTCCCCAGTTCCATTGCATCGCCAGATGTTTCTCCCATTGTATCTGTGAATAGATTTTTGCATTGATGCATGAAAGATACAACAAGATTTTCTTCTTCTATTATCTCTTCCTCAGCCCACCATGGTTTGTAAGAGGCCTCATAATCGTAGACATTCTTGCTTTAGATGTGACTACCAAGGGGACATGGGTGTGCAAAATTCACTGAATTTTTCAACTCTAACTGAGAAGACACTTGGGGTATTATACAAGTCAACTCATGATCTTCATTTACCATACCCCCAGTTGTCTCCTTAATGTCCACTCCTTTCAGTTCATTCAGTGGCATGTACACTTCTAGCTCTCCATCAGTTTCATCGTCCATGTCATAGCACCAATTGTTTGGAGGGCGATTGTTCAAGGCTTCGAAAATTTGATCCATCTGATTCTGAAGATTTCTAATTGACCTCCCTTGCTCAATCATCTTCTCCTCAGTTGATGCTACAAATTTGAACCACAAATCCTCCAATCTTGAATTATCTTGTTCAGTTTCGAAATCCATGTATTGAGGACCATTCATTGAGGAGTTAATGAGTTGTTCCATCTGTATGTTAAGATTTTGGCTTGCTAACTCCTGACTCGTAATCATCTCTTCATGGTCTGCTATGCTTTTTGACATGAATTCCTTCAACCTTGAATTTGCTTCTTGTTGCATTAGAGATGGATTTGAGAAATCCGATGGATATGTTAGACTTGAGATGCAGTATTGGTCTTGATAGTTATAACTCCATTCATAATCTGGGTGATATCTCCAACCTTGATGATCATTGGGATAAACATTGTTGTCGAGGTAATCACCCCCAAACTGTACTTGTCCAACTCTGATGTCAAACTGATAACTCGGATGCTCGCCAGGACAATATTCACATGTAACTGCTATCTCTCGAGTGCGTTGGGCTGCAAGTACATCCAACCTCTCCGAAAGTGTTCCAATTTGTGCTGACAATGTAGAAAATACATTGAGTCCTTCAGTTCTTGTGTCCCTTGGTTGAATTCTATTTTTCTAAGGCCATTGATAAGCAAAGTCATCCATGATACCTGAAAAGAGAAAAATATAGGAAGATAATTAAAATAAAATAAAATGTTTAAATTAAGACTAATTTGATTGAAATTAATGTTGGCAAAAATTATTAAAATAATTCCCTAAGAATCTGGCGCTTAAAAACTTGTTGATCGTTTACCGATCAATATATGTATGCAAGTATACACTCCAACAAGTAATAAAGAGTAAGTAAAGTATCGTTCCCACGGAGAATTAACTAATAAAGTTTACCAAGCACTAACCCATAACCATTTCAGTCTTATTTAAACGAATGATTTAATATAGTGATGAAAACTATAAAATTAAATAATACTAACTATCCCTAGAATGAAACTAGATAATGAAGACTCGAGGTTACAATTTCCCCTATTGAATCATTTAAATCGACACACTTCCTGTTAAGCCAAATTAATTAAAGTGGATTGTTACTCGAGAACACAGAAGTGAAATATAGCCATCTCTCGATGTACCATACACATATCACATGTAATCCACAATTGATAAAATACATATGAACACCCACATTATCTAAACCGCTATATGTCTATGCAATTTATAAATAAATGGGATTTAAGCCTAAGTTCTCAATTGACTATGAGTGGTACTTTGGTATATGTTTATCCTAAGCATGAATCATACATTCCATCACCATGTAGAACATACAAACATAAGCTATCAGGATCAGATCTAAACCCATGCTTCGTTTTTCAAGTTCATGTGGATTATCACAATAATTGATGGCCAATCAACTAAGCAAGTAAGCATGAATCTTAATAGACAATCTCATAACAATTAATAAGACTAACAATGAAGTATGTCAAAATAAGCTAAGCAATAGATTCCATTGCAATCTCAAAATAGAGTTTAGCTCATCATAGAATCAAAATCCATAATCCACAATGAATTATACATTGAGAAATAAAGATAGAATTAAAGAGAAGTTAGGGAATTAAGAATGCAAATCTGATCTCTCTTGCTCCAATTCTAAATTTCATATGCTCTCCAATTGCTTCAATCTTCAACTCTAATTTAATCTAGCATTCTAATCTAATCTAAAAATAAAGAGAAGAAAAAAGCATATGCAATCTAGATTGATCCCCCAAGGTGGAATATGCTTTACATAATGAAAATACATCTAATTTAAAAGCCCTAATTGAACCCCCCCCCCCCCCTATAAGTTATGCTTCAATTGCACTGTTTAGTGAAAAGTCACCAGTAGTCAACATCGGAGTGGCGCCATCGCTACCGAATTGGCTCGAAGTTAGGCGCCACTTAAGTGTTAAATCGCACTTTTTGTGCTCCAGGGACTCGCGCGGCCGCGCAGGAAATGCACTACAAATTCGCGTGCCCGCGCAGTTGATTTTCTGCTACAGTGTCCTCTAGTAAAATGGACATAACTTTTGATCTGTGAAGAGTTACAGGGCCTACCACCTATTAAATCGAAACTCTCAACAAGGTCTACAACTTTTATTCTTTGAGAATTGAGAAATAATGCACGAATGAAGGCTAAAATTGGGTTGGAAGTGATTGTTGTGCAAATGGCCATCCAAAACAGTGACGTACAACGTTCGTTGGTACAAAGGTCATAACTCTTACATCCGAACTCCGATTGGAATGATTTAAGATGTTCTGGAAATCTAGGAAGAAGCTCTACAACATAATCCAAGTTCTAAGCCAAGAACATGAAATGAATATAATAGCCCAAATGATGTCCGGATTGCTTTTCCTTGCATTTTCATACCAATAGTCGCTCACATCGTTCCCAAGCATAAGATCTACAAAATGAACACAAAATGCATGAAAAGTAACTAAGAAACATGTGTATAAGCAACTAATTCAAGTAATAGATACCGAATAAGTAGGTATAAAACCAACTTATCAAAAACCCATTTCTAAAATCTCATATCGAATAGCTTCTATTGAACTTCAGGAGTTAAAAACTCAACTACAGGTGTTGGTACCGGAGCTTCTATCTGGTGACTTCCTTTAAGAAATGCACCGAAGCTAGACTCTCCGTAGAGGATGTTATATTTGTGTGGTGGTAAAACGATAGGTGCCATTGTGACGTGTTATCCAAGATTGGGATATGAGTCACAGTTGAGAGTAACCTAAGTCAGTAATCGAAAAACGTAGCTTTCTAGGCTTAGTTGGTTACTATCGGAGATTCGTGTAAAGATTTTCTTGAATCGCTACTCCATTAACTTAGTTAACTCGAAAAGATACAAAATTCGAATGGAGCGAGGAATGCGAAAAGAGCTTCCAAGAACTCAACATGCGGCAACGACATTGGCTCGAGCTGTTAAAAGATTACGACCATACCATTCAATACCATCCTGGAAAAATGAACGTGGTAGTTGACGCGTTGAGTAAAAGATCGTATGCATTTATGAGTGCGATATTGTTAACACAAAGACCCATTTCGTACGACTTACAAAAGATAGAGATAAAGTTAAAGACTCTAGGGACCCACGTGATGATATACGAGTAGAATCGACTTTAATCGATAAATTTAAACTGCTCAAGCTACACACCAGAGTTGATGAATATAAAGAAGAAGGTGCAAGAAGGCGTTATTCTAGAAGTAAGAGTCGATGAAGAGAATAAATCTCAACCCTCGATTTATTGGTCCATTTGAAATCCTCGATCGAGTAGGAACTATGGCCTATAGACTCGCTTTACCGCTAAGTATGTTGTGTGTTCATAACGTTTTTCACGTACCGATGTTACGTAAATATGTGGACGACCCTAACCACATTATTGAGTTAGAACCAGATGAGATAGTCAAAGATTTAACGTACAAGGAGGTACCAGTCAAGATCTTGGATAGGAAGGAGCATGTCTTACGCACAAAGGTTATACCACAAGTCAAAGTTTTGTGGAGGAATCGTGATATTAAAGAAATGACCTGGGAGTTGGAATCTGATATAAAAACAAGGTATCCTCACCTCTTCAACATACTAGGTACGTACGTCAATTTCGATGACGAAATTTCATAAGGAGGGGAGGTTGTAAGACCCCGACTTTTTATAAATAAAATTGAATTTTCTCTATTTATTATTTTGAAATAGTAAGCGGTTGATTTAATTAATATGGTTAGTTATGGGTAAAATGCGCAAATATTTTAAATAAGCAAGTGGTTATAAAATATTTATTATTGTCGGAGAATATTTGTTTGGTCGTGGAATATTCTTGCTGTCGGGGAATATTCGTACGACGACGCAGCCATTTGTGGGCCCTATAACGGAAAACTGTCGGATGAAAAAAACAACTATGAGTTTTTTTATAAATAACGGTGTAGTTGTTACCGTTAACACTGTTAGAATACCCGGTGGTTAAAATACAGTAATACGCGATGTTGTACAGTAGCACACGGTATTGCACCAATTATTGATTCTTACGTAAGAATTCACTACTCAATAATTGTTACAGTAATTACTATTCAATAATTTATTTTATTGATTCAATATTTGCTACGTTGATATTTTGTATTATTGATTCAATAATTGTCACTACACAGTATTTTCCATTATCAGATCAATAATTCATATTATTTGAATAATATTATTAGATAGCATTATTGACAATGTCTAAGGAAGTTCGCTCAGAAAGGGGTTTGGTCACCTAATTGCGGCCAAGAAGGAGAAATCCTTATCTGAAAGCCCCTCTTTCTTGGGAACGACACAGTTGTCATTATTATCAGATTCATAATATTATTTGTGAATAATTAATTATCGATAAAAATGATAAGGAAATATTTATTTTATGTGGATATAAATGAATGAATTAATGCTGAGATGTTTTGTTAGTATTGAATGGAGGAATTTTTAGAAAAGTGACAATTGTTGAAAATTGATATTTTATCTATATTATTATATTACATTATAAATGTATAATATGAAAATATAATAAAATAATAACGGTGATATTTTTACAATGAATGTGTGATATATGAGTAAATAAGGAGGAAAAGTATTTTTGTTACAATAAATGCTAAACACATGTTAAACATGTTGATGGGCCCCATTTTTGACTGAAATTTGATTATAGCCTGCAAAATCGTCCGTATGTGAATCTCGGTCAATTTTTGTTTAGAATTTGGAAAAACTTAAAGCTACAAAATTGTAGAGAATTAAATTTCCTATGGAATGGACATAAGATTTGAATATTTTTTGATAAAAAGACTATTTCTTATGAATTATTGAATTTCCGGAATAGATTTTTGGAGTTTTAAATATTTTTTTAAAGAAAAACGTTTCTGTTATGATTGGTGAGCCCCACATGTGTTGTAAATGTGCTGAATTTTAATTTTCAAAGTATGTGTGTGATTTTTAATAAATATTATTATTTTATTAAATTTTCTGCTTTGGTGTTCTAAGCATTTTCCTATAAATAGGGTGCTTAGGTTAGAATTGAAAATCACACCAGAATCTGAAGTTTTATTTCTCTATAATATCGAGCGTATTTTTGTGAGTATTTTGATACTTTGAGTGTTACTATACGGTGCAAGTTTCTTTCAGCATTGTATCCGATATTTCAGTCAGAAGTAATGTTCTTTTAAGGTAATGGATGTTATTTTTTTCGTAAATGATATTATTTTTTTAATATCATTATACCGGAATATTGGTATGAATTTTATTATGAATTTTTTTACCTTTTCATGTCAGAGTACTATTCATGAGTTACTATTCAGGAGTTATTATTCATGAGTTACTATTCACGAGTACTATTCATGAAGTATGATGATTTTTCTTGTGGAATTTCTATCTTTTAGTGTCGGGGTTACTATTCACGTATACGATACTATTCACGTATACGACATTATTCACAAATACAACACTATTCATAGAAAAATTAAATTTTCTTTTATGTGTCCAAGATTATCTGTTATGGTTCCTATCTTTGATTGGATCTATGTGTTGATCTTCATTTTTGATTTCTGCTCCACAATTGGTTTATTACGGAGTATTTTTGAACTTGGATAAACTAAAATACGAATCCTTAATCTTTGTTCTTTTATGTCACTAGATTCATTTTTTTTTAAATATTTTTATCATCCTCAGTCCTAAATGGTGATATAACTGAATATCTTTGGCCTGTAATGCAAAGATGAATGAATATTTGATGAATATCTTTGGCCCGTAGTGCAAAGATGAATAAGTGTTGAGATAAACATGATAAACTGGTGATACAAATGAATATCTTTGGTCTATACTGCAAAGATGAATATTTGATTCAAGATGTATATTGATTGATGTTACAGGGATAAAATATTGATGATAGACTTTTAAATCTTAGAATATAGTAGAATTCATTCTCTACTTGACTCTTCTAATGGATTGTTATTTCTGCTGCAGTTGTTGTTCTAAAACTTGTTGTCTATTATATTCTATCAGATTTTTCCTTGTTGAAGACTAATGATAATTTTTTGTATACATAATATTCTTTACTGTGCTAGTTGAGCTCACCCTTTTCCTTTTTGTTCCACTTTTCTTCTCAGGAGACGAGAATATAGTGGGAACTAGTCAGGGTGTGGAGTGATGTTTCCAGTTAGTTGTTTTAGCAGTCCTCACTATTTTATAAAATAGTGTGATAATAATTGTAATAAGGGCTCCTTTTGAGTTTGAATACTGTCTATTAGACAATATTTGTATTTAAACTCACTGTATATGTATTGTCGTATTTTGCACGACAATTGTATTAATGAAGTTGTATTTGTTTCTGTACCATGTATTTGGCGACTCAGAATGGGTAATGTATACCTATTTTGGGGGCGTCACACTTCTACCTGTTGTTCTCTTCCATTTTCCTGTGAATCAAACCACAATGTAAGAACAATGTCTGGACAAAGAGTTCTCTATAAATAGCCCCCTCCTTCTCAATTCTCAGTTGCTTGGAAAAATTATCTGATAAGAGTAAACTGAGAGTGAGAGTTTCTGACCTTTGAGGGAGTACAATTAGTGCATTGATGAATTCATTTAAGCTTCAAAAAGGTATAAAGTCTGTTCTTGTGTTCTTCATTTTGAGTTTGTCAAATTCTTATAGTTTTAAAGAATTCTCTGTTAATTGATATAGATTAACATGCCATTGTGTTGTCTGAGTTTGATTGCAAGTCTAGGAACTTTGTAGTTGTCTGGATACATGTTTGACATGGGTTGTGATGAAGCTCTGCAGAAGCAGAGCCTTCATTTATTTGTTCTGCTCGAAGTGGCGCGCACAATTCACTTCTCGTAGTACATAACCTTGGCATGGCCATTGCCCGCTACCATGTGCACTGCTTTTGTGGTCTTGTGTCATTCTGAGTATGCTATGTCAATAAGAATATGCATATAAATAACCTGAACATGTGGACTAAGGTTGTTATGTATATAGTAAGCCATGATATGTTTGTTTTAATTTGGATATTCAAAGAAGGCTTAAAGATTAGAAAACTAGAAATTGTATACATTGAGTAATATACATTCTGACCTTGTGAACATGTGTAAATAACTTAGATATGTATATAAAGAAGTCTAACATGAGGCATATGTTTGCTTCATGTATGATAAGTTTTGATAGCTTGGCTTTAAAGGAATTTTCTAAAGGAAAACTTGAAGTATTGAAAAACAAAGCATGATGAATAATATGCCTTTAAATTCTGATCTTTCTAGTTATGTGTAAATGAACTATGTGTACACCAAGTTTTGAACTCGAAAACATGCTATTATAAATTGGTTTCATATATCTATGAACATAAAAGCATGACTTAAACTAGTGGACTTATTTTGTATGCTTAGTGGTTTAACATGAGATTTTCAATAAAAATGTTGAAGTTGAAACCCAACTTTTTTGGGAAAATACCCTATTAGTATTCTGAACGTATGGACCCTCAAATAGGTGTGACGCCCCCAAAATAGGTATACATCACCCATTCTGAGTCGCCAAATACATGGTATAAAATTCAAATACAACTTAATTATACAACTGTCGTGTAAAATACGACAAAACATAAGCTGAGAGTTTTTAATACGAATAATGTCTTCTAGACAGTATTCAAACTCAAATGGAGTCCTCAATACATTTATTATCACACTATTTCACTGAATAGTGAGGACTACTAATGCAACCATCTGGACCATCACTCCGTTCCCCGACTAGTCCCAGCTATATTCTCATTTCCTAAAGAGAACAATGAAAACAACTAGCCCAGTAAGAAATATTATGACTAAGATAATGCAGAATAAATTATCGTTAGCCTTCAACAGTGTTAAACTGATAAAATATAATAAACATCAAGTTTAACTGCAGCGGAACATGCAATCCATTAGAAGAGTTAAGTAGAGCATGATATCGCCTATCTTCTATGATTTAAAAAGTTTAACAACAGTTTTATCGCTGAGGCTCAGCTTAATAAAAAAACCACATCATCGAATCATCCCTGCACTACGGGCCAAGGATATTCATGTAATCATCAATGGTCATGATTATACCGAATAATCCTCGGTTATAATCATACCAACAACTCGCCCATCAATGCACTACAGCCAATGAGGGACTTTTACCACATCATTTGTAATATTACGGGTCATGATTATACCGAATGATCCCTGGTCATAATCATACCAATCAATAGTACATCTATGCACGTAAGCCACAGATGACTTTTATCATAATATAAGTATGAGGATGATGACAATGATATAAGAATTCAATTAAAAGCAAGCAAATGATAAATATTTAAAGATTTATAATTTAATTTATCCAGAATTCAATATTATCCAAATTGTCAACATAATACTGCTTTGTGGAGAAAATTCAAGAATAATATTGTATCAAAAATGATTTGGACAGTAAAGAAATTAATTTTTGTCATGAATAATCCCCCCGGGTGAATAGTACTTTGGGAATAGTACCCCATGAATAGTACTTTGTGAATAGTACCCCGTGAATAGTACTTTGTGAATAGTACCGTAAAAATGAATACTACTCATGGACAGTACTCCGGCATGAAAAACTTAAAATTTAATAAGAATGTGTAAAAAATATCTTTGTGAAACGATACTAGATGAAGCGCAAATTTCAAGGATATTCTACTAATTTCACGGAGTATAGAAGCAATACTTTAACAAAATTAGGGTATAATCAGGAATACGAGATGAAATAATATTACTCACATACTACAGAGTATGGAAGAAAATATTATTCCTTATGAATACTGAAAAAAATAATATCTCTTACCTCAGAAGAAGACTAGATACTGGAATAGTGAGATAGCAGACTTCTCTTCTACTTTCTCTCTAAAGCTTCTCTCTCTGTAGCTTCTCTTTCTATAATTGCTCTTGTGAGTCTTAGTGAATTGGTGAGAATGAAAGAAGAATGAGCTTCTATTTATAGGAAAACATAGTTTCGATAATTGCACATTTTGGGGCTCAAAATATTACAGTATAATACCTTCATCTTTTCCTTCATTTTTAATTTAGTCCTGCAAGTATTATCAAACTTGCACCATCTCCTCTAATAGTACATATTGTGAATCAATAGTACAATCATGTGAAAAAAATAATTACAATATAGTACCTTCATCTATACCTCCATTTTTAATTTAGTCATGCAAGTATTATCAATCTTGCACCACCTCTCATAATAGTACATGCATGTGAATCAATAGTACACACATGTGAACAAATAGTTATAAGCATGTGAATTAATAGCAATTAATTGTTCATTTATCCGTTTAATTACCCGATTGGTCAATATAACCTCTAGACATCCATTATAATCGAAATAGATGTCGATTTCCACTAACACTAATAATTCCAACATAATGGAAATATTAATTTCATCTTTAATTAACACGAATTTATTCATCATTAATATTATAAATCATAATATTTAACAACCAGATCATTCCCAAGAAAGAGGGGGCTTTCCGATAAGGATTTCTCCCTATTAGCGCGCAATTAGGTGACCAAACCTCTCCTTGACAGAACTTTCTAGACATTGTCAATATTGCAAATAATAATATGAATAACTTTGTCGTCTCAATTATTGATTTAATAATATAAAATATTATGCAGATGATACTGTGACAATAATTGAATCAATAATATGAAAGATATTATGCATCAATTACTGTAGCAATAATTGAGTATAACTGAGTGACTTCTCACGTAAGTATCAATAATCAATATCGTGTGCTACTATGCAACCACACGTATTACTGTACTTTTACCACCGGGTAGTTCAACAGTTTAACGGTAAAACTTTTGCTGTTATTTTTATAAAAAGATATTTTTGTCGTTTTCTAACTACGACAATACTTCCGTTGTGGGGTCCACCAATGATTGTTCCGTCGTACGAATATTCCATGTTAAAACGAATTTTCCCCGACCAATCGAATATTATATAACCACTTGCTTACTTTGCAAAATTTGTAAATAATACCCACAACTATAACATTATATCAAATCCACACCATAATATTCAAAAATATATTTCGAGAATTAATCTTTATTCATAAAAGTTGTGGTCTTACAATAGGACATTTTATTCATCTAGATATTATTGATATGTGCATCCATCTAATTAAACATGTTGTGAACTAGTCAAGCATGGTTTCGAAAGATTTCTAAAGAGATAAAAAAACTATGTTGAAATGAAATACATGCGCAAGACAGCTCGAGCATGTATATTTAAGGGTTATTAACCTCATTATGTGATATAATGGTTAGCCATGGATAGTTTGTTGAAAAGTGGTCATTTTGCTTTGTTAATAGAGATTTTCCTAAAAACAAAACCATAGTATTAAGAGAATCTTGGAATGGCCATAGGGGAGGCCAAACCTATTCATAGACATAACTCTGCAAATGTCATTATAATTGCTTATAAGTGCGCAAGTATAGCCAAGATAATATCTAGCAGTTCTGGTTTGAGCAAGGAGCAGCGCGGCCGTGCCACTCCTTAGTTCAAATCCAGCGCGGCCGCGCCGCCCTGCAGTGAGGTCTGAGTTCTGTTAATAAGTTTGGAACTGATGCATGCCTATATGGTTACTTTAATCAGTAACACTTATCAAGTATAGTATACATGTGTGAATAAGTATGATAATAGAAGAATACTATAACTATACCCTTGAGTCAAAGTGTGAAGACAAGCTATGTTCTTTAAATAACATAGTGTATTAGGAAACTGATTTTCGTGTTATGAGATGACATACGTATGAAAGCATGCGACTAAGAGGAAACTAATACTATATGTTTAGTATTGACGAGTTATACTTGTGTATCATGGTAAATTAAGTTAATAGGTGTACATGTTTAACTTATATAACTAATGTGATTATACATGAATATGATATCATAGTGCATTGGATCGATATTAAGCTTTACTTTGGTAAAATACGCTTGAGGCAAGTATTCGAACCTTACTCTTTATTGAGCATTATTTGAACTTGTGCAATTATTGATCGTACAAGTAAATCTTTGAAGGAATAATATTTCAGTAATGAAATTTCAAACTTTTATTTGAATCGGTAATTGTTCATATATATATATATATATATATATATATATATATATATATATATATATATATATATATATATATTGTGAAAGAAAAGCTGTACTAAGCTAGACTATTGATATTTGATCGAAATCTATCCAATCCAAATTAACTTGGTGCGGACTCTTATAACTGAGAAGAACAACCCTCTTAGTAGGGGAATTATATATTGTCGGGAAACCGACATGCGCACTTGAGAAAGATTAAATGTAATGCATTGACATATGGTACTTTAGACTGATCACCTGGTGTACTCATTTTATAGAATTGTCAGTACTATCACTGTTAATTCTAGGAGAAGTTCATAGTCCTTAGTGACTGCTCAGTATTCGTTACTTTGAAATCTTGAATTGATAAATCTTTGAATATTATTGATATTTCTGTCCATAACGACTATTGTTGATAATCATCGATACTTCTTGCTATCTCGAACTATCATTATTGACATACCCTTGAGAAATTTAAAACTATATTGAATACCCTTTGTTATATTACTTGCTGGGCAAAATTATTGCTCATCCTTGTTTTCCCTAAAATATTTCAGTTAAGGCAGAACGTGGTGAGCCCTCTGGCAAGGACAAGGGTAAAGAGAAGGCTTTGGAGTAGTTATTCCATAATACTAGAATGTATTGTTATCTGGTTGTAGAAGAACTCATTTATGATAAGCTATGCTTGGTTTAAGTTGTATTAGATTATGTATTAGTTATGTCTAAACGGTGTTTAATTACATTTAAGGTATTGTAAGAGATATTTAAGTTATGAACCCTTGGGACGAGAATAATTATATTATGACAATGTAATTTATTCTATTATTCCGCTGTGTGAGATGTTGATTTATTATTAGAGTTATTACGTGACAACCAAATTTGAGACAAGTGTGCTCTGAATTTGGGGGCGTCACAACAATAGGGTGAGGTGAACTCAAATTTGGAAGCGTCAAGAATGCACTCCATTAGAATGAGGAAAACAGAAATCTTCTCGTGTTCCTTGGGGACTTGAAATATTTGATGTTATATTTTATATGGCATTGTAATAATTTGAGTATGAATATTGTCGTATTATATATATATATTACAATATTTGTATTGAAACTCACAGTATATTTGTCGTCGTATTTTGTACGACAACTCAATAGTTGTAATAGGATAGTTCACGTCAGAAGTGTTATTTTTGGCAACTCAGAATGAGTTGTGTGGATCTATTTTGAGAGTGTCACAACATCATACAAATTACAAAACCTACAAATTTTGTAAATAGGAAAGAGGAAATAATATCTTAAATATCATTTCATTGTCTCTTCTTATATTTTGTTATTAAGTTTTAAAATGGACAAAAAATAAAATAAAAGGACAATAGTTTTTTTTATTTATCAAATTCTCTTGTTAATGAGTTTTTAAATGAATAAAATAAATAAATGAATAAAGGACTTGTTATCATTTTGTAACAATTTGAACATCAAAACTAAATTACATAAACAAATTTTTATTACTCTATTACAACATCAATACTTATATATAAATACAGCAAAGGCTATCTTTTGAAATCAATTTCAAATCAATTTGATATCTTTTCAAATCAATTTGAAATCAATTTACACCACAAGCAATCAATTTCAATCAAATCAAATTCAAATCAATTAATTAATCTTTTAATCAATTGAATTCAAATCAATCTTATATTAATTTTTGTCTCTTCCTCTTCTTCTCCTCCTCCTCACTTCAATTTTTTCTTCCACCCCTCTTCCTCTTCCTCTTCCACTTCCACTTCCACTTCCCCGCCTCCTTCTTCCACTTATATATATATATATATATATATATATATATACTCACCGACGCACTATATAATCTCACCAGCTTCCATATTTTGTAATCAATCACTTGATATTGATTAATAAACTCTGCAACTATGTTTATTTTAATTATATTGATGTTGTTTCAATTGTGGCTGGATATATGCAGGAGTCGCTTGATTCTGTTGTTTTTGTGAAGGTTTATATTATAGGTTCTTTTCAGAGGGCTTCAATTTTTATCTATGTCGATGTATTTTATTTTATTTTTGCTAGATTATTTTATCTATGTTAATTGTTCCTTGGTCGTAAATAAATATGGTTTTATTAATACATGTCAAATGGATTATACCAAATTGTTTTTCTCACAATTTACTTTTTAAAACATGCATTGCTTTGGAATGAGAAAGCTTAGAAACTTGCGACTATGGTGAACATTGTTTATTGTATTTCTTAGATTTCCATCTCAA
Source organism: Panax quinquefolius (assembly GCA_020205615.1). Lineage (NCBI taxonomy): Eukaryota > Viridiplantae > Streptophyta > Magnoliopsida > Apiales > Araliaceae > Panax > Panax quinquefolius. Next base: position 55,329,155 of record CM035170.1, read on the forward strand.
AAGTAGTTTTGAAGAAAAGGAAAAGCAATGAAGATTGGGCAATTAGAAGGAAACAATGTTTCTAAGTGGATAATTTCGTTATCAAGAAGCCCGAACAATTCGTCAGAGAGTAAATTTATATTTTTGTTGTTGAATTATTGGGCATGAAATTAGTCTGTGATTTAGGCTGCTTAAATTTGTTTGGTTCCTCTAAAATTGTTAATACTTTTGATGTTTGAAACTATCTAAATTTATTTTAACAGGTCAAGTTAAATGGTATTTTTTTTGGTTACTTATTTTTGATTTTTTTCTAATACTTGGTAAGTCTCACACTCTCACTTACAATATTGATACTTGAATGGTCTTTTTAAGTTTATTTGTTGATGATTATAGGAGATAGTAGATTGTATTGTTGTGCATCAGAGTGTTGGGACTTAGATTATGGGTTTCGAGCCGAACTTAAATTTGCTAGCTTTTTTGTGAAGGAAGATAGCAATTTGTCCGTGATCGACTTTGAGCAATTGAATGTTTGTTTCTCATGTCATGTAAAAATATATTGAAAAGTTTATATAAAAATAACTTATTATAAAAAAAATATTTTTCTCATTGTAATTTTAATAAATTATATAACCCATTATTCAAACTAGCCCGTGCATTGCACGGGCTATCAACTAGTTTACATTTTAAAACACCTAAATTAGTATAAAAGGTAAAATAATATTTAAATGTGAAATTGATGATTTTTTTCCCTTTTAAACTCAATAATAATGTGAAAAATGTTAAAAAATAATTTTTAAAAAGTCAATATAAATCTTATAATTTGAAACTGAGGATTAGTAATTTTTTAAGAAAACTTGTTATGTATAGCGATAAATTTAGGACGAATTACAATTACAAAATTTATCGATACATGAATTGATAGAAATTATAGAAAGCCTCACTTATTATAATTTTTTAATAAAGTTTTCACTAATACTTATCCACGTAACTTACAAAAAAAAAATCGTAAACATTAACAATATATATATATATATATATATCATTTTTAATTTATAAGCAATATTAGTAAAATTGACAAGGCTACACTATAAATTAACTTAGGTGGTGTCTGTTTACCTTTTAATACATCTATGTCTAATTCATTTAAACTAGTTGATAGCCCGTACATTTAAATAATGAATTATATAATTTATTAAAGACGATCGTCCTCCTAAAAATGAAGATATATTATCTATTATAATAATTTAAAATAACTTTTGAGACCATTCATCATATTTATTAAATTTCTTTTTAATTCAATAAATTATATTACAAATATAAACTTACAAATATATAAATAATTGTGAATTTCTTATTTACACACCTGTAGATAAATACACACATGGAGATTTTTATAACTAATTCATAATTCATACCCACTACGAATTCATAACAAAATTCTCTTAAATTGAAGACCAAACCCTGCTCATTTGACAAAATTACTTTACAACTTGCTCTATCACCATCAGAATCCACTCCTGTTTGTAGGCATAGGCAGTCTTTCTTGGCACCGGTTGCAGTCTCAATCGCTTCAATTAGTTCCTCTTCGTAACGGACCTACAATCAGATTTTATAGAACAGTGTAAATAAAAGGAATTTGATTGTCCCACTGTTCAGTGTGATCCATTACAAAAAGTGAATTAAGCTTCTTGACTCACCTTAGTTGTCCAGCATTATGGATTGCATCGACCAAGCCAGTGTAGTTCCAGTTCTTGATCACATTGTAAGGTCCATCATGGATTTCAACTTCAATGGTGTAACCACCATTGTTTATCAGAAAAATGATAGTCTTCTGGCCACATCGCAGCATCGTGGACACATCTTGTGCAACCTGCCAGGCATCAACCAAGGTATTAGGTATAACCATTGCAAATTGAGCAGTGTAATAGGTGAATACAACAGGTAGTCCAGTTATAGCCTTCACTTTCAAGTTGTGAATGATGCAATGTTACTTAAAGAGTTACTATATCAGCAAAGTTTCATTGCAATAAGTATACCAAAAAAAAAGGGAAAAAACTGTGTACTTCTTCAAGAGGTTCAAGATCTTTCAATGGAGATCATTCTAAACAACCACAGTAATTACTTAAGATTAGGGGCTAGATATGTACCTGGAAGCTGCCATCACCAATGCAAGCAATCACTAGCTTATCCTGAGCAGCCTGTGCATACCCAAGAGTTGCTCCCACTGACCAACCAATCGATCCATATTGCATTTGGAACTCGTACCTGCAAACCCATTTTTCACAACCATAGTTAACATATATGAAAGCCAAAATAATAAGTAAATAACCAAACTAAGATGAATCCAATGCTCACCCGCATCCCTGTGGCAATTTCAGCTTCTGGCAATTGAACCAAGAATCCCCCGTCTCAGCAATCACAGCCGACTCACTGGACAACATATTCTGTATATGCTGGAACAGAACATTAACCCTTAAAGGCTCATTGGGCTCACATTTGAGGGGATGTCCTTCAGGAACATAAATCCTGTGGTAGTTTTCATAGGCAGTAGTGTTGCACTTAAGCCTCTTAGCAAGTGCTTTCAGGAAATCCTTCATCAGAATACACCCAAATGTAGGACCATTTGCAATCGTCACACGATCAAGCTGCACAATGATTGCCTTCTCCTTCTTGAGCAGCAAAGAATACTTGCAAAAAATCCACCAAGGAGGGCAAGGATATTGAGAGTGCCCAAAAAGTTTGTCACAATATTTGCAGATTGCGAGGAGGAAAGATGCATTTGTCCCACTAAATAGGTTACCATGTTCATCAAAAATAATGAATAAGTAGTCCATATATTATGGACCAAAAAATTCAAGTAAATATGTTTATTATTCAATAGCAGAATGAAATTCAGTCATAACTATCTCGAAATTGACCATAACTATCTTGAAGCAAAGCTACAAAAACACTACCCCATGTACCTTAATCTAATTCCTGCATTTAAAATTGATCAAATATTTTTTGCATTTTCATATTATTGATTTTAAATAATGGAGGAACTGGGTAAAAGTAGATGTGGAGTTTGACAACATGATAATGATACACAATATACATAGTCTTGATATAGATATTTTCAATTTATGGGCAAATTGGAAGTTACTTGATTTTGATTTGAGCAGGCACAATTAACTTGTATACATAGTCATAGATATCAACTTTGAAAGAAATTAAATGTATAGGCATGGTCAGGCAAATCATAAAATGGTTTATTTATCAACTTCATAATTGAAACCAAAGAAGCCAATAAAAGCATAAAAAGAATAATAAACATACAAATTATAATCCTAATCCCACAATCATTGCAATCACCAGAAATGAAGTGTCAATAATCCTCATGATCCATTAAAAAGAAAAGCTTTAACAAAAATTATTACATGGGAAGCTTAAAATGAGAGAAAAAGTATCAAACCCACACCAAACACAAAATACTTGAAGAAAAGCACTATCGTTTTTTTTGCTAAATAAAAAAACTTGAAGAAAAGTGTCATCCTTTATAGCATACTAATATAATTAGCTGAATAGATAAATATGTTAATCAAAGAACAAACATCTTAAAAGTCAGATATAAAGTTACCTTGCAATTCCGCATATCTGGGGTGTGAGCTCAAAGCGAGGGAAACCGTCTTTATTATTTTGATTTTCTATCTAATTTATGTTTCATTGATAGACAACAAATCTGTGAAAAACACTAATGGTATTCGCAAAATATAAGTGTACCTCAAAAGGAATAGAAGAATTCCATTTGGCCCGTCTTTTCTCCTTTCTCTTTGTCAGGCCTCGGTCTCATATTCATAGTGTTCTGCAACAACACATAACAGTATATAAGATGTTAGAAATAGAGAAAAACTAAAGTATGTTAAAAATTAATGTACTTTTTAATTTATCTTTCTGGTTCTCCCTTAATTCATCAGGCAACAAAAAACCTCACAAAAATCCAAACATCACAATAATGAAAGTCAAATTCTGCATAATTACAATTTGAATTGTAATTTTTGTAAAAGCTTCAAATTTGTATTTTAGTCACATGTCGTATATGTTATACCAAGTAAAATCATCATAGCATAATGAAAATAACAATTGGTACCTTGTGCTCAAAATCTCCGCATTGAATCAATCAACCTAGCTCCTCCTGCTCGAAATCTTCCTGTCAAAACATTCATAACCAATCTGAAATTGATGAAATTATGGATGAGTTCGAGAAATTAAGGCTTGCTATAGGAAGATGTAGGGGAAAAATAAAAGAGTCTCAGATTCAGTCATGGCGGCATAAGGAAATACCTTAACATCGTCGTCATCGGCTAAAAAATTCGATCAATCCACAAACTCCACAGTTCACAATCTCTAAATTTGCTCCACCAAAAAAGCCCCAATTAGCGTAAATAAGAGATAGAGAATAAGAGAAAAAAAAGAAATTTTACTTGTATCAAATGAAAAAAGAAAGAGTAAAAAATAAAATAATGTCGTTCCAAATTTATTTGAATTGGCCTGCAGATCAACAAATAGTCAAATAATAGTAGAGGATCAAGAATGTCAAATTTAAATGGCAGCAAAGCAAATGGAAGATATACAGAAGAAATTGGGGACGGAATTGATTTACCCAAGAGCTAATGCACCAACTAAGTCTCTCCTGTTCGCCGACATGGAACGTTACGCCCTTCTCGAATGGCTATTCTTCAAGTCTCTCACGCTAACCCTCTTGTTCTCTCTCTAATACTCACACTCTCTCTGTATCTAAATTCAATTGGATCTGATTTTGATCGTTTTTTCTGCGCATTTTCTTCAACGGAATAGAAGATAAGATGGAATCGTTTATGGATACTCATAGAAGATGAGAAGATGGAAGAGTGGGTAAGGGGAAAGGGAAGGGAAAGAAACTAAAAGCGGAAGAAGAAGAAGAAGAAGAAGAAAAAGAAGAGGAGCCACCGTCGGTTTTGAAAATTAAATCGGCAGACAGATTAATTAATTGAATCAGATTAATTAATTGATTTGAAATTGATTTTAGATTGATTTGAAATTGATCGTGTTGGAGAGGCTTGAAATTGATTGTGTTGGAGAGGCTGTGCTGTATTTATATATAAGGATTGATGGGCAAAGTTGTTTGATAAAATTTTAATTCTCTCCTATTGTTTCTTAATCGGTAATGAAAATATATAAATTTAAAAGTCATTTAGATATTTTATATTATTTAGTTACTAAACAAAATTTTAAAATCAAAAACTAATTCACTTAGATAATTTAATTTATTAAAATATACTAAATTAATTACCCAATTTTATCAAATATAACCTTATTATAATATAAACAATTCCTCATCTTTTCATATGAACTACACGTAACTCCAAAAAGAAAAAAAACTAAAAAGCACGTAAAAGAAAGAAACTCAGGTGGCGCACGCTTGGCGCCGGCCAACAAAAAGTCCCAAAAACAAACGAAACGAATTTAATTACATGTTTGCCCTAACCATCAATCATTCTCCTCCTCGCCTTCAACTTCATCGTCTTCTGCAAACTCCTTGCGTCTCAGGGTGAAGAGAGAGCAAAAGTAGAGAGAGAAAGAAAAGTAGAGAGAGAAGGAGATTACAGTGGTTATGGAGGTGGTGGAGATTGGGTTACCGTTGGTTGGAAACAAAATTGATAGGGCTAAGTCCGATAAAGATCGGGTTCGGGTCAAGAGGAAAACGCTGGATGCTGTGCTTGAGCAATGCCAGAGAGCTCTTCAATTCCTCAACGATACTGGTTTTGTCGAGGATGAATATGATGTTGATGATGACGATAATAAAGGCGACGAGGCCGAGGAGAGAGCTAAGGGTTCTTCGGCGTCGTGCCAAGATAGGGAAACTGAGGAGGTAAATTTTATCTTTTTATTGTTTGTGCTAGGTGAATAGTATTTAGGGTTTAATTGTAGTGATTTTTTTCATATGTAGTTTTTCTGGTGGAGATTTGGGAACTTGATTTTGCTTGTTTTGTTGGAATTAATTATATTTAGTGCTTAGTTTTGTTGAATTATGGTGGTTTAATGTGTTTGGTTTTAGTTAAATACTGTTGTATAGATTATGTAAAAGTAACATACTGAATGGAAATTATTTTACTGAATTTTGGAAGATGACTATGGAGTAAGAAATGAAGAAAGCGCTGGTTTTCAAGGGTTGATAATATACTAGTTAGTCTAGTTATAAAGTTATGTCAAGGGAATTTTTTAACTACAATTTGAGTTTGATATATATTTTGATGGACGAGAGACTGAAGGAAAATATGTATCTAACTAGTGGAAAGAAGTATATTAGTGATGAAATTTGTAGTAATTTGGAATTTAAACCAACGAACAGGTGTTAACTGGAGTTGGGGCAGATTGTATGAAAAATGAGCAAGACAAAATCAAATGTATTGTACTATGGTATACAAAAACTTGGGTAGTGAACTAGTAAATCTTTTGTAGTTGTTTGATGAGGCAAGAAAATGTAGAAGTTGAAAATGGTGCTCTGTGATCCTTTTGTGGCTGAGAATGTTATTATTGAAAGTCAAAGAAAGGTTAAAAAATCATGTCGAACAATTCATATATTATCCAGTAGAATAATTTCAGCGTGGTGAGCGGAATAATAGATGAAAGTATCAAATGTTTTGAAACAGATGGCACCTTTTTATTGTCTCAAAACTCTTTATGACTTAACTATTTCAGAAATAAAGTGATACTTGGAGCTATATTTGTAGGTTGTAGCGAGGTCGTTATCTAGCACGTGATGGACCTATATGAGATAGTTTGTGGTAGATGCGATACTAAAATAGTAGTAAAATTTATGGCTTTGTTAACGATTTTAAATTTGTGCAATATAATGTAAATATTTTCCAAGTAATCAGATTCACCTGTCATAACAGTATAAGTTTGAATAGCATATTTTCTGCTTTAAATGGAATCTTAGAAACCTTTGCTTTCAAAAACTCCCACTTTAACTATCTGATTCAACGGCTGTTCTATACAGCTAAAGTTACTCCATAAAGTTTTGCTAGTTGCTTTCTTTTGGTTGTTTTCCAACTTTAAATGTAAATATCGTTACATTTCTTTCCTTTTTGGCAGTTATGCAGTCTCCTCAAATCAAGACTTGATAGCCCTGATTTCCTTGAAAAGCTGGAGAATGCCCACGTGTTTGTTCCACAAAATATGGCTGGTATGTTTCCGACGAATGTCTGACCGGCATTCTATTTTCTATCCCCATATCCTTTACATGTACTAACTTTTCCCTTCATTGCCCGACTTTGATTCTTTTTTTTTATATATATAATAATAAAATAGAAAAATTGGGACAACTTCTCTTTTATTGGTTTAAAACAACCAAGCATGTTATCTTCTTCATGGATTTCACAGTATTTTCTTTATGCATTGGTCTAGTGGTTGTTGCTAATAAAATCCTTGTGTAATATCAGAAGAAGGTAGTTCCTGGGACATGGTCAGCGAAAATGATCTATGGGAAGGTGGAAATATTGAGTCAGAGGAAGAAGATTATGTTCTAGTTAGACAAGAAGATATAGTGGATGGTATTGCATGCTTTATGGCTGCATATCTGTTGTCACTTAAACAGACTAAGGTGTGCATTTTCCTCGTTATTAGAACTTTGAAATTTTCCTGCAATGTGTTCCATTTTTCCCGCTTTAGTCTTACAGTTACTTGCTTCTACAATTTTTGTCTACCATGAATCTTGACGTTGATTAGTTAGTTTACTTTTATAGATACAGAGCATTATCTTATATTTAGGGTGGTAATATAATTCACTAGCTACTTGGTGCATATGGACCATTGTGTGGATATTTTGCCTGTTGGCTTCCTGGGAAAAGGTCTGTATGCTTTCAGTCAATAATCACAATGTCTCAGCTGTTTTCGCAAATTTCTTTCCATATAAGCAGCTGCTTTGTTAGCAAATTTTGCTCAACTGAAAGCTCAGATATGTTTTTTCTGCATGTCTAGAATCCTACTAGAGCACATATTCTATCCGAATAGTGTGTTTTCTTATTATTTTTTTTCTCTTTTTTGACAAGCGTGTATATATTAGATAAAAATTGAGTATATATAGCGTACATGCTAAATTGTACGTGCAGCGGTGAGATTTAATTTTCATTTTCCAAGAATCCGGTTAGTCCACATCCATCTAGCTCTAGGTTTACAATTGTAGTAAAACGTATGCCACTGTTAGCACTTCTTGAATTCAGGTCACAGGGAGCAAGATTACATAGTTGTACATGACATTTATGAATAATATGGTTATATTCCAGTATACATTTCAATCCAGAACAATTATCGCCTTATCAGTTCAACTGAACATCTGCTATAAAAGGGAAACCAAAAAAAGTTTAATGTATGGTTATATGGGAATTTGCATAGGGCTATTCTTTTTGTTAAATATCTTGTCCCTGAAGCTTTTCCTATTTCTGTTACCTGTTTTTTGGTTAAAATAATTAAAAGTTGGGCTTGCTTTGTTTCTTTTTGTTTAGCAGGATTTAACCCCAAATCAACTCCAAGACGGTGAGTATAAATGTTTCCCTTATGATACTACTCCATTAAATTCTTCCAAGGAAAGCGTATCTAGCTGGATTTAGTTGTCTCATTGACATTTGATGTCCTTAATTGAGTATTCTATTCAAATATTGAGAAAAACAGAAGTCTGACTTGAGATGAATTTTTTTAAGCCCTGAGCAAGACTTTCTCTCTGAAAAAGAAAAAGGGAAAGCTTCGGAAGGCATGGGATGGAAGCAAAGTCATTTATAATGTTGCATCCTGGGGAGCAACAGCAATTGGGTACGTTCATTTCTGTCCTTTTTTTTTGAGTAATTTGAGCTTCTACTGTCATGCAATAAACAAACTTGTTTATATATTACATGCATCAATGTCAAACCCAAAGAGTAAAGTATTGCCCTAAATTTTGTTTTACAGTAGTGATGTTGTATTATGTTTTGTGGAGCTAACAAATGATTTTTTTTTTAAATATAGTCATGGTCAGAGTTGGCTTGTTAAGTTGGTTGGTTGTGAACTAGCAAATTTCCATGGTAAATGCACTAGAAAATGGGCTAAAAATCTTAAGCTGGTGAATTGAATTTAATGATATGAACCTAAACCTAGAGTATTCAACTCACACAGGCTTCTTAGAAGTAGTTAAATTTGCTTTTATGACTATTTTATTGAGTTCTTGTTTTTATTGTTGCTTTGTTGGAATATTATGGGTAACAAGCGTATTAAAAAAACGTCAACAAGAAAATAAAAATATGGAAAGAAAAATATTTTGTTTTACTGGTTATGTGGTAAATTCTTATATGTAAATGCAATTAAAAGGGCATTGAAGGAGATGCAATACTTGTTCCTGTATAACCCGTTAAGAAAAAGAGTGAAAAGGAGATTGAACTCATATTTACTTGTAGAGTAAGCCTTTTAAGTCCACATTGGCGCTGTTATTAGAGTTTGCACTCTTACAAAGTTTGATAGCGGATGAACAAGATTTTGTGTCATAGCATCTGCAGTTACCTCTACAATTTTGCCGAAAGTGACGAGCAAATGTATTTAATAGAGAAAGAACGAGGTTGCACACATAAGTCATTACAAACATACTTTAATATTAAATCTTCTTTAAAAGCTTTATTGCCTGAAATGTGGAATTATCAGTTATTACCAAATCAAACTCTATATGCTTGCTTAATATTTGTTGTCATTATAGCTCTATATGTGTATGTATATATTTTTATATACTCTTTTGGTTTTTAGAATTAATCTTTGGGAACTTATCCTTTTACTCCCTCCGTTCAAAAAAAAATAGTCTCATTTGATTTTTTTCCCAAGTCAATTTGCGAAATTCTTCAGCATAACCTATAACTAGTTTGGGATAAAATGCGTTGATTTTCCGGGGTTATATACTCCTGGGGCATTAGCTCTTCTCTTTCACTGATTTTAGATGCTTTTTGTTTGTCAATCTCAAACAGGATATACCAAAACCCAGCTCTTCTTAGGGTGGCCTCAGCAGCCTTCTGGACCTCATGTCATGTGATATCAAAGCTTTTCTAATCAACCTGTTGTGCTGCTTGGAGAAAGCTCCGGTGATGTTTGGGACACTGTTGTATTCGTTTTTGTGCTGCCCAGGCAGCTTGGTGTTACACACAACTTGTATCATAACTGCCGTTTCTTTTCTGTGTGACACAGTGAATTGCTTGATCGGGTATTAGTTATTAAATGGTGTAAATATCTCATCAGTTGAAGAAGCCTTCAGTGTGCAATTAAAATTATTTGGGATAATCTAAGATGATGTTTTCTTTATTATTCAGATTGTAGAAGTTTCTTTTTTGTTAAATTTTCAGAGCTTCTAATTGATAGTTTATGGGGATTTTGTGGGGGTGGTTTAAGGCCTTTCAAGAGGCATCCTTCATTCAGATATATTTACATGTTGAAGCCATTGATTAGTTATTTATTTTTATATATAATTAATCATAAATATTATACATATAAATGTGTATTTAGATATTTTTTATTTTTTTAATAATAAATTCGAAACGGTACACCAGTATATATCGGTGTTGGTATATAAACTGTACATATTTAAAGGGTTTGGACCTTGAGCTTTATGCATAGTTCAACCAGCTATTTATTTGTTAATTTATGTGCTAATTTATGATAATTTGATTTCAAATATTTCACATAGCTCATGGTGAAACATTGTGAACTTACTAATTTATTTCAACAAAATTTAAAATTTTTAATTAATTGTTCATCATTTTTGATGTATAAACAAGTTTAAATTATAGTTTAAAATATGTTATTATTGGTAAATGTATAATAGTCCAAACGATATTTTTTTATCTAATCTTTTAATTAATTATAGAAAAAACAAACATAACATGAGATTATTTTAAGTTGTCCCATGAATAATCCCATAAAAAACAAACATATGATTATAACTATTTAATCATCATAGGATTAATAGTCTTGTGATTATAATTCCAGGATTATAATTTTTGCAAACAAACATCCCTTTATTTTTGACAATTTTGGACAAAACTTCCATGTTTTAGCTCTAGTTTAGAATGACAAGTAACAATTCAATACATTCTCTGTTATTTATGCTTGCAACCCAATTTTCTGCATTTGTTTGCTTGTTTGTTCAAAAGCAACTTATTCCTTCTTGCCAATCTTTTTTTCTTGGTGTGTTTCAAAATTTAGAAAAATAATGACAAATTATGACTTTCTAATCTTAAAATAGAAATACACATTTTTTTCAAAAGGTCCTACTTATATATGGAAGAACCTTATAAAAGTAACATTATAATTTTATAATTGTTGATGAATCATCTCAAATTTCTTTTTTTATAATTTGGAACGAAAGAAGTATGTAAATTTGATATAAAGACAGCAATGAACTAGAATGTAAAAAGTAGCTTTAATCACAATATCACATAATTTGAACTTTTTACCAATTTAAAATTTTGGTTTAAGGAATGAAACAAAGCTAACTTCAAAGAAAGTTGTACCAAACAAAAGAAGAAATACAATAGTTTTTGTGAGAATAATATAAACTTGGGACTATTGAAAAGATAAAAAGAGAGAGAGAGAGAGAGAGAGAGAGAGAGAGAGAGAGAGAGAGAACATCAAAATGCTGTGAACTGATCCATCTTTTCAACTATCAAAAACTGTTTGTAGCACAGTTTGTTCATTTGGGTAATGAATGAACAGCATTCACAAGACTTGTAGCTATTGGATCCATATCATATATGTAATATCATGAATGTCAAATTGTCAACTAAGCTTCTATATTTCCAAGTGTAATTATGAATAATGAATAGTTTACCCTCCAAGGATGAGGATTTGGTGAATCTGGAGACTTTGACTTGCCAACACCATCGACAAAATTGCATAGCCTGCATTTAAGAACGGCCGTTTTCCAACCAGATTTCAGCGAGCTTACAGGCGTCTGGTAGGACCTTCAAGTTTCCTATACTTCAAGCCCGTATTATGACATCTCTTATGTCTCTCGCTTGTTACCTCTTTTTTCTACTATTTACAGCATACAAAAATCTCTCTAGTAGTAGTATGTGTTGCCCTTGTGGCTTGGAGCGTCTTTGCAAAGCATTGAACGCACTTCAATGATAGACCTTGGTGGCTCTAGGTCCTTCTCTTGAAGGGCATTCCCGAGCAGCTGCTGCATCTGTGATGCAAAAGTATCATCCAGGATCTGCAAATGATGTGAAAGTGAAGTCACAAGGCAATAAAAATATATAGGAAATATAAAAAGGAATAGGAGATTTTCCTCTATCACCAACTACAGTAGCTTTGAGAAAAAAGGCCCATCTAGGGTGATACTGGTCAACAGGTGGTTTATGACATTCATTTTAAACTTTTTCGAAGGCTTCCTATAGTTACATTTTTAGAATTGAGAGGAAACAAGCTTTGCAATGATAAGCTATTCTATTCTATTCTAGTTACTTTACATTTCCTGTACTCGATTCTACCTATGGATCTAACGATAAAAGATATATATATACAAATAAAAGTGAAACCATTAGTTGTAAACATAATTCTATCTTTATATGGATCACAATATATTGATGCATACTAGTGTGGCTGATAACGGAATCTCTCTCCTGTGCTTTCCAGGACACTGATTTTTCCTAGTGTAGCAGAGTTGGTTGAGGCTCTATTTTAGATCAAGGGTCACCTTGGTTTTCTGGAAGGATTAATATCACCTCCAAAGTAGGCAAGATAATTACCTCAGATAAGAAAATGAAAAAAGTGCCCTAGTTGAGTAAACAGTGTGACGTTGGTTCCATTTCCTCAAGGTAAAACAAGATATTGCAATTTTTTATACTAGAATTTTTATTTCTCCTTGTTTCATTAGTAAATTCTTCGTGCTGAACTTGGAAAATCTAGTAAGTTGCACTTCATTCTGAAAACAAACATTGCCAACCAATGGGTCCTCAAAGGCCAAAGCTCTCTGTACTTCACCTTTCTACCGAAAGCAACCTCACTGGCTTTTAGTTTTTTACTGTAACTACTTGAAACGATTTCAAAACCGACAACAAACATGGGGATAAAGAAGCTGCTCTTACAGATACGGCAATGCGTGAACCCTTGTACCACGACCTATTCTCTTTCCTGTTCTCTAGGAAACTTAAAACATCCTGCAGCAAAATTGAAGCATGAATGAGTGAAAATATTGAAAAGACTGCAGTTTTAGAAAATCTGCGGATGCAATTAACCTACCTGTCCCATCCGATCCCAGTAGCCTCGACAACTTGCAACAAATACATGAGTTTCAAAGATGGTATGGAGGTGATTTATGGTATTTGTAAGCTGCTCTATCAAGGGTTGCATTCTGCTTCTGATATCCGACTCACCCACACTTTCCTTTGAATCCTGAAGAATCTTTTTCAGTTTTGTACCACTCTGTAACCTTGTCTGGATAAGAACAAATAAAACAACAATACACATATCAAAACCGCAGTCAGAAACTTAATAGCTCCTATCACCAAAAAAGAATATGAGAAACAGAAACATAATAATATGAAAAAACAAGGGAAACTATTTTATTTCTGCAAAGCACCCAAAATTCATGCTTTACATGGATGGTATATTGTGCTCTTGAATTGAAACCTAAGAAGCAGGTAAATCCATAAACTGTGAAATTTCAAGGTAAAGAGAATTTATTGGAGATTACCTAAAGTGTTTAACAAGGCTATTAAACGTAACAATAAGTACCACCATGCCTATCAGACCAGCACATCAATACATCAACATGTGGGAGGCATATAAATATTTAATATTCTATGTACATAGATAAGATTCGAACATATGTGTTCTACATCAAAATCTGTTCTTTGGGGTTAGAACTTACAAGTATTAATACTCTTTCAGAAAGATATCCTAATAATATTAATACTTTGATTACATGATCAACATTTAGTATTCTCCCTGTAAATCAAATAATTACAATATAACTTCCTTGGTCACTTCAAAAAGATTCCTGAACCATACTTTTAGCCAGATGATTAAGTGATCACATATCTAGGATTTAGGCAAACTGGCTGAAAACAAATTCAAGATAAGAGTTGAGCTTGAGAAGGATACTCACGTTTTCTGCAAGCTTTTCTACAACTGCTTGCAGATAAGTCCTAAACTTGGATCTAAGCATCACTGTTACTTCGCTTAGACGCTCACCAGGAGCTGTGTTCCCTCCATCAGGTATACATGAACCCCATGACTTCAATTGATGCTCTACCTTGGGGCGTAGGACATCAAGCATTCTCTTCATCGAGTTTAAGAGAATGCCAAGCTGGAATATTAACCAAATTTCAGCCAAAGGAATATATAATATACACTGTAAAGAGTTTGAAATTTTGATAAAGAAGTATATTTACCTCATCAGCTACCACATAAGGACCTACTGAACGTTTGGCAAGCTTCTGCACATATTTGAGGCCAAATTTCTTGGGTGTCATATTCTCTTTTAATGGAGACACAACATCTGCATACTGTTTGTCCAGGGCCTCCACAACTGCCTTCTCAATGTCAGCAATGGCCTGTTTGTTATAGATGACAAAAATGTTAAATATCTCACAAGTTATAATTCTATGTTATCCTTTGAGTAATAAATACTATACAGGCATCCATAACAATATACCAAATTAGACCACATAAGCTCTTCATTCTTTTATTTTTCCGCTTTTGCTGTCTTTTCAATAGTCCTCAGTTAACCACAAAAGGCCACAAATCTGATCTCTCGACCAGCAAGATATCTACCATGAAACACAGGTATAAAATACTTGAACAAGGAACTTCAATCCATTAACACTTGCATTGGACCCTAGCCTCAGTTTTATTAAGTATCTTACAAGCTGGCTTTCAAGTTATTAAGAAAATCTGAATAGATATCTAAATTCAATTGAGATAAAAAAAAGTAACAATTTAGAGTAGACCCAAATACTCCATTATATTATGCATTATAGCCCCCAAAAGCACCAGAAGGACAAGAGAAGACATTACGATTGCGTGAAGAACCCCTCATGACTTACATTCTCCAAAGCAAAAGTATATTCTGGCCAGCGACTGATGATGACCTCATAATCATTCAGTGTTTCTTGCAGGCGGTCATACATCTCATCCACAAATGGGGTAGTAGAGTATTGTGTCCTGACTCCGGACCATTTCACCTGCGAATGAATATTTTTTTAGCATCAAGGCAACAAAACATATATGAGGATCACCTTATCAGATGTTAAATTTTTTAAGGCTTTTACCATTATGTTAACAATTGGTAAACCAAAATTCATTAAGAAGATACCAAAGAGCTTATGTATATTAGCAGCAATATGCAGAACAACATAAAAATTCTCATGACCTACAAATAGTATAAATAATGCTACAATCACTAGTATAATAACTTCACTGCTTAGTATGTGTACCTTGTCTAATTTGCACGTCTCAAGCAGAGCAAGGCGCTTATCTTGAATCCAGAGGATGATGTACAAATGGAATAATTCTTTTGCATCAACTCCACCTTTGACAGGACTGAGAAAAAACAGATATTTAAGTACACATGCTAACAAATATTTTAACAAAATCTGAGGAGAAGAAACACAACAAATATATTACTTTATATTCCAGCTGGAAAGATCCCTTTGAAAATCTGCAGTTGCAATAACAAGTTCTGTTACGGGAAGTGAAGGGCCTGTTGGGGGACATGCAATGAGGAATGAGCGCAATCTACTGCATAATTCTGCGCTGTATATAGCCGAGGACAGATTCGGCAGGTCTATAAAACTGCACACAACAATTTAGCAATTAATTGTATAGATCATATTCCATTTTAGCAATTAACTGTATAGATCATATTGAACTTCTAACACGAGATATAGTAGTATCCTAGAAAAAAGTATAAACGTGTTACAATTCATTAATAGCGTCCTCATTTACTGACATGCTGAAATTGGAAAGCCAAGTTGTACTGTGGCTCCAGTTAGTCAAAATACATTAGATACTTCTTTTATTGGTGCAAAACATATACATTAGACTCTAGGTACAAAGAGGAAAAAATTAATGAACTATTTATTTATTTAGTTTGGGTTGGAAAGAAACGTTGGATTACCAATTTGGAGCAGGCTTCCACAACCAAAAACCCAACAAGGATTAAATTCTAGGTCTTGATACAGCTACATGGAGATTTTACTAGCAACTAAAAAATATTAAAGAATTTCACCACCTAAATGCTACAAGATATAATGGAAAATTTGGTATTAGGTAAGGACCAAAATATCACTCATAAACTATTGAAATACTATTTTTAATGTTTTCTTAATATACTAACTGAATATTGCATTAAAGGAGTTAAAACTTAAAACTCAGAAGAATCATTTTTTTTTGGAGTTTCTCATCCTTAATTTTTTTTGGGGATTTCTGCAATCTCCTTTGTAAAATTCAAGTTTTCAATTTCTATTATAGTTGTATTGATTTTACTAATAACTTTCTTTCAAACTTCTTCAACGCTGAAATTCCATTCCGACAGATAGGCATGTCAGAAAAGAATCGAATCAAAACTTTTATAAGCTACATTACTTCATAACTTAATGATGAGAACAACATGAGAGCTATACTTTGAAGAGAGACTAATGAACTGTTATGAACATTGATTAAAGTACGGCATGTGCTTACCACAGGCACAAAAACTTTCAATACAGTTTTCAGGGTCTATTAATATAAAAAACAGTTAAGCAAGCAGGTTACCATATAATTTGGAGCAGAGTCTCATTTATCATATGCAAAATTCCACAAACTTAAACTAAAGATAATATTACATGCCCTAATGTAGTGGGCCTAGTGGCATACAACTATGATGTCTTCTCAAATGAAAGAAAACAGAATTCATCATTTGCAAGGGAATTCTAATAATCTCTATGAAACAAAGCACCAAGATGTCACTAAGATGTCACTGATGGCATCCATTATATTTGATTATTACTCTTCACTGTCATTTAGAATACGATACTGCTTCCTGAAACCCATTTTCTATGTATTTTGCAGTATCTTACTTTCAACCCACCTTATTAGTATGATGAACAATAATTTACATGATGGACACGAAAAACCATTTGACCCACTCTCAGCGATGTAGGTCATCATCTTACGGATGCATGTAAAGAACAAAAAACTCTAGCTTAATCATATTTTAGTTATAGCTGAAACTAAGTTCACTGGAAAAAATGGTTTAAATTCTCATCAGAAGATAAAGCTAAATATGCACTCGACTAAAACGAGCAAATAAATGTTGTGAAATATAATGAAGTTCCAACACATTGATTGACAATCTAAATTATTGTATAAGCTTCAACGTTCTCATGAAGTGAGAAGAAGAAATTTTACCTGGGAAGTATATCTTGATTGTGGATCTCTATATCAGTAAAAATCTCATTCCTTATGTTGAGGCAAAGAGATTTCATTTTCTGATAAGCAGTTGTGACACTAACAACATCCATCAGAATGCCTTCATTATTACCACTAACATATTCATCCGTCTCAGTCAAGTGCCTTCTTGATCTCTTTTTTGCAGCAGCCTGGAAATATACGACAACTTAATTAATTATGGAGAAGTGGCGTCTCACAATAAGCATAATTATACTAATGTTAGTTTCTTGAACCTGGAAATAGCTGTATAATTTGTTCTGTGCTTCAGGAGATAATATATCATGAAGAAGCGTATAAAGTCTGACTGCTGGCTCCAACGCAGGCCCTGCACGCCCAGTAGCAGGCTGAAAAACATCCATTATCCCAGATGATGCTGACTCGTCTAAGGACTTGTAGTTTTCAAAAACAAGAGTGAAGACCTGTCCAATTTGGTCCTCAATTTCTCCTAAGATTCGGTTCTGATGAGGACACAAATCATGTGCGATGTTAGAAAAGGTTCAATCAGCAGGCACCTTATTTTTAATCTAAAGCATTCTATTACAGCATAAAAAAAACTGCAAAGAAATGAAAATTATATTGCTATACTGCAGTAATTAAACTAAAATGAACACCACCACCACCAATAACAATTGTTTAAAACTGCAAATTTAAGTTTTACCTCTTGATGACTCAGAGTGCTCTTACAGTTGCCCTTCATTACAACCGGCAATAACAAATCATATACTAGAGTGAGACAGTCGGCCGTTGGTGTAGCAACATCCATGACATAAGAAAGGTACCTGGAAATAAGTATTATAGATGTGTGTGTATCAGAAACCATTCTGGTATAATAAGTATTAGAAACCATTTCAAGCTGATTAACAGGCAAATAAGAAAAGCCAATCTAACAAGTCTAACAACATCCCAGTACCTTAGTTTGGTGTATGCATCAGAAACTCCAAAATATGATGCAAATTCAGTGAGCAACCACTTCCATGGGCCATGCAGCAACAAATTCCTTTGCTGAAAATGTTGATCTTTCATTGCAACTTCAAGTACCAGGTCATATGCTACAGTTTCTGCAACAGAGCCGCACTAGGAACCAAACAAAAGATCAGTTAAAATATAACTTTTCGAATTCTAAAAACAAAAGTGCAAGTGTTAAAGCAATAAAAGAAAAATACGAACAGCTTCAGAAAAGAACCATCTTGTCGACGCAACTTTATTCAGTCATATGATAAAACTGATTTTATCTAACAAGGAGGAACAAATTACCTATCAAAGAAAAGGGAAAAGGAGGATGGTTTCTGACTTTCTACACTTTCACTAAAGAGACAATAATGACAATAAATTGAAATATGTACAGCAATATGGATCCCCATCATATATTTGAGCATATCCAATAAGTCTCTGACCAAAGTTTTAGCCCCGTTTTATTTATCCAGTTATCCTAACTTCCATTTTGCTTTATCCCATTTTAATTGTCTCATTTCCTATTTGATATTTTTTATCCCATTTTCCCAATATTACCCCCCTTCTTTAACTTCATCCATTTTTCATTAGAAAACAATAATTCACATCACATTGGAAACATAACAAAAGCCTTTATTTTCTCCCCTTTATCTCTAGCCCTCTATATCTATCTAAAATGTGAATAAGCAAGAATATTGCAGACCATAAGAAAGAAAAGTAGAAGAAATTACTTAGGTGGGAGAATAGAGAGACTTGGAGACCCCATTAAGAGAGAGAAGGGAGGAGAAAGTGGACATCACATTGGAAACATAACAAAAGTCTTTATTCTCACCCCTATCTCCCCTATTGGAGAACGTGAGAGAGAATGTAGGAGAAATTAATTAGGTGGGAGGGGGGAGAGAGAGAGAGACTTGAACACTATATTAAGAGAGGGAAAGGGATGAGAAAGTGGGAGTGGGTTAAAAGAGACATAATTAATAGGAATACTATGAAGGGTATTTGGGAAGAGGGGGGAAGGGGAGTTTCTTATTAACCATGTATTTTGTAATTAGGACAGTTAAAATGGGACAGAGGGAGGGAGTAAAATAATTTAATGAATATATATGCATAAATGAAGCTTTAGTAAATGTTATAAGCAATTGCAGAAACACCTTCTCTTTTTCATTCTCTCAACTTTTTCTTGGGTAAAGAAAACTTCCATAGAGTCGTACTTCTTTTGCCATCTAAGGGACATATATTAGACATATTTCCGTATAATCCAATAAGGGAAACTGGAGTATCAGTATCTTACTTTCTGTGGCTTCATTCTACTAAGTAAAATCATGGTCATAAGTTAACAAACAAAAAGAAAATTCCAAATTCGTCCATGGCATATCTAATCAAAACATATAATATGCAATTATAAGAAAATTCCAGGTTCAAAATTCTGCAACTTCATGCACGGGCTCACCTTAAGATGACTATTTTCATCTAAAGTTGTTGAATAGTTTATAAAGAGTTGAACTTTTCCAACAAGCTCATGCTCTGGTTCTCGATAAATAGACCACCAGCGTAGTTTGTCGCCCTGCACAGATCTTTGATATTAGCCTTCAAGTTCAACTGAAACAATTATCAAAAAGATTAAAAAATTAAAAGGATTCAGAGAAAGAACTTCACTGGATCTTCGGAAATCGTAGCAACTTGGGCAAGGACACGACCATAATTCTTCCCCTTGGAGTCTTGGACTTCAACAATTAGATCATCTCCTAGGCTATCTGGAAAGCTGTAAAGTCATCAGTGCCTAATTGGCAAATCCAAACATTAAAATAATAAAAAGATGTTTAGCACAGAGTGTCTACATACAATACATGGGTTTCACCAGATCCAGGTTGCATCCGTATGGAATCCTCTTCAGCTGAACTTTTAAGTCTTAGCAAACAAGAGTATGTTTCTGTTTACATCAACAGATCTCCATGTTAGTTGATTGTATTATGCAACTTACAGCTGCAGACTCAGTTTGACATTTGATCCCATTATCATATGCTCACTCGTCATTAATTATCAAAGAACATGATTCCATCAAGATGACACAAATAGGTTAAGCATGTATGACATGGAGACTCAACCATATAAGTTATAAATGGTAAGGAGTAGTAAATTTGATTTTCAAAATTTGACTTACGAAAAGATTGAGCACAGAGAAGAACTTTCAATAAAGACAGTTTGGATAAATTCTCGCTTTTAACTAAGATGATAAAATTTGTGCCACCCCTATGGTTTTGACATAAAATGCACATACCTTGCACAACATCATAGGAAGATGAACTGCTTCTTAAAGTAGTTACACCAGTTTTTAGTAGTCCAGAGACTTGTTTTATATATTGTGTGCTCGCCTGCACATATGCCAAGCTCTGGCGTGAAAAAGAACTATTCCCAGATACTCGAGGTGCAAAATGAATTTTCCGAACTGCTTGACATCCAGAAGACAGTGTTGATTGAAAATTGGAGAAGCTGTTTCTGACAGATTCCAGTTTTATTTTTGGTATGGATGAAAAACTGCAGCCTGTAGGTGGATCCAGGGACATTTTCACCTTACGAACTGCACAATGAACAATAAAGACAGTTCCATTACCATGCACATAATTAGTTGGAGTATCACTATAGATGTTAAAACTACCTTGAACCTTCATTTTCCCAACCATTTTCTTAGGTTTCGGGGCAGCTCCTTCTCCAGGAAGTTCTGAAGAGCGCTTCACCAGCAGCTCTTCCTCTGATTGCAATAGAACTTGCTGCAATCTGGAGTTCAAACACGAGAAATTGAAAGGGTGTGTATAAAAATATCAGTACGATGGATGTTGCTTTCACAGTCCAAAATTCAAGACAACAGTCCTATAAGGCTATAATATGCACACCTTTAAAATGAATCTGAGTGTATATATTCAATAGACCCACATATGAAAACACAATAGAGCTACAACATAACTGAAACATGGTCAGTTGGTCACATGATTCAAAAACTCAGATGGCATTTAGACTTCCTCAAATGTGGTTCTATTTATCTTACCAAGAGATATCCCTCCTTCCCTCCTTCTCTCTTCACCAAATAATTCTTTACTTGACGAGCCATTTTGCTGAGATATTCCCCAGCAGAAATGGAATATTACTCACTTGATTGTGAGCATTTGGTCTTGAGGTTTTCCAAAAGACTGCAAATCTTTGATCAAGAATCCAAAGTAAAATTAAAATTGGGAAAGGATTAATTCAGTCCTACTGAGAGGATTTTGAATTCCATTGGATAACTGGATAGGAAATCCCTCTGTCCTTCTGCACTTGTTTGATTCTAAACATTCGGCAAAAGGTTTTCTAAAGTGATTGTAAAATTTGCATCTAGGTTTCAAGGAGAGATTGTATAGGTGGAAGTGCTAATGTAGTGTCTACTGACTAGGTCTTAAACTCCATTTGATAGCTGGATATTAAAACCGATCCCTCCCTCCCTCTTATATATACCAATCCCGTAATACTTGTCCAATTTATTGCTAGAAATT
The DNA here is from genome assembly GCA_020205615.1 of Panax quinquefolius. Taxonomy (NCBI): domain Eukaryota; kingdom Viridiplantae; phylum Streptophyta; class Magnoliopsida; order Apiales; family Araliaceae; genus Panax; species Panax quinquefolius. The sequence continues at coordinate 55,351,069 of CM035170.1, forward strand.
CTTGACACAAACATAGAAAACGCAACGAAAGTGCTCAATTGGACATGATGGCATTGTGGATGATAACAATAGAATAAAATTACCCGAATGTGTTCCGCAACATAGCACACTCATTTTCAAGAAACATGGGCGCTTCCATGCAACCCTTTGCCCAAGCATGAAGACAGAGCCGAACGCATGCATCATATGCAATTACTGCATGCCATGGCCCTAGCGCACTGAATTTGATCGATAAACATTGAGGTTCAGCATGAAACTTAGATATGTAATGTAATATCATACATCGTGAAAAAGAAATAATCAGTAAATATCATTTGTGAAATGATACAACCAACTTCAGTCTAAGTGGTAAAAATAGATACCTTGCGTGAAATGAGGGAAGACGAGTAGGAAAAGAACCCGAAGGCACACCACTTTCTGCACAAGCCGCAGTCCTAAGAAACAAGCACAAGGGAATAATTTATTCAACTTAGAGCTAACAGAACATGTGTGTATCCAAAAGCATATCAATCTTCCTCCAAACGTAAGTTTCTTTACATAATGTTTTGCTAAAAAAAGGAGTATAAAATCCATACAAACCTCACAGATACGTCAGGAATCTCCTGTCGAATAATATTCTGTGGATTGATAATGGGGGACTTTCTTTCCAAACTATTTGGCTTCAAAAAACCACGCGCATCTGCTTCCGAAGGCATACATTGTGCTCTGAAGGCAGGAATATGCTCTGCATCTTGCTTGATTTCCCCAGTAGCACCAGAAAATGGAGGTGCACTGGGATTGTCATCATCAGAGGGCTTTTGATTCTGCAAGTTTCTAGCATTTAAGTCCTGCAAAATTTTTGATTTAGCAGAACGAACATGCTATATTATGTTCTTGAATTAATACAAAAGTTGCTGTTAATTATACAATTGACAAGCTGATTTCCAACACTACACTTTGTTCTTCAAAGACCAGTCAGATATCTTTGGACATACACACCCTGATACTAGAGCACCTATAAGTTTCATCTGTTAGCCATGAGAAGAACCTTAAACTTAAGATCATCAATTGAGCACCTGATGTAGAATCCACATCTAAAAATAAAAAAATTATTCAATAACAGAGTATAACCCTGTCCCCATCCCTGCTGTATAATGCAAACAAATACTCTTAAAAAATTTCTCAGTCACCAGCATTCACATTCAATATCTTACACTCATAAAAGTTACTTTAAATGCAGTAAAAATGTAGCAATTTAGCATTAGTGTTCTCTTTACACTAATATGAGCAAAAATAGTAGTAAGATGAGGAAGACTACAGCATGATTTCAGATGCATCGACTTTTTGCAGTTTGCCAAATTAATATGTTGCTGCATGTAACTTAGATTTTCATTCACTCATCATGGAAAACACAAACAGATTATGACAAGATATATTACCTTAAGCAGTTTGAACAACATAAATCATCAAGTTGGGGAAATATTATTTCTATAAAACATGAATTCGATCATCGTCACTAACCACCATAACTAAGTTCAAGCCAAAAAGTGTGCAATTGCTATATTTTAAACATTAAATATCTATAGAATCACATATTCCTCAAAATTTGAAAGACAAGCAAAAGTAAATTTAATCAAAACATACCTTCTTGGAAGCACCTTCTGTATTCACCCATGAAGGCACACTGGAAGCATAGCCCTCAGAAGCATACGCCTTTTTACCAGGCACACTTCCAGTACTCCTTCCCACTTGGGTAGATGAAAACTCAGAGCTTGCAGCCGAATCCGATGATTCATCCTCAGTAAAGCCATTGGTTCCAACTGAGTACCTATTGGCTCCCCTCACGAGTCTATCCACCACAGTCCCACGTCCTCTCCCAATGGTTTCTCTCGAGGAACTGACATCATCTGAATACACACTGTCGCTTGCATATTGAGTTTGCCTTTGTGCAGGATTATAATAACTTCTAGCTGCAGCATTGTTAGGAGCTCTAGCATCCTGCGGCGACGAATCTAAGGAGTATCTCCCCCCATAAACCTCCTCCTCTGAATCCGTGGACATATCATTTTCCGACACGGATCCACTATCAACTTCTCCCGGAATCGTTCTAGAAACCGGGATCACCCCTGGCAAATGCCCACTTCGGAATTTCGGCGGAGGCAATCCAAAGCCTCTACTGCCACTTCTAATATTAGAAATAGGATCTATCCGAATTCTTTGGTTTGACATTGAAAAAGGAACTTCTTTCTTCTGATTTCCAGAACCCTGAATTAAATATTCAAATATCAAAATTCCATAAGAGGGGCAAATTCACAACTACCCATTAACTTCAATTCACATTGAACAAGCATTACATTAGATAAATTCAAAGGCACTGTACTTATCCGAAAACAACAACAAAAATCTAAAAACATTCAAGTAAATCAAGCCATACTTAACTGAAAAAACATTGACAAAAATCAAAACTCTTAATTAATGAAGGAGAAAAAAAAACTGACCTCCTTAACCCAACGAAGGGCACTATTGTCAAGGCCTTCAGTAAACATCCTCCTTAGGGCTTTTAGCTGCAATCACCTACACCACCATAGTCGAATTTTCACACAGTGTGTAAAAAAGGGGGGAAAACAGAATATATTTATATATATATATATATATATATATATATATATATATATATATATATATATATATATATATATACAAACAACACTCTTTATTCAAAACAAGAGAAAAACTTACATAATAATCAAACTCCAGACACTCAATGGTTGAATTGGGGGTCAAATAAAACCCAAAAAAGGGGAAATTACAGCAATGCAGAGGGTTTAACAGAAACCAGACAGATCTAGAGAGATAATGAGGGTAAGAAGAAGATCGCAGGTCAATTGTGAACAAAGTAAGAAAATTACAGAAACAGAAAGTTATAGATTCAGACTGGAGAAAAGGCTTTTTGGGTTACAGCTCTATTCTTTTTCTGTGAAGTTCTTAGCTGTTAGCAGAGAAAAAAGAGTACACAGGAAGGTGAGCTGCTAGAAGTGGGTTTTTCTTTTTCTCTCTCTATAATAATAATAATAATGTCGAAAAGGAAATTATAAAAAAAAATGAAAATGAAAATTTTGATTTTTAGTGTTTCGAATATTCCCGTTTTCAAATTAAAATTATTTCGAACGAAACAATCCTATGAAACAACGACAACTTGTGTCTGATGTCACTAACATCATTGTCAGTACAGACGACATCGTTTTCAATGGATACGACGTTGTGTTATTATTATGTTGGGACTACAGTAGGGACCTAGTGAAGTAGGCCATACATTTGGATTTAGGGTTAGCAATTTTTAATTTTATTTTGATAATCGGTAATTTCCCAACTAATAGGATTAATCTCAACGAACCCGAATCAACCTTTTTATATGGGCTTACGCCCGCGACATGGTACAGGACGTCTGAGTCTACGACTCATTCCGGGACGTCATTTGAACTATTACGCCAATTGTTAATATTTTATTTCTTTAAGTACTACTTGTATTTTTTTCTATTCTAATGCATAATATTATATATCTTCAATTTTGTATTAAATAATATGTTATTATTATATTAAAGAAATTAATATTTTTAAAACAAAAATAATAATTTCACAAATTTTTTACCTTCATATGAAAAAGAATCTTTTATTAAATATACTTTTGTGTTAGTCATATAATAAAATATTATTTATTTTACTCTCTCACATAAAAAGATTTTATTTACAAAAAAACTTTAATAAAAAGATTGTTCATTTGTTGACAATTGTTTAAATTATCAAAAATGTTTAAACTTATTATCAATTTTATTATCATAATATCAGTATTTAACTAATAATTGTTATTTTGAAGAGTATATATTGAAAAATTTTGTTTTTAATATTTATATATTTTATTAAAAAATGTGAAATATACCCAAAAAAGGTGAATTAAAAAAAAAAAGCAAGAAAAAGATAAAGGCCCGAAAATAAAGAGCACGATTAGTGAAGTGTCCTTTAAAAAGGTGAAGTAGAGGCCTACGTGGCACAGAGGTAATAGAGAAAGTCGAACGTTGTAGTGGGAACACAAAGGTGTGGATGGTTTTACTTAGGTGAGAAGAATTGGTCACATGGTTATGGTGGGTCCCACTTACTGCACTAGACTTATTAAAATCCCTTAATTACAAGTAAATTCATTAATTAAATTCCTTTCTCTGACTACTTTTTGACCGGTGGGTGAGTTACAATACTCACATGCATGCAGAGTGAGAGATCACATTTCAACTTATGTATTGAAATTATATTGATCAATTGATCAAAGTTAATTTGAAGCTAATCACTTTCTCTTTTTATTATATGGAGACTATTTAATATTTTAAAAAATCATTAATTTATTTTTAGAAAATATTTTAAAAATTACAAAATATCATTTTGTACATAATATTATAACTCACACAGTTATATACAATGTTATTCACCTCTTTTTTTATCTTATTTTATTTATAAAATAAATTTTAATGATCTTTTAAGTAAGTTGGAGAATATTTTATTTTTTTTGCTCAGAAGATTTTTGTTACCAAAAAATATAAATAGAGTATTTGGTTCAACTTGTTATGACAATATAATGAACAAAATTCAACTTATTTTTCAAAATTTTAATTGATCATAAATATGTGAATACCAAACATGCAGTATGAGGTTTAACTTTCGAATTTAATATATGCATGTGAGTATGTAAGTAATGTGGTCTACCTTTTATTTATGATAAAATATAAAATAACACAATTTCCTTTAATCAAGAAAATTAAATAACACAACCTCACATAATTTAATATTTTACTTTCATTGTTATGTTACAAGTACTAAATTAAACACTTAGATCCTTTTAAATTTTAAAATAGTTGTTGAAAGTCATGCTCTAGAGTCTAATAAAATTCATTTGATTTTTTTTATTTATTTGTAAAGGAAATTGATATTTTGACATAATTTTTAATATTTTTACATAAAAATCGTCGCTATAGATTTTTTTTACTGTCTTTATACATCTATAGCGACACTTTTTATATAAAAATATTAAAAAATCACGTAAAAATATTAATATCCATTTGTATATACTAATTTGGAATCATATGATAGGAAGAAACTTTAATTTGAAATATTTTGAACATGCATATCAATTTGTTTTAAAAGCTTTTCACCGTCCACATCGTGGCCCATGGCCCATCCAACATAAACAAGGCAACTCCATCATTTACATACATATTATTTTGAATCTTTTGTGTATTTTATTATATTTAAAAAAAAAGAAAATGGAAAATGGAAAATTATTATTTCTAATTCCGTATGTATTGATTTGCAAGTTTCCTATAACTGCTCTCTCTTTTTAGCCATCTCAATCCTATAATTTTTCTTAATTTGTCCGCTAATTGTTGTTATGGTTGACCATTTTCCTTATATAAAATATGTTATTTATTTAAAGGATTATTATTTAATTTCTTTCTACCATTGTAAGTTTTTTTTTCATTTGCAATATATTACAATTTCAATATATTCGAGTCTTTTGGACTAAAGCTATAAAATGATCAAACAGTTTGAATTTCGATTCGTCTGCTCGCTCGATTAAAAGTTCGATTCGAAATTTCAATTAAATATAAATGATTCAAATATGTACAAATTTTAAAATTCGATAAATTACTCGAACATCCTCAAATTATAGTTTTCTATTAATATTCGGATCATATTCGTTGTAAAAGTTGAAAGTGTTCGGATTCGATTCAAAATCGTACTCGACCTGGTAACTAAACGAGTCTCAATCAAACCTTATTTTATACTCGATAAATTTTGTGAACCAAATCTAAAAAACTCAGTACTCGACTCGACTCGACTCAATTCATTTACACCCTCTCTCAGCTGTTGAATGTAGCTGAATTAAAAGATATGGAAGACTGGATCTAGAGATATGTAGCATCATAGGGTTACAAAACCAGAACAAAAACTCACGCATGCTGATGATCCACCTGTCAAATAGACATGTTCATATCTTGAACCCATAAAACAACATTGACACAATCACACAAATGACAGCAAACTATTAAGTCAAAGTAACTGTTTAGTAAACTTAAAACAGAAATTGGGGTTTCATTCCCATCATATGGCAGATGTTGTTTAGTTAGTTTATTTACCAGTAATAAAACCAGAGTGTGCAACTTGTATTTGAGAATTTTCTCTAATTATTTGACATTTTAGAGGTGGGCACAAGGATTAAGATAATAATTAGAAAATATTAAATATAGTACTCAATTGTCTATAATACCCTTAAATTTTTTGTTGTGATAAGAAGAATTTTGTTGGGATAAGGAGAGAGAAAGAGTTTAAAGTATCAAAAATAGGTAGAGTATAATAAGAGGTAATTTTGAAAAAATTGTCATTAATTTTTCTAGATTTGAACAAACGTCAAATAATTAAAGACAAATAAAAAACTCTAAAACGTCAAATAATTAGGAACAGATGGAGTATCATCTAGGACATGAACGAGACACGGTCAGCAAGCACCATCAATGGTTGAGTATACTCAATATTACTACCTCCTCCCTAAAGAATTAGTTTAGTTTCACTTTTCTGGTCAAATTAATCAATTTTAATTCTAAAATTAAGCATAATCATTTATATGTTCAAATCCATGTAGTATTAAATTCGATATAATTTCTTATGTTTATAGTTTCTCTATCTATATTTATAAATAAAAAAATAGTATATATTTAGATTACAAAAAATGATAAAATAAATTTCGGGACAAATCTCAAGTCCAAATCGAATCAAATCTATTCAAATAAGGCATTAAACTACTTGGTCAATATTATCTTCTTGTTTCATCTTAGCCTACCACAAACTCACCTAAAAGGTCACGACTTGGTAGTAACTTAATTTCTTATATATAGACAAATTTTTTCCATAAACTTCGATGTAGGACTGTAATGTTACACGGAGGGAGTAATATGAAAACCACAAATACATTACAGTATTGCCCTCACTTAATTTTTCCCTGCTGCTAGAGCCTCTAGCGACATGTTATTCCTGTCGATTTACAGTATTGCCCTCACTTAATTACAGTATTTACAGGTTCAGATTCGTTCTAATTTTAATTTAAAATAATAATAATTATAGTAATAAAAATAATAATAATAATAATAATAATAATAATAATAATAATAATAATAATAATAATAATAATAATAATAATAATTGTTATGTCTGATTGTAAGTTATTTTAGGTTGCAAAGAGTCTTTAGATAATGTAATATTTTTCGAATTTTAATCTAATTTTTCGTTACGCCGTACCTTTGTACACGGACAATTACTAATAATATTTAAAATACCCGGTTGCCATGTAGGTGAAATTCCTTACCAAGTGACTCCATGACCAGCTGCTGCAAATACCTACTAAATAATAACAGACTACCCTTATAAGGAAGGACTACCATGTCCTGTTGATAGCCATTAAACAAAAGCACATGTAAGAATAAATTGAATCCATCACAAGACATCCTCGACAGGAAACTGATAAAGAATACAATGAAAGCCCATACCAGCATAAAACCAGCAATGCAGCAGGTTTATTCTTGACCTGAATAAAAGAGAAATAATCAAACTGGAAATTGACCCTCTGGAGGAGTTGGGGGCTTGATCTGCAGTTTCAATGCCAGAATCTTAGATACAGAGCAAATCGACTTCAAGCTCCATAGAAAAAGGTAAATAACTAGATCTTTTTTAAAGTAAATTAAACCAATAGAAAAATGAGTCCTTCATAAAACTATGAAAGACAAAAAAATAACAATAAACCGAGATGGAGCAGAAGTGCCAATTAGCTCAAATGTGCAACAAGTGTGTGGCAAAAACTCCTCAGTCCTCATAAGTCATAAACAACAAACTTTTAATGGGTCCAAATTATGTGTACTTTCTGTAGTTAAATTCAATGATCTTAACTAACCATCTAGAGAATTGAAAACAACAACAAAGTCAGAATGTATGGCATAGTTATCAAGGCGACTAGGCGAGGCGAGGCAACAGCCGGGAGCTTAAGCGCTAATTAGGCGACAAGGCGTTCAAATAACCGACAAGTCGTTAACAATGTAAATTTTATACATATAAAATTATATACATTTAACATTTATATGAATATATATATATATATATATATATATATATATTAATGATTTACCATATTCATAATGTAGGTTGTAGCATATCAAATCACAATAAGAAGTGAACAAGATCAAGTCAAAATGATAATTTTATTATAATTGTAATTTTTTGAACTTGTACTAACTTCAAAGTATATAGATGACTATACCTTTATAATATTTAGTTTAATTCAATATAATTCTTATATTTGTGTTTAGTTTCTTAAGTTTTAAAATGGGTTAAATATATTTTTAGTCACTAAACCGAGGTCGATTTACATTTGCATCATTGAACTGAATTTTTTTACGATCAATTTATTGAACTCTCATTTTTTTACAAAATAATTAAAATCGTCAAGCCAGTTAAGTTTTTAACGGCAAAATTACGTGGAAGTGTCTAATCAATTTTTTTTTGTACCATGGAAGAGAGAGAAGGTTGAGCTGGAAAATTCATTAAATTAAATTAACCAAATAAAAATAATTCAAGAAATTCTTCATTCTTCGTCCACTACATCACCCCTATCCATTCACCAACTGAACATAACCCCCACCCACTCACCAACTGAACATCGCCCCCTCCATTAATTCAATAACTGAACATCATCATCATTCTCCAGGCCATTTCATTTAATTAACTCTTCCTCTTCCATCATCATACATAATACATATAGGAAAACTCCACCAATGGTAAGAACTTGTCCCAACTTCCCTTGAAATCAAGGACACAGAGTCTTAATAGATCTTCAAGAGTTTGAATAGTCCTCTCCGACTGTCCGTCCGTTTGAGGATGATATGCTGAGCTAAATCGTAAATCTGCGCCCATAGCTTTTTGCAAACTAACCCAAAATTGCGAAGTGAATCTTGGGTCTCGATCAGAAACTATGGATACTGGCATACCATGCAATCTTACAACCTCATTTATGTACATACGAGCAAGACGTTCAAGTGTATAAGTTTCTCGTATCGGTAAGAAATGAGCAGACTTGGTCAATCTATCAACAATGACCCAAATTGCATCTATTGTGACGCCCCCAAAATAGGTATACATCACCTATTCTGAGTTGTCAATACATGGTACAGAAACAACTACAACTTTATTACAATAATTGTCGTGCAAAATACAACAACACATATATCTTTGTGAGTTTGGATACAAATATATACCAACTCAGAAAGACGTCACAATGACACCTTACATAAAGGTATAGTCAAAAACTGTTTTAGAAATTAGAATCTTTGGGAAGTGCTCAAGAGAAACCTTCGCATACGGGGGAGGCCATGCTTTTAGGTTATGGTAGATATCATATGGCCACGAGAATTATCCTCGTTGACCTAATAGACCCCAAAGAAAAAACGAGAAGATTACTATCATATTCTTTCCAATGGTGAGTCTTCTCGACATATCATTATCTCCACTGCCTCTAATTGGGTATTATACTCCAAACAAACACCAAGATTATAAAGGTAGTGCTTGTAAATATACTCGTGAAGTGGATGAGCACAACCTTGTCTTATATGATAACACGAGTTTGTATGTCATTAGACATCTTGTATGATAGTGACAAAACACCATTCCAAAGTTAAATTCACCTCACCCTCAACATCTATAGACCACCACTCTATTCCCTCGCTATCCCCGCTCGACCCAAATACACTTTTATTACACGAAAGGAATTGTGAAACAAAAGGGTGAGCACAACTAGCTCAAGAAAGAATATTATGACTAAAGATAAATAAATTATCAATAGTCTTCATCAAGAATAAATCGAGATTTAGAACATATGGTAGATGATAAAACTTTTCAACCATAGTTGCGGTGAATGAATGAGCAATCCATTAGAAGAGTCAAATAGACCATAAAAAATCTATTATCTTCTCCATGTTAAAAGTCCACCAACAATGTTTTATCCTCAGTAACATCAATCAACAATTCACGTCCACAATCACGTATAACTCATAATCGTAATTGTAGTTCTAAATTCCTTTCCTCATCCAAGACAAAGATAATTTTCATCACTTGTCTTTACCTCGAAATATCAAAGATCATGGTTATACCAAATCACGCCTTCTCGCTCATAATCATACTAATAAATTCATCTTTTGCACCACGGGCCAAAGATATTCATCAACAGCCCATCTTTACACTACAAAGCAAAGATATTCAACAACGGGTCATCTTTGCATTACAAGCCAAAGATATTCATCAATAATTCATCTTTGCTACACAGCTAAAAAGATATTCAACAACAAAATCATCTTTGCATTACGAGCAAAAGATATTCATCAATAATTCATCTTTGCACTACAAAATTTAAGATATTCATCAACAAGTCATCTTTGCACTACGAGCCAAAGATATTCATATATCAAAGAAATACATAATCATCTCAGAAGTTATATAACAATAATTATAACCATGTTGATCAATTCACCTTTGCACTTAAGCTAAAAATATTCAATTGTAAATTCAATGGTCATGATCATACCAACCAACAATTCAACTTTTGCACTCTCGGCCAAAGAGAACCTATGGTCACGATCATACCAATAATCTACCCATCTTTACACTCAAGTCAAAGAGAAATATCATCATTAGGGTTATAAGAATGTTATATAAAAACAATATAATCAAAACATGGTTTTAATTTCAAGAGTAAGATTCATAAATCAATGATAATTTGGTCGAGAGAGAAACCAATTTGTCGTGAATAGTACTCGTATTCGTATTATAAGTACATCGTGATAATGCATCGTAAGTAACCTCTACACCTAAAAAATATAAAGTTTCATAATAAAATTCATATCCATATTTATAACACCTTAATCCAAATGTTATAAATCACTTAGAAATCTCATAATCTAATATTATTAATATTATAATAATATTTTAATCATTTCTTAAACTTATAAATAATTTAATCCAATTATTTACACTTTAATAATTAATGCATTTAATCATCTAAAAATGCCAAACTCATAAGATTTCATCATCATTAACCAAAACCCTCATAAAAATCTGCATATACCTCATATATGATTCTCAAGCCAATAAATCATATTTTCCAATTTTCTTACTTCACATAACATATTTAATTCATTTACTCATAACTAGAATATTTTCATGAAAAATACCAAATCAGTTCCAAAAATATTTCTTTTCTGGGATTTAGCATAACATAGTCCCATATTGAACATATATTTTTCTCGAAATTTTAAAAATTCATTTACTATTTTTCATATGGCCAAAACCACTGAATATTTAAACATTTATCATAAATTGTACTTTTATCCAAAAATTCTGAAATTTACACGGTATTCTGATATTATATAGATGTACTTCCAATAAAAATTTCATCAATTTTGGAGTTAATCACAAGGAGTTATAAGCGGATACTTTTAAAATAGTCTTTTCTCATAAAATCCATAACTCCTAATCTATACATCCAAAAATCGCCATTTTTGGACACAATCTACAAAACTCATCAAAATATCATTTCCAATTTTTCCAGAATTTTGAAGGTCCAGAAAAATACAAAACTGAAAAACATAATCACCCTTAAAAATCCCTTTACTATCCCTTACCTCAAAAGAGCATCTTGACCTAATAATATTTTGAATCGAACTTGCACCGTATAGGAATACTCAAAGTATACTCAAAATACTCACAAGAATACGCCGATAATATAGAGAGAAAACTTCAGTTTACGGTGTGATTTTCAATTCTAACCCAAGCACCCTATTTATAGAAAAATGCTTTAGAACACCAAAGCGTAAAATTGAATATAATAATAATATTATTATCAAATTTCAAGCCCACCTCTAGACATTTGAAATCAGCTGATTTTGCACATGTTTAATGAGGCCACAAAAATATAAAAAACGTTTTTATTAATAAAATAAATAAAACTTCCAAAAATCAATTATTTGAGAGCTTGAACTTCAATAATTCATAATAAATAGCCCTTTTATCGTAAAATTCGAATCTCGCAAGTTTTTATAGGAAATTCAATTCTCTACAACTTTTCGTAGAAGAAAGTTTTTCCAAATTCCAAACAAAAATTGACCAAATCCACAAACCAAGCGATTTTACATGTATAATCAAATTTCAAATAATAAATGGGGTCCAATGACATGTTTAACATGTTTTAAACATTTATTGCAACAAAAATACTCTTCCTCCTCGTATACTCATATATCCCACATTCGTTGTAAAAATATCACCATTATTATATTATTAAAATATAATAATACATTTAAATGAATTATCTTATCGTAAAAAGATAAAATTTCAATTTTCAACAATTGTCACTTTAAAAATTTTCTCCATCTATATCCACATAAAATGAATATTTTCCTTATCATATTAATCAATAATTAATTATTCACAAATAATATTACGAGTAATCACAATAATGACAACCAGCGGCTTCCTGTGAAGAGGGGCTTTCCAATAAGAATTTCCTCATCTGGCCAAGCAAGCAATTAGGTGACCAAACCTCTCCTTAGATGTAACTTTCTAGACATTGCCAATAATGCTATCTAATAATATTATCCAAATAATATGAATTATTGATCCAATAATGGGAAATCTTGTCTTGTAGACAATTATTGAAACAACAATAATATCAACGTAGCAATTATTGAATCAATAAAATAAAATATTGAACAATAATTACTGTAACAATTATTGAGTAATGCCTTCTTACGAAAAAAAATTATCATGCTTCATGAATAGTACTCGTGAATAGTAACTCGTGAATAGTAACTCATGAATAGTAACTCGTGAATAGTAACTCATGAATAGTAACTCGTGAATAGTAACTATAAAAAATTGAATACTTTTATTTCATAAAATTCGGGGTCTTACATCTATGCCTTGAGAAACTTTGGGAAGACTAGTAACGAAATCCATGGTAATGTGCTCCCACTTCCATTTTGGAATTTCAAGTGGTTGCAATGGACCTTTTGGTACTTGATGCTCCGCCTTGACTCGTTGACACGTTAGACACCTTGAGATAAACAACGCTATCTCTCTCTTCATATTGCCCCACCAAAATGTATGTCGAAGATCATGATACATTTTGGTACTCCCAGGATGGATTGCAAACGGTGTGTTGTGCGCCTCCATCATGATTTTATACTTTAAATCAGGGTCGTTAGGAACATAAAGTCTGGAGTTGACTCGATGTATTCCTTCTTCATCGATTCTTGCTTCTGGCATCTCACCTTCTTGCACTTTCTTCCTCATACGCGATCACCCGGATCTCAGAATTTGAAAGCTTTTAATTTTATCAATTAAAGTCTGTTCTACTCGTATATTTGCCATCATCACGTGGGTCCCCGAGTCTTTATCTCTATCTCCATCCTTTGCAAGTCATACAAAATGGGCCTTTACGTTGACAATAATATTGCACTCGTGCATTCGCATATGATCTTCTACTCAATCGTCGGCTACCACGTTCGCTTTTCCGGGATGGTATTGGATGGTATGATCATAATCTTTCAATGCTTCAAGCCAACGTCGTTGTCGCGTGTTGAGTTCCTTTTGAGTGAAGAAATATTTGAGGCTTTTTGATCCGTAAAGATCTCCACTTTCTCCCCATACAAGTAATGCCTCCAAATCTTTAGTGCGAAGACAACAGCTGCCAACTCTAGATCATGAGTAGGATAATTCCTCTAATATTCTTTGAGTTGTCGTGAGGCATAGGCTATGACTTTCCCATGTTGCATGAGAACACATCCTAACCCTTTCTTGCCGAAGCATCACCAGAGATGATAAATCCTCCCGAACCGGATGGTATTGTCGAGCAGTCTTTGAAATGAGTCTCCTCTTGAGTTCTTGAAAACTCTTCTCACATTCCTCGCTCCAACCGAACTTTGTATCTTTTCGAGTCAGCTGAGTTAGTGGAGTAGCGATTCGAGAAAACCCTTCTATGAATCTTCGATAATAACCAGCTAAGCCGAGAAAGCTACGTACTTCTATCATCGATTTAGGTTGCTCCACTTTTGAATAGCTTCAATCTTTCTTTGGGTCAATGATATTCCATGACTTGATACTACGTGCCCCAAGGAATGCTACTTCCTCGCCCGTAACTCGCATTTCTTCAACTCGGCATAAAGCTTATATTCACGAAGTTTTTGGAGTATCAGCCTCAAGTGTTGCTCATGATTTTCACGGCTTTTGGAATAAATAAGGATGTCATCAATAAAGACAACCACAAAGTGATCTAAATATTCCTTGAATACTCGGTTCATCATATCCATGAAGCGCAAGGGAGCATTAGTCAATCCAAAGGACATGACTAGGAATTCATAATGCCCGTCTCGAAGTTTTTGAAAGCCGCTTTGGAATGTCATCTGCTCTAATCTTCAATTGGTGATATCCTAACGAAGATCAATCTTTGAAAAGAATTTGGCTCCTTGCAACCGGTTAAACAGTCATCAATACGTGGCAATGGGTACCTATTTTTGATGGTGACATGATTCAACTCCCGATAATCAATACAAAGTCGCATACTCCCATCTTTCTTCTTCACGAATAGTAATGAGCACCCCAAGGAGAAGTACTAGGACGAATAAAGCCAATGTCTAACAATTCACGTAGTTGAGTTTTAACTCCTCAAGTTCAATAGAGCCATTCGATATGGGGATTTAGAAATGGGTTTTGTCTCTGGGGTTCAAGGTCGATACAAAATTCAATTTCACGCCTGGGGTAGGCCAGAAGTTCTTCGTGAATACGTCGGAAATTCATTAACAATAGAAATATTATTCAAAAGCGGCGTATTTTTGTTTAGATCTGGATATGAGCTAAGAAAGCTTGACATCCATTTTTCAATAAACGAATAGCTTTATGGCTTGAGATGACAAAGATTGATTTTAATGGTTTGGTTGCTTGAATTCACATAATAGGTCGATTAGGAATATAAAAGCTAACAACCTTACGAAAACAATCAATTTTTGCATGATGAGTAGTTAACCAATCAATCCCTAGAATTACATCAAATGCAAGTATTTTTAATGCAATAAGATCGACAGATAATGTGTGGGTACCAACTTGAACCAAACAAGACTTATAAACCGTGGATGTAATGAAGGTTTCTCCCAACGGAGTTTCCACAGATAAGTCAAAGTCTAATTTCTCCGGAGTCAAATTTAATCATTGAGTGCAAGTAGGAGAAATAAAAGAATGGGTAGAACCGGTATCAAATAAAGTGTAGACTTCGCTAGAGTTTATGATAAGCTTACCCGTGATGACCTCATTCGGGTTCCTTGCTTTCTGGGAGGTCACAACAAACGCTCTCCCTTGCACTACCGGCTTTGAATTTTCTAGGACAGCCTTTGGTGCCTCCATCCTAGCTGAATTTGTCTTCGGTGAACGACAAAATCGGGCTAAGTGACCTTCTCTTCCACAATTATAACATGCTTTGACTGACATCGCACAATTTGGACCGATGTGTCCATCCCTCCGCATTTGAAGCATATGATAGGTGGTCTTTCCTCCTTCCTTAACAACGGTCTTTGGTCGACGCCTTTCCATCATTGTTGAATCTCCTCTTCTTGAAATGTCCATTCTTATTGTTTTGGCCCGATTACCACCGGTGGTTACCATTTCGCCTGTTGATTCCTCCACGCTTGTTGTCACCGCTCGATGATCGCTCTCACCGTATATTATCATTTCTTGCCGTTTTCTTCTCTTTTGGTTGCGTTGACTCGTTATCGTGCTCCACCAATCGAGCCCTATTTACAACATCTTAATACAAACACAGCTTTATGAAATAAGATGTGTTGACGTATCTCCCGCTTCAAACCTCTTAAAACATTCGCGCCATTGTCTCTTAATTATCCACCAAGTGGGATGCAAACCGGGATAACTCCGCAAATTTTACCTCGTATTGCGACACGGTCATATTGTTTTGCTCCAATTTGATAAACTCCACCTCCTTCATGTGACGAATACTTTCAAAAAGTATTTGTCGTTGAATGTAACTCTTGAACTTCTCCCAAGACATCTTTGATCTGCGGAGTTGAGTACGCTTTCTGATTCCCACCAAAGAATTTGCTTCTCCGCAAACATAAAGGCGTGAAAGGGAACCTTTTGCTCTCGGAGCATCCCAAGACATCAAATATCTTGGTGATCTGCTTTATCCATGCTTTCGCCATAAGTGGTTTTGGCTCTCCCTTAAACTCCGGTGGTCCCAGCTCCTTGAACTGTTTAGCGATGACCGCCCGAGAGTTTCCAGTGTTTCCACCTACATTTTGGACAGGAGTCGCTCTTGCCTGCTGTTGCATGAATTGCATAAAGCCTCTGAACAATCCACCATTCATCATTTGGTCAGTGTTGTTATTTGTATGTGGATTATCGCCTTCCTGATGCATATTCTCCTAATTATTGATATGTGGAGACTCAACGGTCTCTTGTGCCCCATTGCTATTCTCAACATTTTCGGATGTCATTTTCAGATACTACCACAAAACAAAGGTTAATTGACATGTAACATAATATCTCTAAACTCTGACCAACCAATTTAAATACAAAATAAATTTAAGTAGGTCATACTAGCGAAGGAATTCCCCGTCTCTCCCCTCCTAGTTCTAATCTCACATCTTAGTCGGGGATCATATCCTAAGCTTTGATACTAACCTGCGACGCCCCAAAATTAGGTATACATCACCCATCTTGGGTCGCCAGATACATGGTACAAAATTCAAATACAACTTATTAATACAACTGTCGGTATAATAATACGACAAAACATAAACTGTGAGTTTGAATACAAATATTATCTACTAGAGATTATATAAACTCAAAAGGAGTCCTCATTACAATTATTATCACACTATTTCACGTAAATAGTGAGGACTACTAATGCTATCCTCTGGACCATCACTCCGCTCCTCGACTCGTCCCAAACTATATTCTCATTTCACGAGAAGAAAGCGATTGAAAGAAAGGGTGAGCTCAACTAGCCCAGTAAGAAATATTATGACTAAGATAATGCAGAATAAATTATCATTAGTCTCCAACAATGTTAAACTGATAAAATATAATAGAGAACAAGTTTAACTGCAGCGGAACAAGCAATCCATTAAAAGAGTCAAGTAGAATATAAAATCTACTATCTTTTATAATTAAAAAGGTTTTTCATCACTGTTATCGCTGAGACTCAGCTTAATAAATAATCAACATCATCGAATCACCCCTGCACTATAGCCAATGATATTCTTTAGTATCACGACCACAATTATCCATGCACTACGGGCCAAGAATATTTGTGTATTCATTAATAGTCATGATCATGCCAACAACTGTCCATCAATGCACTACGGGCCAATGAGGACTTTTACCACATCATTTGTAACATTACGGTCATGATTACACCGAATAATCCCTGGTCATAATCATACCAAGTCCATCTATGCACTACTGAGCCACGATGACTTTCAACATAATATAAAACATGAGGATGATGACAATGATATAAGAATTCAATAAAACAAGTTCAAGAATTAATTTGTCCAAGAACTACTAATGTCCAAATTGTCAACATGATACTACTTTGTAGAGTAAAATTCAAGAATGATCGTAAGAATATTTCCATGAAAAGATCTTCGGATGAAGCGCAAAATATCAAGGATATTCTACTAATTTCATGGAGTATAGAAGTCAAAACTTTAACCAACCGAGTATAATAAAGAATGGAATAACAAAAGAAATCACCACGCACGCGGTACTTCAGATGATGTGTTATTCCAATGTAATACTAAATAACGAAACCAAAGTTAAAGCGAAATTACACCGAAAGTGATGATGTTCCAACGTAATAATAAAGAATGGAATAACAACGAGAAATCACCATGCATGCGGTGCCGCGATGTATGTGTTATTCCAACGTAATAC
The DNA here is from genome assembly GCA_020205615.1 of Panax quinquefolius. NCBI lineage: Eukaryota > Viridiplantae > Streptophyta > Magnoliopsida > Apiales > Araliaceae > Panax > Panax quinquefolius. The sequence continues at coordinate 55,369,126 of CM035170.1, forward strand.
TAATAAGGACTTTAATCAGTCCAAGCGTAAAATGCAGAGACAGGATATTCCAATGTAATAATAATAAAGAAGGAACTGTGTCCCACAGAAAAGCGCATGAGCAGTGATATTCCAAATGTAATAATAAAGATTTTAATCGTGTCCACAGAAAACGCATGATGTGAGGATATTCCAAATGTAATAGTAAAGACTTTAATAATAGAAGAATGTCACCAAGTATAGGTAGCTTGGCAGATATCAAAGTTATTCCAATGTAATAATAAAGAATGGAATAATGTAAGTTCTCTTCATGAATACAAAAGAAATAATACTCCCTACGAGTACAACAAATAATATTCCTACCTTAAGAAGAATAATCTTTGGATATATAAGTAGTGAAGTAAGCGAATACTTTCTTCTTTCTCTCTATAGTTTATCTCTCTCAGAGTTCAAAGTGAATTAAGAAAAAATAATGAAGGAATGAGCTTATATTTATAGAAAAGTGGATCGCATAAGAATTAACTCATGAACGGTCCAGATTGATTTACTTTAATCTGACTATTCCATATTTAAAGCAAAATCTTTTAAAAAAATATAATATATTCTATTTATAATCTAATAAAATGAATAACTTTATAAAAGATTTTACTATCTGCAAACACTATCTTGAACACTATGCAAATACTATGCATAATAAAATATAATATATTCTAATTATTGTCTAATAAAATGTATAGTTTTATAAAAGTATTCTGCTTATATAAAAAGATTTTACTATGCAAAACACTATACGTATTAATATGCAATACTATGCGTAATAGAATATAATATATTCTATTTATAGAATAACTTTATAAAAGTATTCTGCTTTTATATAAAAGATTTTCACGTATTATTACATTAATAATACCAACAAAACCGAAAGTGACTTATCACGTAAGCATCCATAATCAATACCGTGTACTATGCAACCACGCCAGACATCGTATTTTTTAACACCGGTGTTTAATAGTTAACGGTAAAACTTTACCGTTATTTTCATAAAGTATTTTTGTCGTTTTCTCAATCCGACAATAATTCCGTTATGGGGCCCACCAATGATTGTGCTGTTGTACGAATATTCTCTGTTAAAACGAATAATCCCCGACCAATCGAATATTATATAACAACTTGCGTACTTTGCAAAATTTATAAATATTACCCACAACTATAACATTATATCAATTTCACTCCATAATATTCAAAAATAATATTTATAGAAAATTCATCTTTATTCAAAAAGTTGGGGTTTTACAATATCTAACTGATGGCACACGTTCTCTAGTGGATCTTTTTAGCTGAGGTTCTTCAATATCAGGTTGCTCCCCCTGATCAATACTCTCTGCATCTGACCCATCACCATCGTGCAAATTTGTATCAGTCATATCTTCATTCGACCTCCTTCTCCAACTGTGGCATTCTCTGTTCGGAGAAGGAACTTCGCTGAGATCTGGAACTCTATTATCTCTGGGCTGTGTAGCATTATCAGAATGCTCATAATTTTGGTGCTCATGAAACACCACATCTCTGCTCCTGAATAATTTCTTCTTTATTGGATCCCATAACTGGTATCCAAACTCTGCATCTCCATAGCCAACAATTACACATGGAGTAGATTTATCATCAAGTTTCGATCTTTGTTCCTTGGGGATATGTGCAAAAGCCTTGCACCCAAATACCCTCAAATAAGAATAAGACAAATCCTTACCACTCCAAATCTTTTCTGGAATCTGAAAATCCAACGGTGCTGATGGAGATCTATTAATCAGGTAACAAGCAGTACGAACAGCTTCACCCCAGAATGACATAGATAGTTTAGCCATTTTCAACATGAATCACACTCTCTCAATAATAGTGCGGTTCATTCTCTCAGCCACACCATTATGCTGTGGGGTACCAGGAACAGTCTGCTCATGCCGAATGCCATGCTTACTGCAATATTCAGCAAACTCCTTAAAAGTGTATTCCCCTCCGTTGTCGCTACGAAGACACTTCAACGATTTTCCAGTCTCCCTTTCAACCATAGCATGAAGACTCTGAAAATGCTGGAATACCTGGTCTTTTGTTCTCAACAAAAATACCCACACCTTCCGCGTAACATCATCAATAAAGGAAACAAAATACGTATTTCCACCCAAAGACTCAACCTCAATGGGTCCACATACATCGGAATATACTCTCTCTAATAGTTCTGATTTTCTTTGAGCTGAACTACTAAAGGAGACTCTATGTTGTTTCCCAAACAAACAATAATCACAAGGGCTTAAAACAGTGCCTTTAGCAAAAGAAATGAATGACCTTTTTGCTAATAACTGCAACCCTTTCTCACTCATGTCGCCAAGCCTCTTATGCCATAAGTTTGGTGAAGAGTCATCCTCAACTGCATTCAATTCACTAGAACACATATTCACATGAGTCTTGTACAACGAACAACAAGCAGCTCCTCTTGCAATCACCATAAAGCCCTTGGTAAGCTTCCACTTTCCACTGCCAAAGTGATTCTCATAGCCTTCTCTGTCTAAGGCCATGCTGGAAATCAGGTTGAGACACAAATCTAGAACGTGTCTAACATCCCTCAAGGTAACAGTGCAACCAACACCTGTCTGAATGCAAACATCTCCAATTCCAATAATCTTGGACTGATCAGTATTTCCCATTCTCACGTACCCAAAGTCTCCAGCTTTGTAAGTTGTGAAAAATTCTCTCTTAGGTGTCGCATGATATGAGGCACCAGTATCAACCACCCAATCAACTTTCTGATCATCAATGTGCAAGCATTCTTCTTCCCCAAATGAAAGAATCACAATATCTTTGGTGACTGTGGCTGCAGTGTTCTTCTCCTCAACTTTTCCCTGCTCACCATTTTTCTGCTTGTCTAACCAGATTCTGCAATTTCTCTTGTAATGACCTTCCTTATTGCAATGGAAGCATTTATACGTTTCACCTTGTTTGGTCTTTGACTTGCTCTTGTAGTTTTTGCTTTTGTTGTGACTTGTATCTCCTTTGTGAGATCCTCTAAAATTGCTTCTACCCCTGTTCTCTGTGACAAGAGCATGAGTCTCAAAATTTACGCCTTGCTCCTTTCGCCTTGTCTCCTCATTATGAAGACTGTCCTTGACTATTTGCATAGTCATTTTTCCTCATGGAGCTGAATTGCTTAGAGACACCACCAAAGTCTCCCAGCTGTTTGGCAACGAACTGAGAAGCAAAAGAGCCTGAATCTCATCATCAAGATTCAACTTCATGGTGGACAGCTGGTTCACTAAACCTTGGAACTCACTCATATGCTCCGACACACTGCTCCCGTCCTTGTACTTTAAATTCATAATTTTTTGAATGACAAAAGTTTTATTTTGTGCATTCTTCTTCTCGTACATAGACTCTAGTGTTGTCCATAAAGTGTGAGCATCTGTCTCCTGCGAAACATGGTGGAACACAATTTGATCAATCCACTGCCGGATGTGACCAATTGTCTTCCTATTCATTTTATTCCAATAAGCCTCAGATTTATCCGCTGGCTTCTTTCCCTTGAGCTCCAACGGATCATATAAATCCATGCAATAAAGGATATCCTCCATTCTGGGCTTCCAGATTGAAAAATTTGAAGAGGTCAATTTAATTATGGCTCCGACTGATTCCTCCATAAAATTTATCAAAAACAACCGAGCAAATAACCTTAGCTTTGATACCAGGTTGTTGGGAAAAATCACCTCCCAAATCTTCGTTGTCTTTGATAAATTAGGCGATAAAATATCAAGATATGCCAAATGATTAAACTTGCAGCCCACCAAAATAATAACCACTGTAAGAAAATAAATAAGTAGAAAATATCAAACCACGAGACACCAAGAATTTTACGTGAAAAACCCTCTAAAACTAAGAGGTAAAAACTACGGGACGATCTCTGAAAAATCTACTATAATAAACTGAGAGAATACAAAGATATCTTAATTTGAGTACAAACTCAAATTACTTCACCACAATAACTATGTGATGGAACCCAAATAAAACACTCTTTTATTTGAACTACCTTTCTCTCTCTATTTTCTAAAGCTTTACAGAAGCTTTTCTTTCTCTCCTTAAACTCTCGGATGAGAGTATATGATTTCTGATGGTGTATATTCTTCTTCCATTTGCTGCCCCTTTTATAGTAGAATGAAGGAGGAGAGAGGTTGGCTAAATTCAAGGGGTAGGTAGGAAAGTAGAAGGTGGAGTGGGTGGGTGAAGAAAAACAATGGGCGGTGGAATTTTCAATGGGTGGGAGTAGGTGGAATTGATAATGAGTGGGAGTGGGTGAAGACCCTTTTTGACTAACACTAGCTCCTATTTTGGTTCACATCCATTGTTGATTATGATAAACATGCCATATCAAGCTATATTATTAAGATAATAGACGTCCAATTCAGACCTTAAAAACAGCCCAACACAGCGATCAAAAGTGGACGTTCATTAAAATTTTCAATTTCGTTTCAGCTTTACCTTCTCTCTCTAAAACAGTCATAACTTCTTCGTTTCAAAACATTTTTGAGAGATTCTTGAGCCCACGCGAAGCTAACTTCCGGGACTACAACTTTTATTTTTTGACCATTTTCAAATTATTAGCACAAAATTCCAGAAAATCCGTGCAAGGGGATTGCTCAAATTTCCAGCACTTTTGATGATTTCTTAGCTACTTCGCGATTTTATATCTTGCAATCCTTTTATCCGGTTGTTCCCAAATTTTGATATGTTCTAAACTATACTACATAGTATTTTAGGAAATTATAATATAGCCAAAAAGGATTCTTTAAGGCATACTAATAGAGGCTCAAAAGTGACTGTTCTCCATAGATTTTCATAGAACTCAACTTGTAATAACATCTTCAAAAATCATTGTGAATCTATTTTAACATAATCTACCAACATAAGTTGTCTTCTGATTCATGTAGGTATGCTATCTTGCTTGTAGTGCTAGCAACTTCTCATGTTTTAACATATTTATTTCATTTGGGTATTTTAACAAACACCATGAATGCATAGTTTTGTGTTACAAATTTCACAACCATTTATCTACATCAAAAGTCCATAATAACATCTTTATTACTCCACAACCCAACCTATCTCCTTGTGCCTAATTTCAATTCACAACAGTCCATTTCATCACAACTTGCATATATTAGTTTTAAACAAGATAGTTTATTATTAAAAGTTTGATATCACAACTCTTATAAATGGTTACAATTACCCATGAATAAACAAAGGGTGATGAAAGCTTAATTCACTAATTTCCTCATCGCTAAATTTAATTTAACCAACAATTTAATCCACTCACACACCCACCTCAAAACATTAACAATACTAACACAATATAGTAGCCCTTCATTTTCTTTTTTCAGTCAATCGGCCATTACTGAGATCACTAGTAGAAAAAAATGGAATGGAAAAGGATTGGAAAGGGCCGTAATTAGCTTACCTTCTTTGAGATCTAATGGTACAGTGTTGTTGAACCTTTTCTCCCTTTTTGTCAAGCTCTTCCACTGTGACTTATATATAGTCATTATGGTTCTTGCTTAGTATGTTGGGATAGTAACCGAGATTGGTTGCAAAGTTTGGCCATATATTGTTGAGCTTCTCTCTCTCTCTAATAAGCCTACTTGATCTATTGTTGCTCAATCATCATCACCTCTACATGGATACTTTCTCAAAACCTCTACTCGACCCCTACATTGGCCTCTACTACCATGGCCCCTAATCAACCTCCTCACATTTCAAATTGATAACCATCAAAGGATAGCAGTCTACTTGGCCCCTAAGAGTAGCCATATCATCACGTACCACCCTATGCCTCTAACTACCTACTAGCCAATGCTAACTTATTAACCAATTGCTAACTTATCGACTACTAAAGCCAACTAACTGCTCAATTTTATTTGACTAAAACATCTCTCTTTTTCATTTCATGTGGCTTTCGGATAGGGACATCCAAAAAGGTTAGGCATTGATTTTGGTTTGGGCTCAAGGCACTTATCGCATAAGCAATAACTCATACTCTAGAAAATAATAGAGAAGGCTTGTAAGCATACATAGTGGCATTAATATGACCCAATAACTTAATATGGACTCTCATTACATATCCATATATATGAATTTTATCTATCATATTTATTTAGGCTTGACAAAAATAATTAGCACATACATCAAGATGGCTTTATAAATACCAATGGTAGCACACCAATTTCCTTATTTGTCACTAAATAATACTTTTTGATGAAATTAACTATATTATAATATAATTATTTCATTGATCTCATAGGTAGATTTATGTCAAGAATATTTCCTAACTAAGCCATGTTGGCTTTCTTTTTCATTCTTGATGTTTATATAACATTATATTAATATATACTATTCTTTTCTTCCTTTAATAAATTGCCCCTACAATTTATAAATATATAATACCAATATATTTATTAAGCATAAGCATCACATATTGCATAGTTCATACCCACTTATGCAATATAATATCGTACAACATATTATCTAATAAGAATTTTATTTATTTAATTCTTATTTTAATATTACCCAAAATTTGGGTTATCATATTCCTTCCCCCTTATAAGGATTCCGTCCCTGGAATCACAATACCGAATCATTCTTAATCAGTTTAGATCTTATTCTTTCTCGTAACCTTATCGTTGAATTATTTCAACATACCATTTCCTTAGATTTTTCTTAAAAATTTAAAATAAATCATCTATTTTCACTATAGGTTTTAAACTTTAACCTTTAATTTAATCATTCAAGATCTTCTAAATTTTCAGGTTGTCACACTGGCTACCTATCTTTTATCTTCTTATTAATTGTCATTGTTTTCGTCATAGTTTCATACCCCACAACTAAGAGTCAAGACAATCGCAAAGTGTAGACATGCATATGAGGTCAAGTTTGTTCAAAAAAGCACTTTGAACTAGGATGTCGCGCCTAATCAAAAGGTTAAATAGTCTTAATGTAAGACCCCAACTGTTTATGAATAAAGATTTAATTTTCTCTAAATATTATTTTGAATAATAAGGTGTGATTTGATATAATGCTATAGTTATGAGTGATATATGCAAATTTTACAAATAAGCAAGTTGTCATAAAATATTCGTTTGGTCGGGGAATATTCTTTTTGTTGGGAAATATTCGTACGAAGGCACAATCATTGGTGGACCCCACATAATGGAATAACTGTCGGATATAGAAAGTGACAGAAATAACCTTTTTATAAAAAAATAACGGCAAAACTTTTACCGTTAACCGTTGAAATACCCGGAAATAAAAGTACATGAATATACGTGGTTGTATGATAAATAGACTTACAGTATTACATAAGATCTCGATTATTGATTCTTACGTAAGAAGTCACTCAGTTTTATTCAGTTATTACAACAGTAGTTGCTGCATATTATTGATTCAATTATTGTCACAGTATCATCTGCACAATATTTTATATTATTAAATTAATAATTGAGACGACACAATTATTCATATAATTATTTTTATTATTGACAATGTCTAGAAAGTTCTGTCGAGGAAAGGGGTTATGTTATTTAATTGCACGCCAATAAAGAGAAATCTTTATCGGAAAGTTGTAAGACCCCAACTTTTATGAATAACGATTTAATTTTCTCTAAATATTATTTTGAATAATAAGGCGTGATTAATTTGATATAATGCTAAAGTTATGGGTGATATGTGCAAATTTTGTAAGTAAGCAAGTTGTCATAAAATATTCGTTTGGTTGGAGAATATTCTTTTTGTCGGGGAATATTCGTACGACGACATAATTATTGGTGGACCCCACATAACAGAATAAATGTTTGATATAGAAAGCGACAGAAATAATCTTTTTATACAAAAATAATGGCAAAATTTTTACCGTTAACTGTTGAAATACCCGGTGATAAAAGTACAGTAATACGCGTTGTTGCACAGTAGCACACAGTATTGCACAGTATATCTGATTATTGATTCTTACGTAAGAAGTCACTTAGTTTTATTCAATTATTGCAACAGTAGTTGCTGCATATTATTGATTTAATTATTGTCACAGTATCATCTGCACAATATTTTATATTATTAAATCTATAATTGAGACGACACAATTATTCATATTATTATTTGCATTATTGACAATGTCTAGAAAGTTCTGTCAAGGAAAGGGGTTAGGTTATTTAATTGCGCGCCAATAAGGAGAAATCTTTATCGGAAAGCTGTAAGACCCCAACTTTTTATGAATAAAGACTTAATTTTCTTTAAATATTATTTTGAATAATAAGGTTTGATTTGATATAATGCTATAGTTATGAGTGATATGTGCAAATTTTGAAAGTAAGCAAGTTATCATAAAATATTCGTTTGGTCGGGAAATATTCTTTTTGTCGGGGAATATTCGTACGACGGCATAATCATTGGTGGACCCCACAACGGAATAACTGTCGGATATAGAAAGCAATAGAAATAACCTTTTTATAAAAAATAACGGCAAAACTTTTATCGTTAACTGTTGAAATACCCGATGATAAAAATACAATAATACGCGTGGTTGCACAGTTGCACACAGTATTGCACAGTATCTCTGATTATTGATTCTTACGTAAGAAGTCACTCAGTTTTATTCAATTATTGCAACAGTAGTTGCTAAATATTATTGATTCAATTATTGTCACAGTATCATCTGCACAATATTTTATATTATTAAATCAATAATTGAGACGACACATGTGACGCCCCCAAAATAGGTATACGCCACCCATCTTGAGTCGCTAAATACATGGTACAAAATTCAAATACAACTTAATTATACAACAGTCGTGTAAAATACGACAAAACATAATCTAAGAGTTTTAATAAGAATATTATCATCTAGACAATATCCACACTCAATGGAGTCCTCATTACATTTATTGTCACACTATTTTATAGAATAGTGAGGACTACTAAAACAACCATCTGGACCGTCAATCCGTTCCCCGACTCGTCCCAGCTATATTCTCATTTCTTGAAGAGAACAGTGAAAGAAAGGGTGAGCTCAACTAGCCCAATAAGAAATATTATGACTAAGATAATGCAGAATAAATTATCATTAGCCTTCAACAGTATAACAACTGATAGAATATAATAGACAACAAGTTTTAGATTAACAACTGCAGCGAAATAAGCAATCCATTAGAAGAGTCAAGTAGGGCATAAAATCTACTATCTTCTATGATTTAAAAAGTTTTTTTTATCAACTTTATCGCTGAGACTTAGCTTAATAAATAAAATTGAATCATTCCTGCATCACGACCAATGATATTCATGTATTCATCAATGGTCATGATTATACCGAATAATCCCTGGTCATAATCATGCCAACAACTGTCCATCAATGAACTACAGGCCAATGGTGACTTTCACCACATCATTCGTCACATTACGGTCATGATTATATCGAATAATCCCTGGTCATAATCATACCAAGTCCATCTATGCACGTAAGCTAGAGATGACTTTCATCACAATATAAGCACGAGGATGATGACAATGACATAATAATTCAATAAAACAAGTTCAAGATAAATTTTAAAGATTTATAATTTAATTTATCCAGAAATAAATAACGTCCAAATTGTCAACATGATACTACTTTGTGGAGTAAAATTCAAGAATGCTCAGAAGAATATTTTCATGAAAAGATACTAGATGAAGCGCAAATATCCAAGATATTCTACTAATTTCATGGAGTATAGAATCCAAAACTTTAACCAACTGAGTATATTAGAATATAACTAACTGCAAATGGATTTTTGCCCGCCATGCAGTAATCCACCTAGATAGATCATTTCTATAATTTAATAAAGAATGAATACGAAGGATCATTCACCATGTATGCGGTAGTCCACATAGACAGGTTATTCCAACAGAATAATAAAGAATGGAATAACAGAAAAATTCTGTGAGATCCTAAATTTTATGAAATAAAAGTATTCAATTTTTCTATTTTGGTAAATAGTTAAATTAATAAAAGTTTAAAGTTAAGGGTGATATTTGAAAATTTTACAAAGTAAGCAAGTTGTTATAAAATATTCGTTGTGTCGGGGAATATTCGTTTTAACAAGAAATATTCGTACGATGACACAATCATTGGTGGACCCCACAATGGAAGTATTGTCGTAGTAAGAAAATGACAGAATTATCTTTTTATAAAAATAACGATGAAAGTGTTACCGTTAAAACTGTTGAACTACCTAGTGGTAAAAGTATAGTAATACGCGTGGTTGCATAGTAGCACACGGTATTGATTATTGATGCTTACGTAAGAAGTCACTCAGTTATACTCAATTATTGCTACAGTAATTGATGCATCATATCTCTCAAATTATTGATTCAATTATTATCACAGTATCATCTGTATAATATGTTATATTATTAAATCAATAATTGAGACGGCAAAGTTATTCATATTATTATTTGCATTATTGACAATGTCTAGAAGTTCTGACAAGGAGAGGTTTGGTCACCTAATTGCACGCCAATAAGGAGAAATCTTTATCGGAAAGCCCCTTCTTTCCTGGGAACGACCTGGTTGTTAAATATTGTGAGTTATAATATTTAATGATGAATAAGTTTGTGTTGAGTAAAGATGAAATTGATAGTTCCATTGTGTTGGAATTATTAGTGTTAGTGGAAATCAACATTTATTTCGATATTAATTGATGTCTGGAAGTTATACTGACCAATCGGGTAATTAATCGGATAAAAGAGCAATTAATTGCTATTAATTCACAAGATTATAACTATTTATTCACATGTGTGTACTATTGATTTACATTCTTGTACTATTAGGGGAGGTGGTGCAAGATTGATAATACTTGCATGACTAAGTTAAAAATGGAGGTATAGATGGAGGTACTATATTGTAATTCGTATTTTCACATGTCTAGAACTATTGATTCACATTATTTACTATTGATTCACATGATTTACTATTAGGGGAGGTGGTGCAAGTTTGATAATACTTGCAGGACTAAATTAAAAATGAAGGAAAAGAGGAAGGTATTATACTGTAATATTTCGAGCCCCAAAAACGTGCAATTATCGAAACTATATTTTCCTATAAATAGAAGCTCATTCTTCCTTTATTTCTCACCAATTCACTAAGTCTCACAAGAGCAATTATTATAGAGAGAAATTGTAGAGAGAAAGAAGAAGAGAAGTCTGCTACCTCACTATTCTAGTATCCAATCTTCTTCTAAGGTAAGGGATATTATTATTATAGTAAGGGGTATTATTTCTTTCGTATTCATGAAGAGAGCTATTGTTATTCCATTATTTATTATTATGTTGGAATAACTCGCCTATGCATCTGTAATCTTTACATACATGGTGAAATTCTTATGTTATTCCATTCTTTATTATTCATTGGAATATTCTGTACGTGCGGATTATGCATGACTGGTTCTATTCTTTATTATTACATTTGGAATATCCCGTCTGCATTTAATTACGCGTGACTGGTTCCATTCTTTATTATTCATTTGGAATATCCTCAGTCGGATTACGCTTGACTGGTTCCATTATTTATTATTCTGTTGGAATAACATGCGTGCATTACCTATCGCATGCCTGGTGAGGTCTTCTGTTATTCTATTCTTTATTATTTTGTTGGAATAACCTGTCTATGTGGCTTACCACATGCATGGTGAATGATCCTTCGTATTCATTCTTTATTAAATTGTGGAAATGATCTGTCTACGTGGATTACCGGATGTCGGGTAAAAATCCATTTGCAGTTTCGTTTATTCTATTATACTCGTATGAGGTATCATTTCTTTTGTACTCGTCATGGAATATCATGGTCTTTGGTATTTTTTTACAAGTTACTATTCATACGGTTACTATTCACTCTAGTATTATTCACTTGGGTATTCGGGGCACTTTTCGTGTCGGAGTACTATTCACGAGTTACTATTCACGGGTTACTATTCACCCAAATTACTATTCACCCTAATATTATTCACTTGGGTATTTGGGGTACTTTTCATGCCGGGATACTATTCACGAGGTACTATTCCCGAAGTACTATTCATAGGATACTATTGCGGGGTACTATTTACCTGAAAAATATATTTCTTTTCTGTCCAAATTATTTTTAGTACGTAAATATTATTCTTGAATTTTACTTCACAAAGCAGTATCATGTTGACAATTTGGATATTTTTAAACTCTGGATAAATTTAAAGTCTTTAATATTTATCCTTGATTTCGTTTGATTAATGCTTATATCATTGTCATCATCCTCATGCTTATATTGTGATGAAAGTCATCTTTGGCTTATGTGCATAGAGGGACTGTTGATTATTGGTTTTACAGTTGTATATTTTTGGCTTACGTGCATAAATGGACTGTTGATGTGACGCCCCCAAAACAGGTATACATCACCCATCTTGGGTCGCCAGATATAAGGTACTGAATACAAATACAACTTAATTATACAACAGTCGTGTAAAATACGACAAAACATAGGCTATGAGTTTTAATACAAATATTGTCATCTAGATAATATCCACACTCAATGGAGTCCTCATTACATTTATTATCACACTATTTCATAGAATAGTGAGGACTACTAATGAACAATCTAGTACCATCACTCTGTTCCCCGACTAGTCCCAGCTACGTTCTCATTTCCTGAAGAGAACAGTGAAAGAAAGGGTGAGCTCAACTAGCCCAGTAAGAAATATTATGACTAAGATAATGCAGAATAAATTATCATTAGCCTTCAACGGTGTTAAACTGATAAAATATAATAAATATCATGTTTAACTGCAGCGGATCAAGCAATCCATTAGAAGAGTCAAGTAAGGTATAAAATCTACAATCTTCTATGATTTAAAAAGTTTTTCATCAACTTTATCACTGAGACTCAGCTTACTAAATAAAATCGAATCATCCCTGCTCCACGACCAAGGATATTCATGTAATCATCAATGGTCATGACTATACCGAATAATCCCTGGTCGTAATCATACCAACAACTGTCCACCACTGAACTACAGGCCAATGAGGACTTTTACCACATCATTTGTCACATTACGGTCATGATTATACCAAATAATCCCTGGTCATAATCATATCAAGTCCATCTATGCATGTAAGCCAAAGATGACTTTCAACATAATATAAGCATGAGGATGATGACAATTCAATAAAACAAGTTCAAGAATAAATTTTAAAGATTTATAAGTGAATTTATCCTGAACTCAATAACGCCCAAATTGTCAACATGATATCTTTGCTTTGTGGAGTTAAATTCAAGAATGCTCGTAAAGAATATTTCCATGAAAAGATCTTTGGATGAAGCGCAAATATCAAGGATATTCCACTAATTTCATGGATTATAGAAGCCAAAGCTTTAACCAACCGAGTATAATAGAATATATGAAATCGCAAATGGATTTTCGTCCGCCATGTCAGTAATCCACGTGAGCGCATCATTTCCACAATTTAGTAAGGAATGAATACGAAGGATCATTCACCATGCATATGGTAATCCACATAGACAAAGTTATTCCAACGTAATAATAAAGAATGGAATAACGAAGGATTCACCATGCGCGTGCGATAGATCGCACGCACGTGTTATTCCCAACAAAATAATAAATAATGGAACCAGTCCCAGATAAATACACGCATGTGATATTCCGGCGAATAATAAATAATGGAACCGAGTCCAAATAGAACGTAAACAGGATATTATATTCCATGAATAATAAAGAACGAAATATTAGAAGAATTTCACCATGTATGCGGTGCTTAGCATAAAACAAAGTTATTCCAATGTAATAATAAGAATGGAATAATAGAAAATTTTCACCATATATGCAAGATTTGCATATAGCAAAGTTATTCCAACATAATAATAAAGAATGGAATAATGAAGAAGAATTTCACCAAGTATAGGGTATCCCGTGTATACAAAGTTATTCCAATGTAATAATAAAGAATGGAATAACGAAGTTCTCTTCATGAATAAGAAAGAAAGAATACCCTTTACTTAGTACAACAAATAATATCCCCTACCTTAGAAAGAAAGAGTAATCGGATATAGAAATAGTGAAGTAGCGAACACTTTTCTTCTTTCTCTCTATAGTTTCTCTCTCTAAAGTTTCAAAGGAATTAAGTAAGAAATAATGAAGGAATGAGCTTCTATTTATAGGAGAATGGACCTGAATAGTAACTAATTCATGAACGGTCCAGTTTGATTTACTTTTAAACGGACGGTCCATATTAGTTTACTATTAAAACTTAAAACAACGGTCCATACTGATTTACTATTAAAACTTTAAACCAGCGATCCATATTAATTCACTATTATAACTTTCCACCAAATGGTTCATATTGATTTACTATTATATCTTCAACCAACTGATTCGAAAAATTAAAGACATCTCCTCATGGAATAATATTGTACCCAAAAATGATTTGGACCGAAAAGAAATATATCTTATGGGTGAATAGTACCCCGTGAATAGTAACTCGTGAATAGTAACTCGTAAATAGTAACTCGTGAATAGTAACTTGTGAATAGTAACTTATGAATAGTACCTCGAGAATAGTAACTTGTGAATAGTACTCCGACACGAAAAGTACCCCGAATACCCGATTGAACAATATAACCTCCAGACATCAATTATTATCAAAACAAATGTCAATTTCCACTAACACAATTAATTCCAACACAATGGAACTATAAAATTCATCTTTAATCAACACGAACTTATTCATCATTAATATTATAATTCACAATATTTAACAACCAGGTCGTTCTCAGGAAAGAGGGGGCTTTCCGATAAGGATTTCTCCTTATTGGCACGCAATTAGGTGACCAAACCTCTCCTTAACAGAACTTCTAGACATTGTCAATATTGCAAATAATAATATGAATAACTTTGCCGTCTCAATTATTAATTTAATAATATATCATGTTATGCAGATGATACTGTAACAATAATTGAATCAATAATATGAGAGATATGATGCATCAATTACTATAGCAATAATTGAGTATATCTGAGTGACTTCTCACATAAACATCAATAATCAATACCGTGTGCTACTATGCAACCACGCCAGACATCTGCATTCTTTACTACCGTGTAGTTCAACAGCTTTTAACAAAGAACACCTCCTAGTTTATTTTTATAGAAAGATAATTTTGTCGTTTTCTAACTACGACAACCGTTGTGGGGTCCACCAATGATTGTGCCGTCGTACAATATTCCCTGTTAAAACGAATATTCCCCGACCAATCGAATATTATATAACCACTTGCTTACTTTGCAAAATTTATAAATACTATTCACAACTATAACATTATATCAAATCCACACCATAATATTAAAAAAATTATTTCGAGAAAGTTAAATATTTAATCATAAAATATGGGGTCTCACAGTTGATTATTGGTTTTACAGTTGTACATCTTTGGCTTACGTGCAAAGATAGTGTGACGCCCCCAAAACAGGTATACATCACCTATCTTGGGTCGCCAAATACATGGTACAAAATTCAAATACAACTTAATTATACAACAGTCGTGTAAAATACGACAAAATATAATCGAAGAGTTTTTAATAAGAATATTGTCATCTAGACAATATACAAACTTAATGGAGTCCTCATTATATTTATTGTCACACTATTTAACAGAATAGTGAGGACTACTAATGCTATCATCTGGACCGTCACTCCGTTCCACGAATAGTCTCGGCTACGTTCTCATTTCCTGAAGAGAATAATGAAAGAAAGGGTGAGCTCAACTAGCCCAATAAGAAATATTATGACTAAGATAATGCAGAATAATTTATCGTTAGCCTTCAACAAAGATTGTTAAACCGATAAAATATAACAAACATCAAGTTTAATCTGCGATGGAACAAGCAATCCATTAGAAGAGTCAAGTAGAGAATAAAATCTACTATCTTCTATGATTTAAAAGGTTTTTCATCACTTTTATCGCTGAGACTCAACTTAATAAATAAACCACATCATCCCTGCACTACAGCCAAGGATATTTATTAGAATCACGACCACAAATTATCCATGCACTACGGGCCAAGGATATTCGTGTATTCATCAATGGTCATGATCATGCCAACAACTGTCCATCAACGTACTACGGGCCAATGAGGACTTTTACCATATCATTTGTAACATTACGGTCATGATTATACCGAATAATCTCTGGTCATAATCATACCAAGTCCATCTATGCACTACAGGCCACAGATGACTTTCAACATAATATAAACATGAGGATGATGACAATGGTATAAGAATTCAATAAAACAAGTTCAAAAATTAATTTATCCAGGAACCGATAACGTCCAAATTGTCAACATGATACTGCTTTGTGGAGTAAAATTCAAGAATGCTCATAAGAATATTTCCATGAAAAGATACTGGATGAAGCGCAAATATCAAGGATATTCCACTAATTTCATGGAGTATAAAAGCCAAAACTTTAACCAACTGAGTATAATAAAGAATGGAATAACAAAAGAATTCACCAGACATGCGATAGACCTCGCCTGCACTTATTATTCCAATGAATATTAAATAATGGAACCGAGTCAAATGCGTAACGCATTGCATACGATATTCCAACCTAATAATAAAGAATGAAATAATAGAAGAATTCACCATACATGCGATAGATCCTTATGCATAAAAGTTATTCCAACAGAATAATAAATAATGGAACCGAGTCAAATACGTAATACGCATGCACGTACGATATTCCAATGTAATAATAAAGAATGAAATAATAGAAGAATTTCACCATGTATGCGGTATTGCGAGCATAGACAAAGTTATTCCAATGTAATAATAAATAAGGGAACCAAGTCATACGTAATTCGCACAGACAGGATGTTCCAACAGAATAATAAGGAATGGAATAACAATAGCTCTCTTCAAGAACACGAAAGAAATAATACCCCTTACCTTAGAAAAACTGGATACTGGAATAGTGAGGTAGCAGACTTCTCTTCTTCTTTCTCTCTATAATTTCTCTCTATAATAATTGCTCTAAAGCTTTTGTGAATTGGTGAGAAATGAAGGAAGAATGAGCTTCTATTTATAGGAAAATATAGTTTCGATAATTGCACGTTTTGGGGCTCAAAATATTACAGTATAATACCTTTCTATTTTTCTTCATTTTTATTTAGTCCTGCAAGTATTAACAAACTTGCACCACCTCCCCTATTAGTAAATAATATGAATTAATAGTTCATTCACGTGACTCAATAGTATAATCATGTGAAAAAACTAATTACAGTATAGTACCTTCAACTATACCTCCATTTTTAACTTAGTCATGCAAGTATTATCAATCTTGCACCAACTCCCCTAATAGTACAAGAATGTGATTCAATTGTACACACATTTGAACAAATAGTTATATAAGCATGTGAATTAGTAGCAATTAATTGCTCATTTATCCGATAAATTACCCGATTTATCAATATAACCCCCAGACATCAATTATCATCAGAATAGATGTCGATTTCTACTAACACTAATAATCCCAACACAATGGAACTATCAAATTCATCTTTAATCAACACAACTTATTCATCATTAATATTATAACTCATAATATTTAACAGCAAGGTCGTTCCCAGGAAAAAAGGGGCTTTCCGATAAGGATTTCTCTTTATTGGCGCGCAATTAGGTGACTAAACCTCTCCTTGACAAAACTTCTAGACATTTTCAATATTACAAATAATAATATGAATAACTTTATCATCTCAATTAATGATTTAA
The DNA here is from genome assembly GCA_020205615.1 of Panax quinquefolius. Lineage (NCBI taxonomy): Eukaryota > Viridiplantae > Streptophyta > Magnoliopsida > Apiales > Araliaceae > Panax > Panax quinquefolius. The sequence goes on from CM035170.1 coordinate 55,386,973, forward strand.
TAATAATAAATATAATGCAGATGATACTGTGACAATAATTGAATCAAAAATATGAGAGATATGATGCAACAATTTCTGTAGCAATAATTGAGTATAACTGAGTGACTTCTCACGTAAGCATCAATAATCAATACCGTGTGCTACTATACAACCACGCGTATTCTTTGTACTTTTACTACCGGTAGTTCAAAAGTTTTAACGGTAACAATACTTTCATTTGTTATTTTATAAAAGATAATTACGTCGTTTTCTAACTACGACAATACTTCCGTTAGGGGTCCACCAATGATTGTCATGCGTCGGATCGAATATTCCTATTAAAACGAATATTCCCCGACCAATCGAATATTATATAACCACTTGCTTACTTTGCAAAATTTATAAATATTACCCACAACTATAACATTATATCAAATCTACACCATAATATTAAAAAATATATTTTGAGAAAATTATTCTTTATTCATAAAAGTTGGAGTCTTACAACCTCCCCTTCTTATGAAATTTCATCCTCGAAATTAGGGTACGTACCTGGTATATCGAAGAGGTAAGGATACCTTGATTTTATTTCAGATTTTAACTCTCAGGTCATTTCCTCAACATCGTGGTTTCTCCACAAAACTTTGACTTGAGGTATAACTTTAGAGCATATAATATGATCCTTCTTATCCAAGATTTTAACAGGTAACTCTTCATACGTTAAATCTTCCTCTATCTTGTCTGGTTCTAATTCAATAATGTGGTTCGGGTCTTTCACATATTTACGTAACATAGATATGTGAAAAATGTTATGAACACGAGACATACTTGGCGGTAAAGCGAGTCTATAGGCCACAATTCCTACTCGATTAAGGATTAAAAATGGGCCAATGAATCGAGGGTTGAGCTTTCCTCTCTTTCCAAATCTCGTAACTCCCTTCCATGGAGCAACACGTAACAACACATGATCTCCAATATCGAATTCCACGTCCTTTCGATGAAGATCAGCATAACTCTTTTGTCGATCTTGTGAGGTTTTTATACGTTGTCGGATCGTTTGAATCTTTTCCGTAGTCATACGTACCAACTCCGGTCCCAACAACGTTGCTTCACCCACCTCATCCCAACATACTAGAGAACGACACTTTCTTCCATGCCACGCCTCAAATGGAGCCATGCCAATACTTGCTTGATAACTGTTGTTGTAGGAAAACTCCACCAATGGTAAGAACTTGTCCCAACTTCCTTTGTAGTCAAGGATACATAGTCTTAATAAATCTTCAAAAATTTGAATAGTCCTCTCCGACTGCCCGTCCGTCTGAGGATGATATGCCGAGCTAAATCGTAAATCCGTGCTCATAGCTTTTTGCAAACTAACCCAAAATCTTGAAGTGAATCTTGGGTCTCGATCAGAAACTATGGATACCAGCATACCATGCAGTCTTACAATCTCTTTTATGTACATACGAGCAAGACCTTCAAGTGTATAAGTTTCTCGTATAGGTAGGAAATGAGCAGACTTGGTCAATCTATCAACAATGACCCAAATTGCATCTATGCCTTGAGAAACCTTGGGTAGACCAGTAACGAAATCCATGGTAATGTGCTCCCACTTCCATTCTAGAATTTCATGTGGTTGCAATGGACCTTTTGGTACTTGATGCTCTGCCTTGACTCATTGACAAGTTAAACACCTTGAGATAAACTCCGCTATCTCTCTCTTCATATTGCTCCACCAAAATGTATGTTGAAGATCACGATACATTTTGGTACTCCCAAGATGGATTGCAAACGATGTGTTGTGCGCTTCCATCATAATTTTATACTTTAAATCAGGGTTGTTAGGAACACAAAGTCTGGAGTTGACTCGAAGTATTCCTTATTCATCGATTCTTGCTTTCGGCATAACACCTTCTTGCACTTTCTTCCTCATACGCATCAGCTCCAGGTCTGTAGCTTGAGCAGCTTTAACTTTATCGATTAAAGTCGGTTCTACTCGTAGATTCGCCATCATCACATGGGTCCCTGGAGTCTTTAACTCTATCTCCATCCTTTGTAAGTCATATAAAATGGGCCTTTGCGTTGACAATAATGCACTCGTACCCGCATATGATCTTCTACAAAATGCATCAGCTACTACGTTCGCTTTTCCAGGATGGTATTGAATGGTATGATCGTAATCTTTCAACAACTCAAGCCATCATTGTTGCCTCATGTTGAGTTCCTTTTGAGTGAAGAAATATTAGAGGCTTTTATGATCCGTATAAATCTCCACCTTCTCTCCATACAGGTAATGCCTCAAAATCTTAAGCGCAAAAACGACTGCTGCCAACTCTAGATCATGAGTAGGATAATTCCTCCATATTCTTTGAGTTGTCGTGAGGCATAGGCTATGACTTTCCCATGTTGCATGAGAACACATCCTAACCCTTTGCCTGAAGCATCACTGTAGAAGACAAATCCCTCCGAGCCGGATGGTATTGTCAGAACAGGTGTTGAAATGAGTCTCCTCTTGAGTTCTTGAAAACTCTTCTCACATTCCTCGCTCCAACTGAATTTTGTATCTTTTTCGAGTCAATTTGAGTTAATGGAGTAGCGATTCGAGAAAACCCTTCTTTGAATCTCCGATAATAACCAATAAGCCGAAAGCTACGTACTTGATCCATCGATTAGGTTGCTCCCAGACTTTGAATTGCTTCATTCTTTGTCGGTCAATGGATATCCCATGATTTGATATCACATGCCCAAGAATGCAACTTCCTCGCCGAAACTCGCATTTCTTCAACTTGGCATATAGCTTGTTTTCATGAAGCTTTTGGAGTATCAGCCTCAAGTGTTGCTCATGGTCTTCACGGGTTTTGGAGTATATGAGGATGTCATCAATAAAGATGACCACAAAATGATCTAAATATTCCTTGAATACTCGGTTCATCATATCCATGAAGGCGGCGGGGAGCATTAGTCAATCCAAAAGACATGACTAAGAATTCATAATGCCCGTCTTGAGTTCTCGGCGCGTCTTTGGAATGTCATCGCTTTAATCTTCAATTGATGATATCCGGAACGAAGATCAATCGTTGAAAAGAATTTGGCGCCTTGCAACTAGTCAAACAGGTCATCAATTCTAGGCAATGGGTACCTATTTTTGATGGTGACATGATTCAATTCCCGATAATCAATACAAAGTCGCATACTTCCATCTTTCTTTTTTACGAATAGAACAGGAGCACCCCAAGGAGACGTACTTGGACGAATATAACCGATGTCTAACAATTCCTACAATTGGGTCTTTAACTCCTGAAGTTCAATAGGAGACATTCGATATGGGGCTTTGGAAATGGGTTTTGTACCGGGTTCAAGGTCGATAAAAAATTCAATTTCACGCTCTGGGGGTAGGCCAGGAAGTTCTTCAGGGAATACGTCAGGAAATTTATTAACAATAGAAATATCTTTCAAATCTGACGTATTTTTGTTTAAATTTGTGACATGAGCTAAGAAAGCTTGACATCCATTTTTCAATAAACGAATAGCTTTATGGCTTGAGATGACCGTGATTGATTTTAATGGTTTGGTCGCTTGAATTCGCATAATAGGTTGATTAGGAATATGAAAGCTAACAACCTTACGAAAATAATCAATTTTAGCATGATGAGTAGTTAACCAATCAATCCCTAGAATCACGTCAAATGTAAGTATTTTTAAAGAAATAAGATCGACAGGTAACGTGCGGTTACCAATTTGAATCAAATAAGACTTATAAATAGCGGATGTAATGAAGGTTTCTCCCAACGGAGTTTCAACCGATAAGTCAAAGTCTAATTTCTTCGGAGTCAAATTTAAACGTTGAGCGTAAGTAGGAGAAATAAAAGAATGGGTAGAACCGGTATCAAATAAGGTATAGACTTCGCTAGAGTTTATGATAAGCTTACCCGTGATGACCTCGTTCGGGTTCCTTACTTTACGGAGAGAGTTACGACAAACGCTCTCCTTGAACTCACGGCTTTGACTTTTCTGGTACGGCCTTTGGTGCCTCCATCCCAGCTGGACTTGTCTTTGGTGCACGACAAAATCGGGCTAGGTGACCTTCTTTTCCATAATTATAACACGCTTTGGACTACATCACGGAGTTTGGACTGATATGTCCCTCCCCTCTGCATTTGAAGCATATGATAGGTGGTCGTTCTCCTTCCTTAACAACGGGTCTTTGGTCTTTGCGTCTTTCCATCATTGTTGAATCTCCTTTTCTTGAAATGTCCATTTTTACTGTCTTGGCCATGATTACCACAGAAGTGGTTACCATTTCTGGCATGTTGATTCCCTCCACGTTTGTTGTCACCGCTTCGATGACTGCTACCACTAGTATTATCATTTTGTCGGCTGCTTTCTCTTGGTTAAGTTGACTCGTTATCGCACTCCAATAACTGAGCCCTATTAAAAACATCTGAATACAAACACAGTTTATGAGAAATTAGATATTGACGTATCTCGGGTTTCAAACCTCTTAGAAACATCCACGTCATTCTCTTCTCATTGTCAACCAAGTGAGACGCAAACCGGGATAACTCGGCAAACTTAGCTTCGTGCTGCGAAACGGTCATATTGTTCTACTCCAACTTGATGAACTCTACCTCTTTCATGTGATGAATACTTTCGGGAAAGTACTTGTCATTGAATAGTTCTTGGAACTTCTCCCAATACATCTTGATCTTGGCGGTTGAGTACGCTTTCTGGATTCCCACCGATGTCTGCCTCTCCTCGCAACATAAAGGTGGCAAATGGAACCTTTTCCTCCTCGGAGCATCCCAAAACATCAAATATCTTGGTGATCTGCTTTATCCATGCTTTCGCCTTAAGTGGTTTCGGCTCTCCAATAAACTTTCGCCTGATGTTGCATGAATTCTATAAAGCCTCTAAACATTCCATCATTCATCATTTGGTCAGTGTTGTTGTTTGCATGAGGATTATCGCCTTCCTGATGCACATTATCCTGATTATTGATTTGTGGAGACTCAACGGTTTCATGTGTTCCATTGCTATTCTCAACATTCTCAGATGTCATTTTCAAATACTGCCACAATACAAGGGTTAATTGACATGTCACATATTATCCCTATATTCTGATGGACCAAATAAATACCAAATAAACTTAGGTAGGTCAGACTAGCGAAGGAATTCCCCGTCTCTCCCCTCCTAGTTCTTGTCTCACATCTCAGCCAGGGATCATATCCCTAAGCTTTGATACCAAGCTGTGGCGCCCCCAAATGGTATACATCACCCATCTTGGGTCGCCAAATACATGGTATAAAATTCAAATACAATTTAATTATACAACAGTCGTGTAAAATACGACAAAATATAATATAAGAGTTTTTAATAAGAATATTGTCATCTAGACAATATATAAACTCAATGGAGTCCTCATTACATTTATTGTCACACTATTTAACAGAATAGTGAGGACTACTAATGCTATCATCTGGACCGTCACTCCATTCCCCGACTAGTCCCATCTATGTTCTCATTTCTTGAAGAGAACAATGAAAGAAAAGGGTGAGCTCAACTAGCCCAGTAAAAATATTATGACTAAGATAATGCGTAATAATTTATCGTTAGCCTTGAATGATGTTAAACCGATAAAATATAACAAATATCAAGTTTAACTGCAGCGGAACAAGCAATCCATTAGAAGAGTCAAGTAGAGAATAAAATCTACTATCTTCTATGATTTAAGAGGTTTTTCATCACTTTTATCGCTGAGACTCAGCATAATAAATAAACCACATCATCCCTGCACTATGGCCAAGGATATTCATTAGTATCACGACTACAAATTATCTATGCACTACGGGCCAAGGATATTCGTGTATTCATCAATGTTTATGATCATGCCAACAACTGTCCATCAATGCACTACGGGCCAATGAGGACTTTTACCACATCATTTGTAACATTACGGTCATGATTATACCGAATAATCTCTGGTCATAATCATACCAAGTCCATCTATGCACTACAGAATACACGTATGACTTTCAACATAATATAAACATGAGGATGATGACAATGATATAAGAATTCAATAAAACAAGTTCAAGAATTAATTTATCCAGGAACCGATAACGTCCAAATTGTCAACATGATACTGCTTTGTGGAGTAAAATTTAAGAATGTTCAGAAGAATATTTCCATGAAAAGATACTGGATGAAGCGCAAATATCAAGGATATTCCACTAATTTCATTGAGTATAAAAGCCAAAACTTTAACCAACTGAGTATAATAAAGAATAGAATAACAAAAGAATTCACCAGGCATGCGATAGACCGCCCAGACCGGTTATTCCAACAGATTATTAAATAATGGAACTAGGTCTTGCGTAAACGCACACACATGATATTCTAACTGAATAATAAAGAATGAAATAACAGAAGAATTCACCATGCATGCGATAGACCGCACAGACAGGTTATTCCAACAGAATAATAAATAATGGAACCAGGTCATGCGTAATACGCACAGATAAGATGTTCCAACAGAATAATAAAGAATGGAATAACAGAAGAGTTTCACCATGTATGCGGTACTTCGCATAGATCGGTTATTCCAACAGAAAAATAAATAACGGAACTAGGTCATGCGTAATTCGCACACATAGGATGTTCCAATAGAATAATAAGGGATGGAATAACAATATCTCTCTTTAAGAACACAAAAGAAATAATACCCTTACCTTAGAAAAATTGGATACTGGAATAGTGAGGTAGCAGACTTCTCTTCTTCTTTCTCTAATAAATAATTGCTCTAAAGCTTTTGTGAATTGGTGAAAATGAAGGAAGAATGAGCTTATTTATAGGAAAATATAGTTTCGATAATTGCACATTTTGGGGCTCAAAATATTACAAAGATAATACCTTCCTCTTTTCTTCATTTTTAATTTAGTCCTGCAAGTATTAACAAACTTGCACCACCTCCCCTAATCGTAAATAATGTGAATTAATAGTTCATTCATGTGACTCAATAATATAATCATGTGAAAAAATTAATTACAGTATAGTACCTTCAACTATACCTCCATTTTTAACTTAGTCATGGAAGTATTATCAATCTTGCACCAACTCCCCTAATAGTACAAGAATGTGATTCAATAGTACACACATGTGAACAAATAGTTATATAAGCATGTGAATTAGTAGCAATTAATTGCTCATTTATCCGATAAATTACCCGATTTATCAATATAACCCCTAGACATCAATTATCATCGAAATAAATGTCGATTTCCACTAACACTAATAATTCCAACACAATGAAACTATCAAATTCATCTTTCATCAACACAACTTATTCATCATTAATATTATAACTCACAATATTTAACAACCAGGTCGTTCCCAGGAAAGAGGGGGCTTTCCGATAATGATTTTTCGTTATTGGCGCGCAATTAATTGACCAAACCTCTCCTTGACAGAACTTCTAGACATTGTCAATATTGCAAATAATAATATGAATAACTTTGTTGTCTCAATTATTGATTTAATAATAATAAATATAATACAGATGATACTGTGACAATAATTGAATCAATAATATGAGAGATATGATGTAGCAATTTCTGTAGCAATAATTGAGTATAACTAAGTGACTTCTCACATAAGCATCAATAATTAATTCCGTGTGCTATTATGCAACCACGCGTATTACTGTACTTTTACTACCGGGTAGTTCAACAGTTTTAACGGTAATACTTTCGCCGTTATTTTTATAAAAAGATAATTCTGTCGTTTTCTAACTATGACAATACTTTCGTTGTGGGGTCCACCAATGATTGTGCCGTTGTACGAATATTCTCTGTTAAAACTAATATTCCTCGACCAATCGAATATTATATAACCACTTGCTTACTTTGCAAAATTTGTAAATATTACCCACAACTATAGCATTATATCAAATCCACACCATAATATTTAAAAATATATTTCGAGAAAATTATTCTTTATTCTTAAAAGTTGGGGGTCTTACAGATAGACTGTTGATTTTTGGTTTTATAGTTGAATATCTTTGGCTTACGTGCAAAGATGGACAGGTGTATGACATGATCATAACCACTGGTGATAATAACGAATATCCTTGGCGCGTAGTTCATGGATAATTCGATGATATGATTGGCAGGATCATTACCATTAGTTAACAAATTGAATGTCTTTGGTCAGTAGTGCAATCGACAGATAATTGATTGGTATGATCATGACCATTGGTTTTATAGTTGAATATCTTTAGCCCGTAGTGCAAAGGTAGAAACTGATTGGTATGATCATTGTTATTACATTTGAATATCTTTAGCCTTTGGGGTAAGAATAGTGAGTAAACGTTCTATTAAGCCTTTGTGGCAAGGAGAAACTGTTGATTTACATGATTATAAATTTAAATTATGAATTTAACTATAATCTTTGGTGGTTCAGGTGAAGACAGGCGATGAGAGTTCTTTTTGTCTTGGGTATAGCAAAGAAGAACTGTTGATGAGTATTATAGGGATGAAATATTAACGCTGGACTTTTAATCTAGAGGAGATAGTAGACATTATGTTCTACTTGACTTTTCTAATGGATTGTTTATTCCGCTGCAGTTGTTGATCTAAAACTTGTTGTCTATTGTATTCTATCAATTGTTATACTGTTGAAGGCTAAGGATAATTTATTCTGCATTATCTTAGTCATAATATTTCTTACTGGGCTAGTTGAGCTCACCCTTTTCTTTCATTGTTCTCTTCAGAAAATGAGAATATAGCTGTGATGAGTCGAGAAATGGAGTGATGGTCCAGGATAAGTGGCTTTAGTAGTCCTCACTATTCTGTGAAATAGTGTGATAATAAATGTAATGAGGACCTTATTTGAGTTTGGATACTCTCTACGAGACACTATCTGTGTTGAAACTCTCAGCTACGTTTTATCCTACTGTATAAAAGAAGTTTGTATTTAAATTTTATACCATGTATTTGGCGACTCAAGATGGATGATGTATACCTATTTTGGGGGCATCACAGTTGATATCAAAGCTTAGGGATATGATCCTTGGCTGAGGTATGAGACTAGAACTAGGAGGGGAGAGACGGGTAATTCCTTCGCTAGTATGACCTACCTAAGTTTATTTGTTATTTAATTGGTCGGTCAGAGTATAGGGATAATATGTTGCATGTCAATTAACCCTTGTTTTGAAACTATATTCTAGAATGATATCTGAAGTACAGAAGATGAGCAATGGAAAAATCATGATACAGAGGAAATAACCAGAAAGGTACAACCCGAAAAGAAAGTAAGGTATTCTCATCTCTTTGAACTACCAGGTACGTAAATTTTGAGGGTGAAATTTCATAAGGAGGGGAGATTGTGAGATCCCAAATTTTATGAAATAAAAGTATTCAATTTTTCTATTTTGGTAAATAGTTAAATTGATAAAAGTTTAAAGTTAAGGGTGATATTTAAAAATTTTACAAAGTATGTAAGTTGTTATAAAATATTCGTTGTGTCGGGGAATATTCGTTTTAACAAGGAATATTCGTACAAAGGCATAATAATTGGCGGACCCAACAATGGAAGTATTGTCGTAGTAAGAAAACGACAGAAATATCTTTTTATAAAAATAACGGCGAAAGTGTTACCGTTAAAACTGTTGAACTACCCGGTGGTAAAAGTACGGTAATACGCGTGGTTGCATAAGAGCACACCAGTATTGATTATTGATGCTTACGTAAGAAGTCACTCGCTTATACTCAATTATTGCTACAGTAATTGCTGCATCATATCTCTCATATTATTGATTCAATTATTGTCACAATATCATCTGTATAATATGTTATATTATTAAATCAATAATTCAGATGGAAAAGTTATTCATATTATTATTTGCAATATTGACAATGTCTAGAAGTTCTGTCAAAGAGATGTTTGGTCACCTAATTGCGCGCCAATAAGGAGAAATCTTTATCGGAAAGCCCCCTCTTTCCTGGGAACGACCTGGTTGTTAGATATTGTGAGTTATAATATTAATGATGAATAAGTTCGTGTTGATTAAAGATGAAATTTATAGTTCTATTGTGTTGGAATTATTAATGTTAGTGGAAATCTACATTTATTTCGATATTAATTGATGTCTGGAAGTTATACTGACCAATCGGATAATTAATCGAATAAATGAGCAATTAATTGCTATTAATTCACATGATTATAACTATTTATTCACATGTGTGTACTATTGATTCACATTCTTGTACTATTAGGGGAGGTGGTGCAAGATTGATAATACTTGCATGACTAAGTTAAAAATAAAGGTATAGATGGAGGTACTATACTTAATTCGTATTTTCACATGTCTAGAACTATTGATTCACATGATTTACTAATAGGGGAGGTGGTGCAAGTTTGATAATACTTGCAGGACTAAATTAAAAATGAAGGAAAAGAGGAAGGTATTATACTGTAATATTTCGAGCCCCAAAATGTGCAATTATTGAAACTATATTTTCTTATAAATAGAAGCTCATTCTTCCTTCATTTCTCACCAATTCACAAAGTCTCACAAGAGCAATTATAGAGAGAAAGAAGAAGAGAAGTCTGCTACCTCACTATTCCAGTATCTAGTATTCTTTTAAGGTAGGGGATATTATTATTATTATTATTATTATTATAGTAAGGGGTATTATTTCTTTCGTATTCATGAAGAGAGCTATTGTTATTCCATTCTTTATTATTATGTTGGAATAACCTTTCTATGCGAAGTACTGCATACATGGTGAAATTCTTATGTTATTCCATTCTTTATTATTTTGTTGGAATATCCTCATGCATGCGGATCGCATGACACTGTTCCATTCTTTTTATTATTCATTAGAATATCCCGTCATGTAAGGATTACGCATGACTGGTTCCATTCTTTATTATTACATTGGAATATCATATGTATGTGTGGGATTACGCATTTAACTGGTTTCATTATTTATTATTCTCATTGGAATAACTTTGTCTTTCATGGTCTATCGCATGCCTCGTGAATTCTTCATTATTCCATTCTTTATTATTCATTGGAATAACTTGTCTATATGGATTACTACATGCATGGTGAATGATCCTTCAGATTCATTCTTTATTAAATTGTGGAAATGATCCATCTCTACGTGGATTACCGCATTACGGGTGAAAATCCATTTATAGTTTCGTACATTCTATTCTACTCGTATAAGATATCATTTATTTTGTACTCGTCATGGAATATCATTTTCTTTGGTATTTTTTTTACGAGTTACTATTCATGCGATTACTATTCACTCTAGTATTATTCACTCGGGTATTCGGGGCACTTTTTGTAAGACCCCGAAATTTTTTTTAAATAAAAGGAATTTCCTTTATTTATTATTTTGAAATAGTAAGGGTTGATTTGATTAATGTGGATAGTTAAGGGTTAAATACGCAAATATTTCAAAATAAGCAAGTGGTTATAAAATATTCATTGTTGTTTGGGAATATTCGTTTGGTCGTGGAATATTAAATCTTTGTCGGTGAATATTAAATGACTGCACAAGCACCATGTGTGGGCCCATAACTGAAAGCGATTGGATGAAGAAAACGACAAATATAAGTTGGTTAAAAATAACGGCGTAGTTATTATTACTGAAGTAAGATCGTTGGAATACCCTATGGTTAAAATACGATGTCTGGCGTGGTTGCACGATGACACTTCAGAGATATTGCATCAATTATTGATCCTTACGTAAGAAGGCACTACTCAATAATTGTTACATGAATTAATCGCTCAAGATTTTATTTTATTGATTCAATAATTCTTTGCGTTGGTATTTTATATTATTGTTGTTCAATAATTGTCACCGCATTATCTCCATTATCGGATCAATAATTCATATTATTTGAATAATATTATTATATAGCATTATTGGCAATGTCTAGAAAGTTCTGCATCGAGGAGAGGTTTGGTCACCTAATCATGCGCCCAATGAGAGAAATCCTTATCGGAAAGCCCCTCTTTCCTGAGGAACTACTGGTTGTCATAATTGTGATTCTCGTAATATTATTTGTGAATAATTAATTATTGATTCATATGATAAAGAAATATTTATTTTATGTGGATATAAATGATGGATTTATTTATGTGGTTATAAATGAAGAAATTATTGTTGAGGTGTTTTATCAGTATTTTATCGGATTGGAGGTATTAAAAATCAAATCAGGGGTTTTGAGATATATTGCGGGGGTTATAATTTTTAATCGTAGATTGGATCGTTGTAATTTTTGGATATGTTATACATACATAAGTTGAGTATATGTCCACAAATTTTGAACCGTTAAAAATGCACGAATGATTTGTTGTGAATTTTAAGAGGTGTCGGATTCGGAAATTAGGTTTATAATTGATTTTGGTGGAAAATTCTAGAATTGAGTGGGCCCCACTTGTGGTTGGTGAAAAATGTGCTGAATTTTATTTCAAATGTGGTGGGTGGCAATAGTAGCGAGTAAAGCCATCGTTGGCAGGCCAAAATCTTGGTAGAATAACATTTTCCTATAAATAGAGGGCTAAGTTAGAATTGAAAATCACACCGAAACAAAGTTTTCTCTTTCTCTCTATATTATTGAGCGTATTTTGTGAGTATTTAGATACTTTGAGAGTTCTTTATTCAAGACAAGTTTCATTCAAAGATCACTTGACCTTTCCTTCCGAAATCTTGATTCTTTGAGGTAAGGGATATTATTTTTTTTCAGTAATGATATTATTTCTTCATATCATTATCTTTGAAATGTTGATCTGAAGTTTTATCAAATTTGGAACTTTTTCATGTCGGGGTTACTATTCATGAGTTACTATTCACGAAGTTACTATTCATGAGTTACTATTCACGATTCTTATTCACGAGTACTATTCATGAAGCGTGAAAATGTTTTTTTCAGTGGAATTTCTATCTTTTGGTGTCGAGTTACTATTCACGATACTGACTATTCACGTATACTGACCTTATTCATCGAAAAATAAAATTTCTTCTTTTCGTCCAAAATATCTATTTTGGATACTAGCTTTGATTGTATCCATGTTTTGATCATTCTTGAATTTTACACCACTATGATTATTTTTGAGGTATTTTGGGCGTGGATAAAACCAAGTACTGAATCCGTAATCCTTAATCCTTGTCATTTTGTTTCACCGGATTCGTTTCTTTAAAAATATTTTTCATCATCCTCGATTTAAATGATGATATTATGGAATATCTTTGGCTCAGTAGTGCAAAGATGAATGATTTCTTAAGAATATCTTTGGCCTGTGGTGCAAAAGATGAATGATTTCTGAAGAATATCTTTGGCCCAGAAGTGCAAAGATGAACAGGTGTTTAAATGAACATGACCGACTGATGAATATCTTTGGCCTTTAGTGCAAAGATGAACAGGTGTTGAGATGAACATGACCGATTGATGAATATCTTTGGCCTGTAGTGCAAAGATGATTATTTGATTTGAGATGAATATTGATTGATGTTACAGGGATAAAATATTGATGATGGACTGTTAAATTCATAGATTATAGTAGATTTCATTCTCTACGTAACTCTTCTATGAATTATTATTTCCATTAGAATATTGATCTGAAACTTGTTGTCATTGTATTCTATCGATTTTTCCTCGTTGAAGACTAACGATAATTTGTTCTATATTATCTTAGTCATAGTATTCTTCTTTCGGGCTAGTTGAGCTCACCCTTTTCCTTGTTGTTCCATTTTTCTTCTCGGGGAGGCGAGAATGTAGCGAGTACTAGTCGGGTATGGAATGAAGGTTCTAGAGAGAGTTGTTTAGTAGTCCTCACCATTATTGTAAAATAATGTATCAATAAATGTGATGAGGATTTATTTGAGTATAAATATTGTCTGCAGAAGATAATATTTGTATTTAAACTCATAATTTTATTGTTGTGATAATAAAGTTGTAGTTGTTTACGTACCATGTATTTGGCGACTCGAAATGGGTTGGATGGAATGGACCTATTTTGGGGGCGTCACGGTTAGTATCGAGCTTAGGGATATGATCTCTGGCGGAGATCGGGAATAGAACTAGGAGGGAGAGCGAGTAAATCCTTTTTAGTGTGTCCTACCTAAGCTTATTTGTTAGTTGGTCAAGATATAGGGATATTATGTGATATATTGATTTCCTTAATTAACCCTTGTTTTATGACGATAATTGAGAATGTCGATTGAGAATATTAATAGTGGTGTAAATTAGGCCCGTGGAGATGCATGTATTTAACAACGAGGAGAGCGTCTGCAACAGTCGGCAATGTACCTCCCGTGAATAACACCACCGAAAGCGAGATGATGAACGAGGGGATGTTTAGAAGCTTTTTGCGATTCATGCAAAATCGATTTGAGGAGACTTCGTGTTCAAAATACGAGGAGGAGATGATAGCAATTCACGGGTGGTCACAACGCAAGCGATTCAAAGAGTTGGGACCACGAGTGCAGGAAAGCCGATCCGATCATAGGCGGAAACATGGGTCAAGCAAATTACCAAGATATTCGATGTCTTGGGATGCGACGAAGGAACGAAAGTTCCATTCGCTACTTTTATGTTCCGTGGCGAGGCGATTCTTTGGTGGGAATCATGAAGCGTACCCATTCAATTTCACTCGGCATGTCATGGGAGACGTTTGAAGCAGTTCAATGACAAGTACTTCCACGAAAGTATTCGTCGTATGAAGGAAGTGGAGTTTATTAGATTGGAGCGAGAATAACATGGCGGTGTCCCGAAGACGAGGCGAAGTTTGCGGAGTTATCCGTGCTGCACCTCATTTGGTGGAGAATGAGGAACGTATGGCCAGGATGTTTACGAGAGGTTTGAAACTCGACATACGTCGATATCTCATTTCTCATAAATTTTCTCTCTATTCGAGATGTTGTAAACAGGCTCGATTGTTAGAAGCGAGATAACGAGTAACGCGTTCAACCGAGGGACCATAACCGAGATCATACTAAAGATAGCGATCATCGAATAACGATAACCAAAGGTGGAGAAAGAAGAATACGGACAAAGGCGGTAACCACTCTGGTGGTAATCGTGGCCGTGAAAATAGAAAAAGCGAGTTGAGAGGAGATTTTAAAAGAGGAGATTCAACAACGACCATGTGAAGGCGTCGATTGCCGATGCCAATTGGTTCCAAGGAGGAGAAAGACCATCGATCAGTATGTTACAAATGCGGAAAGAGGGACATATCATTGAAACCGCCTAGCAGTTTAAGGTATGCTATAATTGTGGAAAAGAAGGACATATCGATCGAGATTGTACGATATCGAAACCCAGTCTAGCGGGAATGGTGACTCAAAAGGATGTCCAAGAAAAGTCAAAGTCAACGATTCCTGGAAGAGCGTTTGTCGTTACCGGTCAAAATGCGAGGAACCCGAACGGTTAGTTACGGGGTTAGTTAATTATAAATTCTTGCGAAGTTTATACCTTACTAGAATCTGGGTTTCTACCCATTCTTTTATCTCTCTTGTTTGCGCTCAACGTTTGAACTTGACTACGGAGAAATTAGACTTTAACTTATTTATGGAGACTCCATTAGGAGAAACTTTCATTACATACGTTGTTTAAAAAATCTTGCTTGATTCAAGTTGGCACCGTTACCTTACCTGTTAACCTTATTTTTATAAAGATATTTGCTTTTGATGTGATTTTAAGGTTAACTACTCATCATGCCAAATTGATTGCTTTTGTAAGGTTGTTAGTTTTCATATTCCTAAGCAACCTGTTATCCGAATTCAAGCAATCAAACCATTGTAATCAAACATTTTCATATCAAGCCATGAAATCATTCGTTTATTACGGATGTTAAGTTTTCTTAGTCCATGTTATGGATTTGAATAAAGACACGTCAGATTTGAATAATATTCTTGTTGTTATTGATTTTTCCTGACGTATTTCCTGAAGAATTTATTGGCTTACTCCCAAAGACTGATATTAAATTTTGTATCGACTTTGAACCCGGTACAAAACTCATTTCTAAAATCTCATATCGAATGGCTCTATTGAACTTCGAGTTAAAAATTCAACTATAGAATTTGGTACATGAGCCTTTATCTTGTGACTTCCTTTGTGGAATTCACCTAAGCGAGACTCTCAGTAGGGGACATCATATTCGTGCGATAGTAAACTGATAGGTGTCAATGTGACGTCTTATCCAAGATTGGGATATGAGTCACGGTTGAGAGCAACCTAAGTCGATGTCGAAATACGTAGTTTTCTAGGCTTAGTTGGTTATTATTGGAGATTCGTTGAAGGATATTCTCGAATCGCTATTCCATTATCGCAGCTGACTCGTAGAGATACAAAATTCGAATGGAGCAAGGAATGTGGGAAGAGCTTCGAAGAACTCAAGAGGAGACTCATTTCAAGCACATGTTCTGACCATGCCATCCTGGAAAAGCGAGCGTGGTAGGCGGCGTGTTGAGTAGAAGATCGTTATACAAATCTGAGTACGATATTGTCAAAGACTCATTTCAGTATAATATACAAATAATAGAGATGAAGATGAAAACTCTAGGTACCCACGTGATGATATACTGAGTGCGTGATGATATACGAAGTATAATCGACTTTAATCGATAAAGTTAAAGTCGCTTCGAGCTACACACCGGAGCTGATGAATTTGAAGAAGGAGGTGCAAGAAGTTGTTATTTTAAAAGCGAGAATCGGTGAGGTGAGGAAAGCTCAAACCTTCGATTTATTAATCCATTTGAAATTCTCGATCGAATAGGAACTGTGGCCTATAGACTCGTTTTACCACCAAGTATGACGCGTGTTCATAACGTTTTTCACGTATCGATGTTACGTAAATATGTGGACGACCCAAAACACGTCATTGAGATAGAACCGGACGAGATAGCCGAAGACTTAACGTACGAGGAGGTACCTGTCAAGATTTTGTAGAGGAAAGAACATGACCTATGTACCGAGGTTATACCATAAGTTAAAGTTTTGTGGAGAAACCATGCTATTGAGGAAATGACCTGGGAGTTGGAAACGAAAATGAAAGCGAGGTATTCTCATCTTTTCAAACACACCAGTACGTCGTCCAATTTCGAGGACGAAAATTTCATAAGGAGGGAGGTTGTAAGACCACAAATTTTTTTAAATAAAAGGAATTTCCTTTATTTATTATTTTGAAATAGTAAGGGTTGATTTGATTAATGTGGATAGTTAAGGGTTAAATACGCAAAATATTTCAAAATAAGCAAGTGGTTATAAAATATTCATTGTTGTAAGGAATATTCGTTTGGTCGTGGAATATTAAATGCTTTGTCGGGAATATTAAATGCGACGACGTGAGCGACCATGTGTGGGCCCCATAACGGAGCGATTGGATGAAGAAAAAACGACAAATATAAGTTGGTTAAAAATAACGGCGTAGTTGTTACTGAATTAAGATCATTGGAATACCCGTTGGTTAAAATACGATGTCTGGCGTGGTTGCATAAAGAGCACACGCGTATTGCATCAATTATTGATCCTTACGTGAAGGCACTACTCAATAATTGTTACGATGATCTTATTCGATATTTTATTTTATTGATTCAATAATTCTTGCGTTGGTATTTTATATTATTGTTGTTCAATAATTGTCAACGCACACATTATCTCCATTATCGGATCAATAATTCATATTATTTGAATAATATTATTATATAGCATTATTGGAAATGTCTAGAAAGTTACATCAGGAGAGGTTTGGTCACCTAATTGCGCGCCAAGATGAGAGAAATCCTTATCGGAAAGCCCCTCTTTCTGGAAGCTACCGGTTTGTCATAATTGTGATTACAGTAATATTATTTGTGAATAATTAATTATTGATTCATATGATAAAGAAATATTTATTTTATGTGGATATAAATGATGGATTTATTTATGTGGTTATAAATGAAGAAATTATTGTTGAGGTGTTTTATCGATATTTTATCGGATTGGAGGTATTAAAAATCAAATCGGGGTTTTGAGATATATTATGGGGTTATAATTTTTAATCCGATAGTTGGATCGTTGTAATTTTTGGATATGTTATACATACATAAGTTGAGTATATGTCCAAAATTTTGAACCGTTAAAAATGCACGAATGATTTGTTGTGAATTTTAAGAGGTGTCGGATTCTAAAATTAGGTTTATAATTGATTTTGGTGGAAAATTCTAGAATTGAGTGGGCCCCACTTGTGGTTGGTGAAAAATGTGCTGAATTTTATTTCAAATGTGGTGGGTGGCAATAGTAGCGGTAAAAGCCATCGGTGTAGCGGTCAAGTCTGCTTGGTAGGGCTAACATTTTCCTATAAATAGAGGGCTAAGTTAGAATTGAAAATCACACGAAACAAAGTTTTCTCTCTTTCTCTCTATTATTGAGCGTATTTTGTGAGTATTTAGATACTTTGAGAGTTCTTTGTTGAAAGATGAGTTTCATTCAACATCACTTGAGCCTTTCCTTCCGGAAATCTTGATTCTTTGAGGTAAGGGATATTATTTTTTTTTAAGTAATGATATTATTTCTTGATATCATTATCTTTGAAATGTTGATCTGAAGTTTTTATCAAATTTGGAACTTTTTCATGCTCGGGGTTACTATTCATGAGTTACTATTCACGAGTTACTATTCATGAGTTACTATTCACGATTACTATTCACGAGTACTATTCATGAAGCGTGAAAATGTTTTTTTGTGGAATTTCTATCTTTTGGTGTCGAGTTACTATTCACGTATACTGGCACTATTCACGATATCTGACTATTCATCGAAAAATAAAATTTCTTCTTTTCGTCCAAAATATCTATTTTGGATACTAGCTTTGATTGTATCCATGTTTTGATCATTCTTGAATTTTACACCACTATGATTATTTTTGAGGTATTTTTGGACGTGGATAAAACCAAGTACGAATCCGTAATCCTTAATCCTTGTCATTTTGTTTCACTGGATTCGTTTCTTTAAAAATATTTTTCATCATCCTCAGTCTTAAATGATGATATTATGGAATATCTTTGGCCTGTAGTGCAAAGATGAATGATTTCTTAAGAATATCTTTGGCCTGTAGTGCAAAGATGAATGATTTCTGAAGAATATCTTTGGCACATAGTGCAAAGATGAAACGCAGTGTTTAAATGAACATGATGGATCGATGAATATCTTTGGCCTTTAGTGCAAAGATGAGCAGTGTTGAGATGAACATGATGGATGATGAATATCTTTGGCACAGTAGTGCAAAGATGATTATTTGATTTGAGATGAATATTGATTGATGTTACGAGGATAAAATATTGATGATGGACCGTTAAATTCATAGATTATAGTAGATTTCATTCTCTACGTAACTCTTCATGAATTATTATTTCCATTACGAATATTGATCACGAAACTTGTTGTCTATTGTATTCTCATCGATTTTTCCCTGTTGAAGACTAACGATAATTTGTTCTATATTATCTTAGTCATAGTATTCTTCTTTGGGCTAGTTGAGCTCACCCTTTTCCTTGTTGTTCCATTTTCTTCTCGGAGGCGAGAATGTAAATGAGTACTAGTCGGGGTATGGAATGAAGGTTCTAGAGAGAGTTGTTTAGTAGTCCTCACCATTATTGTAAAATAATGTATCAATAAATGTGATGAGGATTTATTTGAGTATAAATATTGTCTAGAAGATAATATTTGTATTTAAACTCATAATTTTATTGTTGTGATAATAAAGTTGTAGTTGTTTCTGTACCATGTATTTGGCGACTCAGAATGGGTTGGATGGAATGGACCTATTTTGGGGGCGTCACACTTTTCGTGTCGAAGTACTATTCACGAGTTATTATTCACGGGTTACTATTCACCCGAATATTATTCACTCGGGTATTTGGGGTACTTTTCATGTCGGGTTACTATTCACGAGGTACTATTCCCGAAGTACTATTCATAGGGTACTATTAAAGGTACTATTTACCCAAAAATATATTTCTTTTACATCCCAATTATTTTTAGTACATGAATATTATTCTTGAATTTTACTCCACAAAGCGATATCGTGTTGACAATTTGGATATTTTTAAACTCGGATAAATTTAAAGTCTTTAATATTTATCCTTGATTTCGTTTGATTAATGCTTATATCATTGTCATCATCCTCATGTTTATATTGTGATGAAAGTCATCTTTGGCTTATGTGCATAGATGGACTGTTGATTATTAGTTTTACAGTTGTATATTTTTGGCTTACGTGCATAAATGGACTGTTGATTATTGGTTTTATAGTTGTATATCTTTGGCTTACGTACAAAGATAGACTGTTGATTTTTGGTTTTATAATTGAATATCTTTGGCTTACGTGCAAAGATGGACATGTGTATGACATGATCATAACCACTGGTGATAATAACGAATATCCTTGGCCCTAATAGTAAATAATGTGAATTAATAGTTCATTCATGTGACTTAATAGTATAATCATGTGAAAAAACTAATTATAGTATAGTACCTTCATCTATACCTCCATTTTTAATTTAGTCATGCAAGTATTATCAATCTTACACTAACTCCCCTAATACTAAATCATGTGAATCAATAGTACACACATGTGAACACATAGTTATAAGCATGTGAATTAATTGCAATTAATTGCTCATTTATTCGGTGAATTACCCGATTGGTCAATATAACCTCCAAACATTAATTATTATCGAAATAAATGTCGATTTCCACTAACACTAATAATTCCCACATAATGGAACTATCAATTTCATCTTTAATCAACACGAACTTATTCATCATTAATATTATAACTCACAATATTTAACAACCAGGTCGTTCCTAGGAAAAAAGGGGTTTTCCGATAAGAATTTCTCTTTATTGGCGCGCAATTAGGTGACCAAACCTCTCCTTGACAGAACATCTAGACATTATCAATATTGTAAATAATAATATGGATAACTTTGTCGTCTCAATTATTGATTTAATAATATAAAATATTATACAGATGATACTGTGATAATAATTGAATCAATTATATGAGAGATATTATGCAACAATTACTGTAGCAATAATTGAGTATAACTGAGTGACTTCTCACGTAAGCATTAATAATCAATCTGAAGTATCTTACTTATCGCAACCACAGCGTATTCTTGTACTTTTACCACCGGGTAGTTCAACAGGTTTAACGGTAAAATTTTTGTCATTATTTTTATAAAAGATAATTACATGGAGTTTCTAACTACGATAATACTTTTGTTGTGGGGTCCAAAGAATGATTGTGTGCAAATCGTCAAAGATATTCCTGTTAAAAGCGAATATTCCCAAACCAATCGAATATTATATAACCACTTGCTTACTTTACAAAATTTATAAATATTACTCACAACTATAACATTATATCAAATCCACACCATAATATTCAAAAATATATTTCGAGAAAAATTAATCTTTATTCATAAAAGTTGATGTCTTACAACACAGTTATTCATATTATTATTTGCATTATTGACAATGTCTAGAAAGTTCTGTCGAGGAAGGGGGTTATGTTGTTTAATTGCGCGCCAATAAAGAGAAATCCTTATCGGAAAGTTGTAAGACCCCAACTTTTATGAATAAAGATTTATTTTTCTCTAAATATTATTTTGAATAATAAGGCGTGATTAATTTCATATAATGCTAAAGTTATGGGTGATATGTGCAAATTTTGCAAGTAAGCAAGTTGTCATAAAATATTAGTTTGGTTGGAGAATATTCTCTTTGTTTTGAGAATATTAAATGCGACATTTATAATTATTAGTGGGCGCCAGATAACGTAATAACCGCCGGATATAAAAGCGGCGAAATAATCTTTTATAAAAAATAACGGCAAAACTTTTCTACAGATTAGCGCTGAAATACCCGTGATAAAAGTATGATGTCTGGCGTGGTTGCATAATAGCACACAAGATGTTACACAAGATCTCGATTATTGATTCTTACATAAGAAGTCACTCAATTTTATTCAATTATTGCAACTGTAGTTACTGCATATTATTGATTCAATTATTGTCACAGTATCATCTGCACAATATTTTATATTATTAAATCAATAATTGAGACGACACAATTATTCATATTATTATTTGCATTATTGACAATGTCTAGAAAGTTCTGTCAAGGAAAGGGGTTAGGTTATTTAATTGCACGCCAATAAGAAGAAATCTTTATCGGAAAGCTGTAATACCCCAACTTTTTATGAATAAAGATTTAATTTTCTTTAAATATTATTTTGAATAATAAGGTTTGATTTGATATAATGCTATACTTATGGTTGATATGTGTAAATTTTGCAAGTAAGCAAGTTGTCATAAAATATTCGTTTGGTCGGGAAATATTCTTTTTGTCGGAAAATATTCGTACGACGACACAATCATTGGTGGACCCCACATAACAGAATAACTGTCGGATATAGAAAGCGATAGAAATAACCTTTTTATAAAAAATAACGACAAAATTTTTACCGTTAATCTGTTGAAATACCCATGATAAAAGTAAATGCGATGTCTGGCGTGGTTGCACATGAAGACACGGTATTGCACAATATCTTTTATTATTGATTATTATGCAAGAAGTCACTCAGTTTTATTTAATTATTGCAATAGTAGTTGCTGCATATTATTGATTCAATTATTGTCACGGTATCATCTGCACAATATTTTATATTATTAAATCAATAATTGAGACGACACAGTTATTCATATTATTATTTGCATTATTGACAATGTCTAAAAAGTTCTGTCGAGGAAAGGGGTAAGGTTATTTAATTGCGCGTCAATAAGGAGAAATTATTACCGGAAAGCCCTCTCTTTCATGGGAATGATCTTATTGTCAATAGTGTGAGTTATAATATTAATGATGAATAATTGTTGAAAGATTAAAAATGTGTTTATTGAAGATAAGTGATTTGTGGTAAATATTTATTCAATTTTTGATATAAATAGAGGGATTTTTCATGAAGTATTTGTTGAAAGTTTGACTTATTACATGGACCCCCACTTACTCATTTTTTAAAATCGTGGGTAGAAAGTTATCTCAATTTTGTTTTATTATTATTATAATAGTAATAAAACAGAAAACTTTTTATATAAAACAGAATACTTTTTATATTATATATAAAGTTATTCATTTTATTAGATTATAAATAGAATATAATATATTTTATATAAAGTTTTTGTTTTATTAGAATATTTTATTGCACAGTAATAAATAGTAAAAATCAGATTTTCACCGATTCTGCGCCCGTGAAACTTTTCCTCTGTTCACCCGTGATTATATTCAAATAGTTCCATGCCATTCTCATATAAATAGGATGTTTAGTTAAGAAATGAAAATAACACCAGAATCAAAGAATTCTTCTTCTATAATATTGTGCGTATTTCTTTTGAGCATAAGGATACTTTGAGTGTAACAAATAGTGCAAGTTTTTTTAAGAATATCTCCGCTATACCAGTCGAAATTACTCTCCTACTAAGGTAAGGGATATTATTTTCGTTCAATATTCGTAAGAAATATTATTTTCCTCCATAGTCTATAGTATGTAAGTAATATTATTTCGTTTCATATTCTTAAATCTACACTTATTTTTATAAGTATTCCTTCTATACTCCCTAAAATTAGTAGAATATCCTTGAATTTTATGCTTCATCTAGTATCGTTTCATTGAAATATTTTTTTGAACTTTCTTATGAAATTTTAATATTTTCATACTGGGGTACTATTCACTCGGGTACTATTCACCCGGGGTACTATTTACTGGGTACTATTCACGATAAAATTGGTTTCTTTACTGTCCAAATTATTTTTGATACATGAATATCACTCTTGAATTTTACTCCACAATTAGTTATCATGTTGACAATTTGGAAATTCTTAAACTCTGGATTAATTGAATTATAAATCTTTAATATTTATCATTGATCTCACTTGATTGATTTCTTATATCATTGTCATTATCCTCATGCTTATATTGTGGTGAAAGTCATCTTTGGCCCGTAGTGCATAGATGAACTGTTGATTGGTAAGATTATGAACAGGAATTGTGTATCGGTATAATCATGACCTGTAATGTTACAGACAAATGTTGTGGTGAAACTCCTCTTTGGCCCGTAGTGCATAGATGGACAGTTGTTTGTCATGATCATGACCACTGGTGATACTAACGAATATCATTGGCTTGTAGTTCATGGATAATTTATTGGTGTGAAATATTTATTGAGTTGTGTTACTGATATAAAATATTGATGATGAACTTTTAAATCATAGAAGATAGTAGACATCATGCTCCTCTTTGGCCCGTAGTGCATCGATAGATAGTTGTTTGGCATGATCATGACCACTAGTGATATATACGAATATCCTTGGCCCGTAGTGCATGGATAATTCGTTGATCTGAAATGATTATTGATTCATGTTACAGAGATAAAATATTGATAATGGACTTTTAAATCATATAAGATAGTAGACATCATGCTCTACTTGACTCTTCTAATGGATTACTTATTCCGCTATAGTTGTTGATCTAAAACTTGTTGTCTATTGTATTCTATCAGATTTTTCTCTGTTGAGGACTAATGATAATTTGTTCTGCATTATCTTAGTCATAATATTCTTTACTGGGCTAGTTGAGCTCACCCTTTTCTTTCATTGTTATCTTCAGGAAATGAGAATATAGCTGGTACTAGTCGGGGAATGGAGTGATGGTTCAAGATGGTTGCTATAGTAGTCATCACCATTCTATAAAATAGTGTGATAATAATTATAATGAGGACTTTATTTGAGTTTGGATATTGTCTAGGAGATAATATTTGTATTAAAATTCATAACTTATGTTTGACGTATTTTACACGACAGTTAATAATTGTATAAATGAAGTTTATATTTAAATTCTGTACCATATATTTGGTGACCCAGAATGGGTTGTATGGACCTATTTTGGGGGCGTCACACTTAATTCTCTAATAGTTCCTGTGATTCTTGCTCTACGGATGCTTATCAGAATTAATTCAATTCGTAACAAGTTAACTAAAAATTTCTTTTTCAAAACCTTTTTCTAAGATTCTAACGCAAAATTTATCTACTTAACACGTATCTCATCGCTAATATATGTAAATAGATACTGAAAACACATAAAGAGATGAAAGATTCATACCTCACATGTGGATTATTTATTCTGAGAAAAGTATGATTAGAAAAGAGCAAATGATCATACTGGATCGCCAATGAAATAATATGAAGGTCCCTTTGATGATGATGGACCATGCTGATGGTGATGACTGGTGCATTTTGCTTTTTAGGATGGTTGATGAATGACCCAGTGTTGAGTTGTCGCTATTTCCGAAATTGCCCCAGTCTTGTTTGATGTAAGGGTCCCAATATCGGGTTGTCGTCAATTCTAAAATTTCCCCAGCCTTACTTGTTATCTAGGGTAATCGCTTTGTTGTATGATTGACAGATGGGTTGACAAGATGCCTAGATCGCAATGGTCTTTTACCTCATGAACCACATGGTGAACAGGTAGTGAGTATGGCTTTGATGCTTGGCTGACCCAATCCTCATTTCTAACTTGTAGTTACACTTGGGTTTGATGACCTTTTTTCTTCTAATTTGATGAAGGTTTGGGATTGAGTGTGTCAGCTCTTTGAAGGTCCTTAAAGGGCCCATCATATAGTTGCTTGCATCGTTGAGTCAATGCTTGTTGTGATCTCTTGGATTGGATCTGTACTTGCTGATGATTATCATTATTTCAACTTTGATGATTGATGTTAAGCGGCCTTCAAGCTCCATTAAATTGGACCTAAGAGCTCAACTTGGATGGTGATTAGATGGCTTCAACCGGGTTTGGTTTGGTTAGTAAGGTTTGACTTGTGGCTTTTTTTCTCAAGGAACAGGTCGTCAGTAAGCCAATGTTCTTCTGTAGGTCAAAGGAGATCAATTCTTCTCACACTTCAGAGTGATGAGTTGCTGACGGGTCGCATCTTATGATGATTGTCGTTTCATCCCTGTGACTGGTTGTCTTGATGTATTGTTGTCTATTCCTTTTTGGGACTTGTGCCAAATTTGATGGAATAACATTGAGGAACCGTTGGGTCTTTTCAATATGGGTCACTGACCTTGAGGGTTTTCCTTGGGTGTAGGCTTTTCAGGTTTGAATTTGGTGTCTTGAGACTGGTCTTTGGGTTTATATTTGGGTTGGATTTTGGGTTTAGATGTTTCTTTTAGGGTTAGAACGCACCATAGATACTACGTATTCCCGTGGCTGGAGGGAGATCAGGTCTTTCGTAGTTCAGGCTTGGCCTGAACGGTTTGAAGTGTTTATTTGGTTTGAGTGGGTTTTTGGGTTTTTGTTTGGTTTGATTGGGTTTTTGGGTTTTTGTTTGGTTTGAACGCACCATAGTTGGCTGCCTACGTACTCCCGTGTATAGGGGAGATCAGGTCTTTTGTAGTTCAGGCTAAGCTGTAAAGACCTAATTGGTTTGATTTTTTTTTTCAATATTTACATGAATGGAAAATAAAAGGCATAATGCTAAGAAAGTGATATCGTCCCAACATCTCCTGGAACTCATAACTTTATCCTCTGGATCTACGTTTTCCTGGCTGGCTGAGGCTTGATAGTCCAATTGTTAGTGGTTATGTTGCCTTCGAGGCTCGTGATAGAGGTTACCTCCTGGTTATGAATATCTTCAATCATGGCCATACCTTGATCGTCGCCTGATTCAGCATATCCCTTAAAGAGACTCAAACTGGATCCGTCGTAAAAAGGGATGAACTCTAGATTCCTTGATGAGTTGGCTTCCCCTACAACTTCACCACATTTTTCTTCATTTGTTCCTTCATCTTTTTTATGGGCTTGAACGAATTTAATTATAAAGTCTCTCTTGAACTGTTGTTGTATTTCTCACAAGGAACTTTCCTTTTTGGCTTTCTCTACACTAGGAAGGATCAGTATTTCCTCCTCATCATCCATAAGGGAAAAATCAGGAATGTGGTTGCTGACTTTGGGCAACAAGATATTTGATGGTGGCTGATGAATTTCTTTAGGGGACTCTCTTGTTTCTTCTGCCACTCCTCGCATTATGACCAGTCCACCTTGTGTTCGGCCAGGATTGGTGTTCATAGTCATCACTTCCTTTGAAATGTCAGTCTTAAGTGGAAATCTTAAGCTCTTTATTTCCCTTTCATCTTTTCTGGTCATGGGGACTTCTATCTTTAGCTCTCCATTTTCAATGAGATCCTAGATTTTATGCTTTAGAGACCAACATTCCTCAGTTGCATGTCCACGTAAGTTAGAATGGTAGAGACTTATCTTGGTGGAATCATAACTTTTCATCTCGGAATTTACAAGAGGCAACAACTCAGTAATCTTTCCTTCGCTTATCAGAAAGTGTAGCATCTCTTCATTTGATTTGTTTAGATGGGTGAATTTTTGGTCTCTTTTGGAGGTTGTTTGATCTTTCTTCTTTGAGAATTCGCATTCTCCGGAGAGATTTTTCCGCTGGCGAGATTTTCTAGTAATTTTATCATTCAATTTTCCTGTCCTTTCAGCCTTCTTTGATCTTCTTCATTTAGCTGGCTCATCCTGGAGGGATATAAACTTGAATTCTGGTTAACTTCTTTTTTGTCTTGGCTTTCTGATAGTTGATTGAAAAGCTGCCTCGTAATCTGATGTTGGCGCACTACCAGATTGGCTACCAGAGTTACTTGATGCTTGATCGTCTCCAATTTTGCATCACTGTCATACCCTCCTTCGAATTTTTCCACTCTAGGACATTCACAACCAAAAATCTGGGCACCTAAGACAGAAAGATCCATCTCAAATACAGTAGAATCCTTCTCAAAATCGCTTTTGAGATAGATTTTGTCTGTCTCAAAATCTGTGTTAGTAGATCGCGTCGCTAACCTGTCCGTCTCAAATAAAAAATTTAGAAACGGAAAATGTTCGTCTCAAATTCGTCTTAGAATATTAGATACGAAACAAATTCGTCTTAAAACTAACCCATGGGGAGTTTACTTTTGAAACCGATTTTGTTTTGCCGGTTTCAAATTTGGCGGGCTAGATTGGCGCCCTTTTTTAGCACATGTAATTTGAGACAGAAAAATCCGTATCAACATTGATAGCAACTATTTTTCATGCGTATATTTTGAGACGGGCACCATCCGTCTCAATTCCGTTTCAACTTTGGTGTCAATATCTTTTTAGAGACGGGCAACATCCTTCTCAAAATCTGTCTCAATATGTTTATTAACAACAAAATACAAATATTTTCATAATTTAATTTCAAAATCTAAATGAAAGAAGCTGTCATAAATATCAAATTGCATTCAACAATCTTGATAATAAAAATAACAACAAAACAATCCATTTCTTGAATTCAAATAACTTTTCAACATCAAAATTTTAATAATAAAACTTTTACTACATAAAACCTAATACATACAAACATTAGGTTCACACTACCTAATCAAAGAAAAACGAGGCATATTTAGGAATCAACAATGGTAACCTAGACCTCAACGCCATGTTCAATGGTAATAGAAGTACCCTGCGTCAATCACACGTTTGTGGACGTGAAGCTCAAATCTATCACGTACTGGTTCCTAGAAAAGTTTCAAGCCAGATTAATTTCAATTGTTAAAGCCAAACAAGCAAGCCTACTATTAGTGAGAATTATACTACTTTTACACATTAAGAACATTTAGCACATAAAATTTCATAGCATCAAAATGTAGCAACAACGGAATTGAAACTATCGTTGTACTCCTAAAAGTGACGGGATATGAGAACACCTATATATATATGTGTGTGTGTGTGTGTGTGTGTTGGTTTTCTGCCGTTTTAGTTCACTAGTATGGTTAGATTAGGTAGTAGAATATATATATATATATATATATATATATATATATATATATATATATATATATATATATATATAAGCGAGCAGTGAATTAATTTTCTCTTCGGGCTATCAAGTACCAATTATATCCACAAAAAATTGTCCCACCAAGAGTAAACTACAAAGAGTAAACTTGTGGTATTAAACTTGAGTGGTTGGTTGACTTAGTTGCGCATAATGTGGGGATCAGTTGAAATGGTAGACTAGAGCATAAGATAAAAATAGTTTGTGTTCAAGCCTCATCATTTCGAGTGATTTTATGAAGGTCTCCTAATCATGCCTGGCTGCAACAAAGATAACTGCATCCACTAAAAATTAAGTGTGTAGCTACCCACCAACAAAAGATTTAGTTTTGCACGCGTTTGCTTTATTGAAATCATGTTGATGGAAAACAGAGGGATGCATGTTACTTAACCACCACTGCTCAAAAACTGGTACTGCCACCCACATGAGACCCCCTTCTGCAATTATTCTTACATGAAGATAAATGGAAAGCATGGAAAGCTGCAATTAAAGATGACCCATTGGGGATTTTGAGCACTTGGGTTGGGTCAAATGTGTGCTTATAAAGGTGTTTTTTGTGCAAATCTTCAAAATGAAATGGGTGGCTCAACAATTTCAGTTGTTGCAGGTATAGATCTCAACCATGCCAATCTCCAAGGCACACTTGTCAAAGAACTCTCTCTACTAATACAAGAGCTTCAAACTAAAGCACAAACAGAGTAAATTAGCTAAAGCTAAACAGGACTTAGCTAAAGCACAAACAGAGCAAATTCATGAATAATCGAGCTTAAAATTCCCAATGGAGCTTCAAACTAAAGCTCAATTAGTTCTACTAATACAAGAGCATTGAATTCCAAAGCATTTGATATCACATCCAATTATAAAAAATCATAATACCCACAATCTATAAGGTCTAATTTAAGAATTCCCACACACAAACAAGTGCAAATAGTATAATTTAATACAGTTCAAATGACTCTTATCCACAATAAACACAAACAGAGTCTAAGCAAAAAGAAATTTTAATCACTACCTTACCAATTGAAGTCCATACAAAAGAATCCGCCTTTCTCGGTACCCATCCCCTGATAGCTTCACCGGTGACCGGCCAAAAATGATATGGCAAAAATCTTGCAGATGTGCTCCGTGCTCCTCTTTCTCCGTGCTTCTCTTTCTTAGCCCTAGATGTGCTCCTCTAGTCCTCTTGCAGTCTTGCTCAATGCTCGGTAGTACTGAGTATCCCGTCCCGTTCCTTTTTTTTTGAGATGATTTGGGCTTTTGTTTGTTGGTTAAAATATTGGGCTGGGCTAAGATATATAAGTAAAAAAAAACAAGGGTCCTTTACATAAGTATACAACAAATAGAAAGTAATTACAAGAATAGTGCATCAACCAAATAATTACAAAAAGAATGTAATTAAGATTCATATTACAAAAATAGTACAATTCACATTAATAAGGAAACCTAAAATCAAGGACAAATAACTACCATAATTAATAATTCAAATTCAAATATTTGGATCTAACAACAAAAATAAATTTAAATTCAAATCTTCATCTCCCTCACATACACTTTGAAATAATAGTTAACAAATAAATAAATAAATAAATAAAATAAATGTACTGGATATCCAAAAAATTAATAGCTAAATAAGTCTTCAGTTCAGTTCAAAGTTTGGGCTCTACTACTTCGTTGCTACACCGCCCCGAATCTCCGTTGTCCAAAACGCCAATGAGAATAAGAAGAAGATTCGCCCTACAGAAAGTTTAAAAATAAATATATGTAACTTTTACTGTTTGGATTTTTTTTATAACTATTTTGTTACTCATAAATAATAAAATGGTTATCTTTGTATGAATGGTTGGCTACCAACTGCATCACATTCAAACAAAAATTGGTAACTTAATAAAATTGAATTAGTTACCTTTGTCTGAAGGTTTGGCTACCAACTGCACTATAAAAAAACTGTAGGTGTGGATGTGAATTAGTTACTCTGGTATGAAGGTTTTGTTACCTTGGTATGAAGGTTTGGATACCTTGATCTGAAGGTTTGGTAACCAACTGTACTAAGAAAAAATTTAAAGTATGGAGGTTAATTAGTTACTTTGATATGACAGTTTGGTTACCTTAGTATGAAGGTTTGGTTACCATCATCCAATATTTGAATGAGCACATTCAACACATCAGAATGGACTTTGAATCGGTAACTTAATAAAACTGAATTGGTTACCTTAGTCTGAAGGTTTTGCTACCAACTGTACTATGAAAAAACTGCAGATGAGGATGTGGATTGGTTCCAATCGTATTCACAGTCAACTTCAAATCCTCCAATGGATTCCTCGGTGCCACCTTCTTATACAAATAGCTATCGAATGTCATCTTCTGCACATACTCATCCGCACACATCTCTACAAACGCTTACCTCGCCGGATTCGACCGGTAAAACACCTTCTGCAATATATCAAGCACCTTATATGCCGGCCAATACATCTTGTCCCATTTCTCCAAATACTTCCTCAGATCCGCCTCCTCCACCATTCTCTTTCCATTCTCCGATCCCTCCACTATCGCCTCCGTTGCACATCCTCCCGCTCTTCGCATAAAATATATCCCTTCGTTGAGCACTTTGTAACGTACCCTTACGTCTCAGGCCAATGCCACTGATCGGCCACCTTTTTTCGATTAAGTGGGTGCTCCGAAATTGGATGGACTTCCACTCTGATAATCTTCCCTCCTAATTCCTTCCTTATCTTGAATCTTAGCCTTCACATTATCGATCGTATCAGAAGATTCCTTCTTTATCTTGAATCATTTCCTGCTGCTGGTGTTTCTTTCCTGTCGCTGCTGTCTTTCTTCTTCATTATTATTATTAAAAGGTTGAATTTGTTAAATAACTTGAGGAGAGAGAGAAGAAGCTATAACTAATCCCTAAATTAAGGAATTCTAATTGAATTATAATTCCCTAAATTAAGGAATCCTAATTACACTAGAATATGTAAATAAATATGAAAATGTATTAGTTATGTAAATATTATATGAGTGCACTATTGATGTAATTATTTTTAAAAATGTATTAGAATATGTAATTGATCCAAAAAAAATTAATTTGACCCGGGCTACATCCCAACCCAGTCCCTACATGGCTCCGCCCCTATATATATATATATATATATAGAGAGAGAGAGAGAGAGAGAGAGAGAGAGAGAGAGAGAGAGAGAGATTCAAGCATAAGCAAACCTATTAAAAAGATGAAACTTGCCCATCTTGTATGAAGATAAAAGAGGAATCACCTCTGTTTGAGCTCCCCTATTTTCTTTCTCCATATTTCCTCTCTTGCGTGCTTGCAACAAATAGTATCTAATGATTAGTCTCTATATTGTTTGCTAAAATACTTGGTTTATCATTTATAATCAAACAATAACCATTAAAAATTCAACAAAACAAAATAACCATATAGTATTCTACATTTACAAGTACGTAGGAGAAAACATAGACCACCCTTTTCTTGGCATTCAAATACTCCTGCTTATACTCCAAATGCTATAACCTAATACTAATTTTTTGCTAAAAGAAAGTTTACAGTACATTTACAAGAAATAGAAGCTTCAGAAGAATTGAAAATGTAAGCTCAATCAAGTTCAACATATCACACTTGACAGCAAGATTTTATTATCAAGTGAATTCTAAAAACAAGCAGCTAGTGTATTAAAGTTGCATGACAAATCATATTTATCATTATATATAAAAGGACATTAAATAAAATTCTCATATTTATCCCACTTTATATATACACCATTCCCCCATCCTATTTCTCTTATTCTCTTTTATTTTTTATTCCTTTCCCCTTTTCATTTTGATCCTTTCTTGATTTCTTCTATACCACTATTACCAGAAAAAAAGACCTGTTATTTCTAGGTCTAAATATGAAGCACAAATGCATTTTTAATATTGTAAATTTTGCAAATAAAACTATTTTTGTGTAACATATATGAAGTATATATCAAGCAAATCCATATAGGTGAGCAGCTAGCTCTGACCAAGAAGGAAGAACATATATACATATATAACAATAAATGCACCAGAAGTAATTAAATTTCAACCAACCTATTTATTGGAATAATTTCATCCCCCATCTACAACAGTGTGCATTTCTGGAACTGAAAGTAAACTTATCATATCATAAAGCCATAAAGTTGATTTATTTTGACTATCTTTTTGAACTCGTCTCCAGACAACTGGAGGGGATCTTGCATCTTTCCTATTTCGAACAAGAAATTATAGATTTACTTGGTGCCAAAACAGTTTTCCTTGATAAAAGAATATGAATATATTCAAGCATTTTGATAATATAGTGCTGAGAAAAAATGAAGCAAAAATATGAATGAAAAAATAATTATCAAAGTAATATTTCAATGAAGCAAAAATATGAATGAAAAACTAATTATCAAAGTTACACTATCAATCAAAATAATGAACCACATTTAATTCGATGTGAAGGGTACAAGGAATTAAAAAAATCATTAAAAACATCTTACATTTGCAAGCAGTTCTTCCCATAATCTGAAACATACCAACTAATTCCAAAAGAATAAACGTTACAAAAATATTTCAAACTTCTTCAGTTTGGGAGTCTCTATTCGTGTAAGCTCATTTAGGTCCAGTATGTAACACATCGAAGCCGATATAGGTCTAAAGTGCTACACGTCGCAAGCCCATAGGCCCGCAAGGCAACAATATCAATAATGCGCAACCCAAACAAAATAACTTAACATTAATCTTAACTTAAAACCCAACAATAAATATATTTTAAATCAATCCAAATGAAATACTAATAAATACCACATTCAAATAATGGAGACGCAGCTCCTCGAAACTAAGAGTTTTATCAAAATTCATCAACAAAAGAATAACATCTAAAACTAAACTCCAGCTATTCCAAGCGTATCAAATAAGTGCTCAGCTTTCAACGATGGGACCTGTAAAAATCTGTAAGGGGGTGAGCGATGAAGCCCAGTAACTAGCAATCCTCTCTATCTAGTCGAATCAAGTACAATTTGTAAAATACTTTTTCGAAATAACTTTTTTTTTCCAATAACAATAGTACAAAAACTTTTTAAAACTATAACAATTCAAAAATAATTTCAATGTATATTATATCTCTTTTAAACCACAGCCTTATTAGCGACTAAGGTTACAATAGCCCTGTAACACGGCCCAAAAGTTCGATAACGTTATGATACGCACCCTACTAAGGTATCTATAAAAATGCAAGCTCCCCGAAGGGCATCTAAAAAGTGTGCGCTTTAGTAGGTCCTATATTAGCTCCGGAACTAAACGTAATCAATAACGGGTTCTATACATAATCAGACTGAGGATTTCAAAAAACTTTTCTCAATATTATCGATAATATAACCGATACTTTTTCACAGTTCAAAATCATATAATCTCATTCACAGTTCGAAAATAAATACTTGATCCGAATTTTGAAATAAAAGAACATAACAATTTAATTTAAATGGAAGCCTTAAATAAAAAAATAACAAATTTTGAAGCTGTACATTTAGGCATCCGAATAATTAATAAGACATACTTAAAAGTAACGATAATCTTAAAACCACTAAATAGTTCGGAAAGCCACTTACCTCGATATTGCAAAACACGAAATTAAAAACGAACAAATCCTAAATATAAAATTAAGACAAATAGAATTATTAGAATACAATATTATAACACAATCATACTCTTTATTCGAATATTATGCACATAAATCTTAAGTTTTAAATAAATTCGTAGTTAATTATTATAAAAATTGATTACAAAATTTATCATATATATATAAGGCAAATATCATCTCATAATAATAATAAAAAAAAAGGGTTTAAGTTTTACCTTTTTGAATTTTCTTCTTTTCTTCTTCACTGTTCTGCTGTACTCCAAAGCCAAATAAATTTTTACGTTCTTCTTTCTCTCTAGTTGTTTAAATATATGTAAATCCTTTGCAAAATAGGTTACTAGGTAAAAGAGTCCTTTTTAAAATTAAGAATTTGTTAAACTTGAATGACTTTTCTTATCCTTATAGGTTTTAGATATGTATAAATAATTATTAGTTACACTTCTATTATCTAATTATATTATTTTATTATCTTTTATCTTTTTTTTAAACCGGGTATTACACAGCAAGTTTATCTTGATTTTTGTAGCAATTCATGTTATGTTCTAGTACAAATATTATCCTTTTTTGCATGACTTACTTGGAGTTTGAATAACTTGGAAAATTATGTCAATGTCAATCTCAATGTTAATGTCAAATGGTGTAAAGCCATAGGCATAGCTAATAACTTGAATAGTCGTGATCCTATAATTAATTTGGAACAGAGGAGTATTTAATATCTAGGCTATACGATTCCAGCAATAGTCCCAGGAGGTGCAACCCCAAGAACATGTGTAAACTGTTCATACCTAGTCTATATTCAGTAGCATCCGAGGCTTTACTAATTTGTATTTTCTATAAGAGAATCAACCACAAATTTTGAAAAAGAGGACCAATACACCAACTACAAAGTTAAGTTACTTTAAAAGCCTAAAACCACCGTACTCCTAAACGTAAACATAAACATAAACAACTAACTCTGGTGAACAAGAGCCAAGAGTTGCGTAATATGATAATATAAAAGCAAAAGTATGATTTATATATGTACATAAAGTTAAATATCTTCTTTGTCCCAAATTGAAAACTAATATACAAACTCTCATTCTTTTTGAGTAATTAATTTATGATCATGGCAATTAATAATCATAAAAAGTTAAAAATTTCCCTTGACTTTGTCAATGTAACCTCGTTTTGATAGTATTTCATTTTGTAGTTTCACTTACCACTAATAAGTTTTTTTCCATTTCCAATTAACTACTATATAAACACATAATAGCAACCTTAAAAGAGAATGGGAGGAATAGGCTAAGCCACTACATGCTGTAGCGATTAGTATATAAAAAAAATATTTTTTTAATAAAATTTGACAACAAAGTGGGACCCATTTACTCGTGTTTTGAAAACAAAATCAGGCCAAACCGTTATATGCTGTAGCGGTTGGTATATTTTAAAAAAAATCTGAGAAAGTGGTTGGTATATATATAAAAAAATTCTTTTTTTATTCATGATAACCGGTTGTTAGAGTATGGTTTAAACCATGGGTCCGGACAATTCGAGAGGGACTCAGGTCATGTGGCAAAATGTTACAGTAATAGTGAGGAGTTTGACGAGTTTGATGTTCTAGAGGAGTTACACTCCCGGTTGATTTATAATTCTTTTGTCCAATTTAATTATAAGAATTATAGTTATGAGTATTTTTAAGAAGAGTAATGCTACAGACACAACTTATTTTACAAATTATTGATGTGTCATACTCCACCTCAGCATATTGATCAACAAATTATTTTAATGTAGTCTTCGGCCCCACACAATATGTTGAGGTGGAGTTTGCCACATTAGCAGTTTGTAAAATATTTGTAAAATAGTTTGTGTTTCTAGTATTATTCTTTTAAGAAAGTTGAATCATATTCAATTATGAGAATTACAGTTATGAGAAATCTTTTACGTATGATTTCTATTAGATTTGGAGTTGGAGGTTTGAGGTGGTATGATCAAGTTCTAAATACATTGTCGTAATCCAAATTTGAGTACATACAAATTATCTACGTACAAAAATAATTATAAACTTCTTGTTTGGTCTGTACTCCGAAACTATATCCCTTATTTTCAATGAAACTATGTCCGGAGGGCCATTTGTTTATATCATGTTTGTAAGTTTTATTTTGAGGGGGGTGGGAAGGGAGTTCCATATTTGTGAATTTTTTTAGGAAGGAATAGAAAGGATTTAGAAGTAAAGTTAATTTAATTTTTGACTTAAAACTTTCTCCTCAAAAGTGGAAGGATTTGAAGGATGAAAAAGTTAAATATTTCATGTTATCTTAAATAATCTTTCAAAATCTTATATATATATATATATATATATATATATATATATATATATATATATATATAAAATAAGATAGAACCCAATTTAAATTTAGGCGGAAAAGCACAAGCACGGTTCAGATTCATTCTAATTGATTTGGGCGGAAAAACACAAGTACAATTCAGATTCATTCTAATTTTCAGATTGTTAAAACGAAGAGAGGAATGATTTCATTACGCCGTAGGCATGCCAATTACTAGTATATTACTACATTCGTTTCTAAAAGATTGTCATTTAAGGTTTTTGCACATGGATTAAGAAAATCATTTATTACTATCATTTAACAATTAAAATTTGTTTAAAATTCCATCACTACCCCTTATGAGAAGTTGAAAACTATTAATACTATGAAGAAAATTTCTTGGGACAATGAGAGAAAGTAGGAGTGATATAGGAAAGTAAATAATTTATTCTCCTAGAAAGTTGTACACGACAAATAAATTGGAACAAATTTTTTCTTCTACAATCTTTTAGGAACAAAGGGAGTAATAAGATAGAACTCATTTTGAATTTGGGCGGCAAAACACAAGGACAATCAGTGGCGCAACCAGAACGAATTTATAGGTGGGTCAAATTATATCAATAAAAAATTTTTATTTATTGACGGCGGAGCAAGGAAGCAGCAACGGCCGCCAGATTTTCGACTGACAGAGATGAGCCTATGCTCAAACTATCTAGTATTGATGATGATGATGATGATGATGATGATGATGATGATGATGATGATGATGATGATGCCAATAGAAAACATTATGACAGAAAAAGGAACAAAAATGGAGCAGCAGAGCAAAGTCCAAATGATCACAGTTTAAGTACCAGTTATGCATACATCAATATAATGTCTAAACAGAATGTCCAGAAAGCAATATATTTCACACGTAAAGCCAGATGCAGATAACAATCACCAACAATAGTGGTTCAGTGCTTTAAATACCGTAACTAGTTTAAATTGTCCGACTTTCTTCTTATAGGTCACAAAACAACCACTTTCAACATTGTAAAGTAGAACAAAACAAAGAACAATTTCATATATAAAATTATGCAAATAATAACTGATGTATAACAAAGTAACACAAAGGACTGAAAGTAAGAAACTATCACAATAACTTGCATTAATAAACAAGGTATACTCAACGAACCATTTAAATTTTAAAACAAACTTACTTGAAAATCAGATAGTTGCTCTTTAGTCAATGTTGTAGTTAAGGTATAGTTCCAAATTTGAAAGACATTTAGGCTAAATTAAAATTTAAAAATTAGTCAAATTACCAAAGTTCAAAGAAGTGGCCGGCGAGGCGAGGCAAATGGAGGCTAGAGCGAGTGGCAGTGGGCAGGTGGCGGCAAATGGCAGAGAGGCGATCGAGGCGAGAGCAGTGGAGGCAGTCGAGGCACCACTTGTGGAACAGGGAAGAGAGGTGAACGTGAAGTCAGTGATTTGTGAAAAGAGTAAGAAAGAAGCCCTAATAAAAAATAAAATAAAAAAATTATTTTTTTAATGAAACGACGTCGTTTCATGTTATTATTAAAAAAAAGAAAAGAAAAGAAACAAACCTCTGTGTTGCAGACTCTGCAAAGTCGGAGAAGAAGAGTCAGAAGATCGGAGCACCGCGCCTACTGCCCCCGCCACCGCCCCCGCCCTCGCTCCCACCCTCGCCCTCTATTTTAGCCTGGACCGCCTCCCTACAGGGCCCCCTCCCCCCTAGTTCCACCTTTGAGGACAATTCAGATTCATCCTAATTAATTTGGGTAGAAAAAGGTGGTGGGAGAGGAAAGAGGAGAAAGAAGAAATGAAAGTGAGATTGTTAAAACGGAGAGAGGGATGATTCCGTTAGGCCGACAATTACCAATAAATAATACATGAGAGTGTTATTCCTATTTGTCAGGAATAAGCATGTGAATAATATTCCTATTTATATATGATTTGATTATAATATATATGAATGAATATGCAAGTATGCTTGCATTAAGAAAAGCTATAAAGTCCTTTGATAGATAGTAGAACCATATGTACAAGGACTTAGAATGAATTGATCAAATGTGTTAGGTTGATCCTACATAAGCAAAACAGCTTTGTAAAGTCCTTAAAAAGAAATGAGGTACAATGATTATAAATATAGAAAGATCAAGCTTGTTAGGTTGATCTTATGATGTAATAGATAGGCTTGTCTGATCGTCGAGCACTGCCCAGAAATCGTAGTCTTCCAGGAGAGTCAAGGAAAACTCGAGAGCTGTCGAGGCATAATCGTAGTCTGCAATATCGTAGATCTCAGAGTTCGTAGACTGCTAGGAGAGACGAGGAAAGATCGTAGTGTGTCGAGGAGAACTTCCTCGAGCCGTAGTCTCTGCTGAGGAAGTCGTGTTCGAGAATCATAGAGATAACTCGCACGCGAGTGACCGAGCATCTGCCGGCTTAGTCGAGAATCGTAGACTACATTCGAGTCGTGAGAGTCTCTTCGATGTCGAAGCCAAGTCAAGAATCGTAGACTACACTCGTCGTCGTGAGAGTCTCTTGATCGTATCGGGGCGAGAGATCGTGGTCGAGCAAGATCAGATGAAGACAACGAGCACAAGGTCAGAAATCGTAGAGTGTCAAGATCTGATCTCAGAGTCGTAGTTTCTGCACAGCTAAAGCTGAATCGTAGAGTGTAGAACTAAGACTTCAACAGATGTGCTCAAAACACCAAGGCAGAATCGTAGAGCAAACATGATTCTCAATAATTGAGCACTCCCAGAATATCCAAAGGAATGAAGCCTTTGGTTGGTACCGCAAAGATACATCCCACCTAAAGGAAACCAGAGAGCACTCAACGAATGGCATGTAAGCTAACAGAAGATCTATGCACCAACTCAATCAACATCCAGATTAAGTTGTGAAACCATTTGAGATGAAGTCTTCCATAAGTTGATCAAAAGAAGACTTCAATAACTGACTAAGGAAAGTCAGCAAGTGCAGTAGCTATCAAATAAATAAAAGACGTCGATCTTGAAAGCAACCAGGATCGTAGTGTTTGCCAAACAAAGAAGAAACTGATGGAATGTACACAAAGATACTGGCCAGCCTCTGAAGAACAAGGCTAAAGTGATTAAGCATTGGGTCAATCCATTGATGATAAGTGAACAGGAGATCACAAGGAGAAAGCGAGCTGGACACGCCACAAATCTGAAGTGTCTTGCTATTCATAAGGGGCCAGAATAAAGAGTCAAGCCACCAGTATCTGAGAGCAATCGAAGCAAACAGAAGTGTTAAAGCACTGCACAAGAGAAGGAATATGTGTTCTACATTGGAGATCTAATGAACACTTCTTCAAGATCATATTGTTGACTCTACCTGTCAACATGTGACACCCCCAAATCCCGGTACTTCATTACCTCAAGATTTGGTGTTCACTTAATCAAAACATTCACATCTAACTATCTAGTCACAATAAAAATTGAATAATAAACCTTCCCTTAAGGGATTACATTACTAAAATCTCCCAGGTTATCTAACCTTTAAATACAATCATTCAAATGCGGAATTTAAATAAGTTCATTACAATAATTCAAATAAAGTCTGATAATAAAATATTAAAAGATTACAAGTCTTCAGTACTTGTTCATCTTTCCCTTTCCCTTACTGGTGCTAGGTACATCGACCTTCTCATCCTTAGCTGTAATGGTTGTATAAGCAAGAGTAAGCAAACAAAGCTCACTTGAAATAATAATGGAAAAACTTTACAATATTTGCCAAATAATAGGCTCAATAGAACTGAATGATATGTTCTATTAACATTCTGAAATATACTACTAAGGGTCTAATGAACCATATCCACAGTTATAAGTAATCATTCAACTTAAACCTTAACAGTCATTTGACTGTAAGGACTCCACGTACTTAGGGGGATCAACCCTTCGTACAATATATTGTGCACAACCATTTCACCGCTAAGTGTAAACCCCTAATAATAGGGTTGTTCATCTCAGTATTTAGAGTACAAGTCTGTACCAAAGAAAGTTTGGTTTGGATAAGCTTTCAAGGGTAATTTGAAGTTTAACGATCATCAACTAGGGAACTAGCTGAATCAACAATGCTTGATAACATAATAGTTATTTAATAACAACATAACATAGAACATTTGAGAATCATAGATGAACTTACTATATTCTAAACTCATGCTTGAAAATAACTAGAGAGCATAAGTATTGATCAAAAGAAGAAAATGATTAACCTTAGCTTGAACAATAATAAGCTAGGTCTGTGATCTTGCCAAATTAGAAATTTGGTTACTGAACATGCACTAATTGATAGCAAACTGGAAACAATGCTTACTCCACATGGTAATAAACTATACAAAGTGATTGAACCATTCAACACAAGGAATTAAGGTTCAAGAAACATTTATTATAAAAGAATGAACTAGAGAAACTTATTTAACTATAAACAAGTTAGAGTAAGCCAACAATGATTAGAATTACAATAACTTAAG
Organism: Panax quinquefolius; assembly: GCA_020205615.1. NCBI lineage: Eukaryota > Viridiplantae > Streptophyta > Magnoliopsida > Apiales > Araliaceae > Panax > Panax quinquefolius. The sequence goes on from CM035170.1 coordinate 55,428,391, forward strand.
ATTAAAACATGCTCAATGTAAATAGATGAAATTTAGAAGCTTGCACAATTATCATAAAAATAGAGTTAAAGAACTTGCCTCGAGCGTAAACTATAATATTAAACTCACGTTCACCTACATATAGGTTTAGAATCACCATCTATTAGATATACTAACATTCACATTCCAACATAACACACATTTCTAGTTAGACTTATTATTTTAGCACAAGTCTTAAGCTACCATACAAATATCAGAAATTACAAGTGTTAACCTTCACAATACCTGTTTACTATTCATCATGCTTACTAAGTTCTAATATACCATGTTCATCACTTACTAATCATTCAAACTTTGAATTTATCAATTACATATCATGGTTCTGTTTTAACCTTCTTACTACATGTTTGACACTTAATCGTAACCTTAGACCAAGTGGTAAGGCTTCCCCAAAATCTGCAGAGATAGAGAGGCTACTCTCCGCCTCAGATCGATGTATATGCACATGCACTACACACACAACATGAATCAAGTAGTTTTTTTAGCCTTAGCACCAAATAAGCAATTGCTACTGATGTAGAGAAAGAGTAGCTCGGCTATGAATAGTATCTGACTTTAGCAAAACAAACACGAATTTCACCCACTAAACAGTAATATTAACACGTAAAATAAATATACAACTATCATAAACATGTTTGTCAACATATTCCACCAATTAGAAGAATTTAACAACAACTAAAACTATTTTAATTTCTCAAATTTCATACATAAACACCATTTTTTTGAGTTCCTTAGACAAAAATCAACACTGTAAACACGATTCTTGTCCAAATTGTTTCATCAAATTACGTTATCTTCGTTTCTTGATAGACTAGCATAATCAAGCCTCAATTCACACATTAACATACAAATTGACCATCAACATTGGTACTTACATTAACCACATAAGAAAATATTCATACGAACATACACTGTCATATTTTTTCTACTGTTATCCGAATTTGGCATGCAATTTCCTTGTTTAAACACTAGTTCTAACATCACAAACACATATAATCATCATAATTTAATTGTATAGCAACAATTAAAAACATAGAAATTCATAGAGTATAAAATTGTTGTCGTAGAACACACACACACACACATATATATATATATATATTATACTAAGGTTTAGATAAAATACCTTCTAATTGCTTGAAATCCTTGTTATCACCACTGAACTTTCTTTGGAGAACTCAAGAATTCTCTCAATCACTCTCAAGTTCTTTCTCTGAATTCTCAGTGTTCTTCTTAGGCTTAGCAACTAGACTCTCAAGTTCTTTCTCTGAATTTCCTTGTTTAAACATTAGTTCTAACATCACAAAAACATATAATCATCATAATTTAATTGTATATCAACAATTCAAAACATAGAAATTCACATAGTATAAAATTGTTATCGTAGAACATATATATGTTTATATATATATATATATATATATATAATACTAAGGTTTAGATAAAATACATTCAAATTGCTTTAAATCCTTGCTATCACCACTGAACTTTCTTTGAAAAACTCAAGAATTCTCTCAATCTCTCTCAAGTTCTTTCTGTGAATTCTCAGTGTTCTTCTTAGGCTTAGCAACTTAGCAACTAGACTATCTAATGCGTAAAAGAAAACTGATATAACCTTAATACTAATACTAATTAGGATATCAGTTATAAAAATAACGTATAAGTTATAATTATATTATATTTATTATTTTAATTTATTTTATTTATATTATTATAAATTCAAAATTTAAAAATCCAAAAGCCATAAGGCTTTGTTTGGTAAAAATTCTTTAAAATAAAGATTTAATATCTTTAAGCTTTGTTTGGGTTAAACCAATTTAAAACTACTTTAATTTATTTTAATAACTCCTTATAATTTAGTTATTTGTCACACTTTATTTAATCAAGCTTTCATACTTAATTAATTAATTCAAATAATAATTTATTAAATAAATCATTTAATCATATAACTCAATACAAATAATTAACCATCAAATTGAAATATCAATATAATAATAATTTCCTTAATTTATTAATTATTTATTTAACGAATAATTAACCAAATAAAATCAAGTCAATTAAACACGTATTTATTCAACGATAAACACATCCATTAAATATTTATATAATTCAATAAATATTTAAACATTACAATTTGAAATTAGGATTGTTACATCCTTCCTCCTTATAAAGGATTCTCCCCCTGTAATCACAACTCAAACAATCAAATCGTCACATTTTTCTCTTCTTACAAAGATTCTGTCCCCAGAATCGAAAACATAGATTAAACAAATAATTCAGTATAATTTTTCATAATTTCAGCTTCGAGTTCCCACGTTGCTTCTTCGACATTGTGGTTTCTCCATATCACCTTCACATAAAGTATCACTTTATTTCTAAGCACTTGTTCTTTCCTGTCAACTATCTGAATAGGAATCTCTTCATAAGACAAATCTTTACTGAACTGCAATGGTTCATACTCGATCACATGCTTGTAATCGGGTTTATATGGTCGTAATACCGAAACGTGAAAAACATTATGAACGTTTTCCAACTCTGGAGGTAGAGCTGCCTCATACGCCACTTCTCCAACTCTTCGCAGCACTTCGAAGGGTCCAATAAACCTCGGACTTAGCTTTCCCTTTTTACCGAAACGAATCTTCCCTTTCCAAGGAGAAACTTTTAGGAATACATAATCTCCTATGTCGAATGCACGATCTTGTCTGTGTTAATTAGCATACTTTTTCTGTATGTCTTGGGCTGCTACCAATCTTATCCTGATGAGTTTGACAACCTCAGCAGTTTGTTGAACCAGTTCTGGTCCTAATAGTTGTTGTTCACCAACTTTATCCCAGCATAGTGGAGTTCTACACTTTCTGTCGTATAATGCCTCATAAGGCGGCATCATGCCGATGCTCGCGTGGTAATCTGCTGTTGTTGTAGGTAAATTCCACCAACGGTAAATGTTCTTCCCATCTCCTTTGAAATCCATGATGCATGCTCAAAGATATCTTCTTCTACGCTTGGATTGTTCGTTCGCTTTGCCCATATGTTTGCGGATGGTATGCTGTACTCATTCGCAATTGTGTTCCCATACATTCTTGTAGTCTCTTCCAGAAGTTTGACGTAAATCGCGGATCTCTATCTGACACAATTGACACTGGTACTCCATGTCGAGACGATCTCTTTAACGTACAATCTTGCCAACTGATCAAGATTGAACCTAATCTTTATTGGCAAAAAGTGTTCTGATTTTGTCAGTTTGTCCACTATTACCCAAATCGCATAGCATCCTCTCTGAGTAGTTGGAAGACCCACCACAAAATCCATTATGATGTGTTCCCACTTCCATTCTGATATTTCTAACGGTTGAAGTAATCCGCTTGGTCTTTGATGCTCGGCCTTGACTCGTTGACATATCAAGCATTTCGCAACGCATTCTGCAATGTCTCTTTTCATATTTGGCCACCAAAAATGTCGCCGCAAATCTTGATACATTTTCGTACTTCCCGGATGAATCGAATATCTTGTGTTGTGTGCTTCGGTCAAGATTTTGTCTTTAATCTCCGGTACTGCTGGAACCCAAATTCTTTCCTCGAACTGTAGTAAGCCTTCAGTATCGATCTTGTATTTTACATCTTTACCCTCAACCATTTTCTCTTTGATTGTATCGCATTCTTCATCTTGTAGTTGAGCATTTTTCACTTTGTCCACCAAAGTTGGACTAGCTTCTATCAGGTATAATTTTTCATCGGTTTCTTTTGAAAATTTGATTTCCAACTCCAGCCTTGCCATCTTTGAAATAAGCTCTTCCTGGTTGGTTAACAACATCAATTTTTCTCGACCTTTTCTGCTTAAAGCATCTACAACCACATTCACTTTGCCTGGATGATAAAAGATCTCACAATTGTAATCTTTTATCAATTCCATCCATCTTCTTTAACGCATGTTTAGGTCCTTATGTGTGAAAATATACTTCAGACTTTTATGGTCTGTGTAGATCTCACATTTTTCTCCATAGAGATAGTGTCTCCATATCTTCAGAGCAAATACTACTGCAACTAACTCTAAATCATGAGTCGGATACCCTTTCTCATAATCCTTCAGTTGTCTTGATGCATACACAATAACTTTGTTGTTCTGCATAAGAACACAACCCAATCCTTTATGTGAGGCATCACTATACACCACAAAGTTTCCTGTACTATCTGGTAACGACAACACAGGTGCCACACTTAGATTCTTCTTCAAATCTTGAAAACTCTCTTCACATTTCTCCGTCCAAACAAATTTTATAGTTTTCCTTGTTAAATTTGTTAACGGAGTGGCTATCTTGGAAAAATCTTGAATGAATCTTCTATAATAACCGGCCAGTCCCAAGAAACTCCTCACCTCCGATGGTGTTCTTGGTTGTTCCCAATTGATTACAGCTTCCACTTTTGATGGATCCACTGAAATCCCATCTTTGTCAATCACGTGCCCAAGAAATTGTACACGATCTAACCAAAATTCACACTTCAAGAATTTTGCATACAACTTTTCCTTTCTTAGTGTCTCCAATGTCAAACGTAAATGTTCCACGTGTTCTTCTTGAGTTTTGGAATACACCAGAATGTCATCGATAAATACCACTACAAACTTGTCTAAGAATGGTTTAAACACCATGTTCATCAAATCCATGAATGCAGCAGGGGCATTGGTCAAACCAAAAGACATCACCAGAAACTCATAATGTCCATACCGGGTTCTGAATGTCGTTCGAGGTTCCTCCTTCCTCACTTTCAATTGGTGATACCACTTCTCAAATCTATTTTCAAGAAGTATTTAGCACCCTTCAATTGATCAAACAAGTCATCTATTCTTGGCAACAGGTATTTGTTTTTAATAGTGACTTTGTTTAATTCTCTATAATCAATGCAAAGATGCATTGACCCATCCTTCTTCTTCACGAATAACACCGACACTCCCCACGGTGACACGCTTGGTTGAATATACTTCTTGTCTAGCAACTCTTGCAATTGCACCATCAGTTCATTCATCTCTACCGGAGCCATTCTGTACGGGGCCTTCGATATCGGGGCAGTTCCTGGTGCTAAGTCGATCACGAACTCAATTTCTCTGTCAGGCGTAAGTCCTGACAAATCCTCTGGAAACACATTCTCAAATTCCCTCACCACTGGTATCTCTTCCAGTTTCACACTCTTCTTCTGAGTATCGACTATGTAAGCTAAATAGCCCACACATCCTTGACTCAACAATTTCTTGGTTTGTATAATTGTTAGACATTTCATTTGTCTAGGCGACTTGCTACCATAGAATACTACCTTTGACGGGGTCACAAGGTTTACACACTTTTTTGGTAATCAATTACCGCTCCATATTTGAACAGCCAATCCATTCCCAAAATAACATCAAACTCTCCAAGTCTAATCGGAATCAAATCTACCATCATAATATTTCCCTTAATATTCACCCTACAGTTCTTGTATACGAACCTAACAGGAATTACTTCCTTATTCGCAATTTCTATGTTTAAAGGGAAATTCAATTCTTCACTAGGTATTTCTAACTTCTTAGCAAATTCATCCGATATAAACGAACAAGTAGCACCTGAATCAAATAATACATAAGCATTTATATCATTGATTGGGATAATACCTGACACCACATCTTTTGATTGCACATTATCTTGCATACCATGTTAAGGTTCCGGGCCAGGGTTTGTTTGATGTCGTAGTTCCAACAATGGCCCATGTACCTCCACCGCTACCTCCCATTGCTTCTTCGGTTGTCTCTCCAAATTTTTCTTCTTAGGGCATTCACGAGCAAAGTGATCCTTGATCCGCATACGTGAAGCACACGCTCTTCTTAGGTTGAGTGCAATTTGGGCGATGTGACCCTCCCGCCACAATTAAAGCATACACGCTTTCCCCATCAAGCACGCACCCTTATGAAACTTCCCATGTAACACATGCTTCAAACTTCTTATTTTGTTGGTTACCCCGCCGGTTTCCAAAGACCCATGTTCCCATTCCACTTCCTCTTCAAATTGTTGTTGTTGCTTCCACTACTACCACCTCCATTCTTGATCTCCACTTCATTCTTCTTCTTCTTCTTCTTCTTGTTCTTGATTGAACTTTGTCACCGCCTCGCTCCACCTTCAAATGTAGTATTTGCTTCTCCATCATCAAGCAAAAGTCTTCAATCGAAATGGAGACCCTACTTTGTATAACCAGGGCTTCAAATCCTCGTTCAAACCTCTTCACTTTGCGTTCGTCTGCGTTTGACTTGATATGGCGCAAACCTCGCCAACTCGTTGAATTTAGCGCATACTCGACACACCGCCATCGCTCCTCGCTTTAGTTCTAAAAATTGCACTTCTAGTCGACTCTTCAACTCTCTCGGGAAATAGGTCTCAAAGAATATCTCCTTAAACCTATCCTGTGTCATTACTCCTTGTCCTTCTCGGGTTTTATTGGCCGCCACCAATAACTAGCCTCTCGCTTTCAACATGAATGTTGTGAAAGCGCTCTTTCGATCATCCCCTACCCTAGCGACATCAAACACCTTTTCTATCTCCATAATCCACGTTCCATGCCTCCACCGGATTCATGGACCCATGGAATTCTGTGGGTCCAACCGCCTTTGAAATCCTTAAACGTTGTACCTTGGTTCTGTGGTTGATTCTACAACGCTCTCCCGTCAATAAGCGCCACTAGTTGTTGAATCAGGGGTTAGCATCAACATTGTCATTATTAGTTCCTTCAAAGGGTTCTCTCGTCGTGGTGGTTGACGTCTTGGGAGGCATTTTCTCGTTAAAATATACACTCATTAGATTATTACTCAACTTCTTTAAGTAATTTCTACTTAACTTGCCTCCAAAAAAGAAATAATTACATAACACATAGCACTTTGAATGAAATAATAACTTTTATTTATTCATAATCTCTTTGAAAATATAAAAATAATAAAGATCACCGCTATTTACATTACTTTCCTAACTACAAAAGTTTCAGGATAACATCATCATCATATCCCATGGTTACATAACACTTGGGATTTACACATTATTTAACATTTTTATTAATCGCATAACATTTCCTACGATGTTCTACTAAGATACTCCATAGCCTTTCACTACGCTCTTCCTTCCATAACCCTAAACATTGTTCGGCGATCTAACACGTATGATGGCGTAGAGTCTCGAATCGAATCGATATAACCCATGACCCGATCTTGAGCTCGATTAATCACGGTGTTGAATACTTTATCCATCTCCTCCATCTTCATCCTCTTTGCTTGTGCGTCTCTCGCTGCTATTCCGGTTCGTTGAAAAGCTTCCTCGTATGCGTCTTCAGCTCTTGCTCTCTTAGTAGCTTCTTCCTTCAGTTTGTTCTTCAGTTCAGCGATCACCTCGATCAGTTGTTCTTTCTCTCCTTCAGTGTGTACTAGCTTCTCCTCGACATTAGTCAGTGCGTTCTCACGATCCTCGGATCTCGCCGCCTTTTCCGTGTCATCGCATCATTTGTTCACCTACTATCTCTTGCAATTCCTCGATCAGATCCTCGAAGTTCCACGTTACTGATTCGTAGACTTCATCATACATACGAGCAACAATCGAGGTTAGTGGAATCTCTTCCTCCTCGTCCTCGTCATCCTCATCCTCTTGTGGTAACTCAACGGGATCCTCCTCATCCGCTTCCATATCATCATCATCCTCTTCAACCACTCGTGACTAACTGGCCGACTCCAAGTGGCAGAGTCGTTCCCAAACAACCAATGTCGCGAGGCTCCTCCTCTATAGGCATCTGAGGTCCTTCCTCCCTAGCTGACTTGGATTCTCCGACATTAGTCATCCTGACAACAAAATTTTAAGTTTTAATTATTAATCATTACTACTCGACACTCACGAGCACATAACTTATAAACACATAAGCACATAAGTGTTTTATTACTTCTTCCTTAAAACTCGATAAGAGTTTATCGCCACTATCTTTTCAAAGGTTACTTCCTAAGGCTTTTTCCCCACCTAAGGTTCATAACCTAAAGTTTTGATACCAACTTGTGACACCCCCAAATCCGATACTTCATTACCTCAAGATTTGGTGTTCACTTAATCAAAACATTCATATCTAACTACCCAATCATAATAAAAATTGAATAATAAACCTTCCCTTAAGGGATTACATTAATAAAATCTCCCAAAGTTATCTAACCTTTAAATACAATCATTCAAATGCGAATTTAAATAAGTTCATTACATAATTCAAATTAAAGTCCGATAATAAAATATCAAAATATTACAAGTCTTCAATACTTGTTCATCTTTCCTTTCCCTCATCGGGTGCTAGGTACATCTACCTTCTCATCCTTAGTCAGTAATGGTTATATAAGCAAGAGTGAGCAAACAAAGCTCACTTGAAATAATAATGGATAAACTTTACAACATTTGCCAAATAATAATAGGCTCAATAATCGAATGATATGTTCTATTAACATTCGAATATATACTACCGAGGGTCTAATGACCACGAACCATGTCCATAGCTTATAAGTAATCTTTCAACTTTAACTTTAACAAATATATAGACTATAAGGACTCCACGCACTTAGGGGATTAGCCTTCGATAATGTATTGTGCACAAACATTTCAACGCTAAGCGTAAACCCCTAATAATAGGGTTGTTCAGCTCAGTATTTAGAGTACAAGTCCACACCAAAGAAATTTTGGTTTGGATAAGCTTTCAAGGGTAATTTGAAGTTTAACGATCATCAACTAGGAAACTAGTTGAATCAACAATGCTTGATAACCCAATAGTTGTTTAATAACAACATAACATAGAACATTTGAGAATCATAGATGAACTGACTATATTCTAAACTCATGCTTGAAAATAACTAGAGAGCATAAGTTTTGATCAAAATGAAGAAAATGATTAACCTTGGCTTGAACAATAATAAGCTAAGTCTGTGATCTTGTCAAATTAGAAATTTGGTTACCGAACATGCACTAATTGATATCAAGATGGAAACAATGCTTACTCCACATGATAATAAACTATACAAAGTGATTGAACCATTCAACACAAGGAATTAAGGTTCAGGAAACATTTATTATAAAAGAATGAACTAGAGAAACTTGTTTAACTATAAACAAGTTCGAGTAAGCTAATAATGATTAGAATTACAATAACTTAAGATTAAAACATGCTCAATGTAAATAGATGAAATTTAGAAGCTTGCACAATTATTATAAAAGTAGAGTTAAAGAACTTGCCTCGAGCGTAAGTTATAATATTAAACTCACGTTCGCCTACATATAAGTTTAGAATCACCATCTATTAGATATACTAACATTCACATTCCAACATAACACGCATTTCTAGTTAGACTTATTATTTTAGCACAAGTCTTAAGCTACCATACAAATATCAGAAATTACAAGTGTTAACCTTCACAACACCTGTTTACTATTCATCATGCTCACTAAGTTCTAATATACCACGTTCATCACTTACTAATCATTCAAACTTTGAATTTATCAATTACATATCATGGTTCTGTTTTAACCTTCTTACTACATGTTTGACACTTAATCATAACCTTAGACCAAGTGGTAAGGCTTCCCCAAAATCTGCAGCAGAAGAAGGTAAGGCTCTCGCCTCGATCGATGTATGGTAAAATGCATATACATACACACAATTGACAATTTTAATTTTTAGCATTTAGCTTTTGTACCAAATAGCAATGCTACAGGTGCACAGACAGAGAGAGCGTAGTCGCTATGAATAAGAGCTCAACTTTAGCCCAACAAACACTAATTTCACCCACAAAATAGTAATAATATTAACATATAAAATAAATATAAAACTATCATAAACATGATTGTTAACATATTCCACAAATTAGAATAATTTAACAACACTAAAACTATTTTAATTTCTCAAATTTCATTTTTATACAAAACACCATTTTTGAGTTTCTTCACAAAAATCAACACTATAAACACGATTCTTGTCCAAATTGTTTCATTCAAATTACATTATCTTTGTTTCTTAATGAACTAGCATAAACAAGCTTCAATTTGCACATTAACATACAAATTGACCATCAAAATTGATACTTACATGAGCCATATGAAAAAATATTCATACGAACATACACACATCATTATTTTTTCTAATGTTATCCGAAAATTTAGCATGCAATTCCTTGTTTAAACATTAGTTCTAACATCACAAAACATATATAATCATCATAATTTAATTGTATATCAACAATTCAAAACATAGAAATTCACATAGTATAAAATTGTTATCGTAGAACATATATATATATATATATATATATATATATATATATATATATATAATACTAAGGTTTAGATAAAATACCTTCAAATTGCTTTAAATCCTTGCTATCACCACTGAACTTTCTTTGAAAAACTCAAGAATTCTCTCAATCTCTCTCAAGTTCTTTCTGTGAATTCTCAGTGTTCTTCTTAGGCTTAGCAACTTAGCAACTAGACTATCTAATGCGTAAAGAAAACTGATATAACCTTAATACTAATACTAATTAGGATATCAGTTATAAAAATAACGTATAAGTTATAATTATATTATATTTATAATTTAATTTATTTAATTTATTTTATCATATTTAATTCAAAATTTAAAAATCCAAAAGCCATAAGGCTTTGTTTGGCAAAAAGTCTTTAAAATAAAAGATTTAATATCTTTAAAGCCTTGTTTGGGTAAACTCAATTTAAAACTACTTTAATTTATTTTAATAACTCCTTATAATATAGTTATTTGTCACACTTTATTTAATTAAGTTTTCATACTTAATTAATTAATTCAAATAACAATTTATTAAATAAATCATTTAATCACATAATTTAATACAAATAATTTAATCATCATAATTGAAATATCAATAAATAATAATTTTCTTAATCAAATTATTTATATCAATATAATAATAATTTCTCAACTCATTAATTATTTATTTAACAATAATAATTAACCAATATTTATAAATCAAATCAATTAAACAAATATTTATTCAACGATAAATCACATCCATTAAATATTTATATAATTCAATAAATATTTAAACATTACAATTTGAAAATTGCTCAATCAAGATTGATATTCTTGCTTATACATACAGTCACCTCCTCGATCAAATCGTAAGGGACATAAAGTGACTCATCTCAAAGAGACATGTTAGAAAGTATCACATCTGCAATCTACCTCGATAACTCGAGATCTGCAAAGAAATTCAAATAGCTCCCAACGGCTACATTCCAATGGAAAGATTGCAAATGAGTATAAATCAACAAGAGCTTTAAAGATCAAAGGTTGCTGGAGTTGCTGAGTTTAGAGAAATGGTGGACTGATCTAAATAATGTAAAATAGTGAGTGACCAATGAAGGTCCGAAAGCTCACTCTACGATCCACCAAGAACACTTGGAGATAAATAGAGTAAGAAGTAGAAGTGAGAGTTTTACTATACAGAAGTGAGAGTTCTACTACAAGAAGAGTGTTCTAAACTGCCAAGAGAAAGAAGAACATCAATGTCACCTTGATGTGTATCATGAGAAGACTCTAAGTACCAGAGAGAAGAGCTTACAGTCATCTTAGCAAGTCCATCATGAGAAGGCATCAAATATTAAGGAAGAAGATCACTAATGTCATTATGGTGTCAAACATGAGAAATTTTTTAAGTACCTAGCAGAAGAGCTTACAGTCATCTTAGAAACTCATCATGTGCAGCCACTAAGTATCAAGAAGAATGATCTTCACTGGAGTTCAACAAGGGATCATCAGAAGTGGTTGAGTAACAGAAGAAGCTGAGCATCATGCAACACTCAACTGCACCTCAAGGATGATCACGTCAAGCTGCTAAGCATTCAGAGATGAAGAGCTTAAAGAACATCTTAGCAGCACCTCCAACAAATAAACAACATCAACAACAGAAGCCAGGGCCTGAGGGGTCCTTGTCCGGAGGGACTAAATGAAGTTCTAAGCCTGCTGGGCTTGAAGAGTTCATAAGGAACTAGAGAAGTTCCAAGGTCACGGCCTTGAAGAGTTCTTAGTGAATCAAGTCCCAAGGTCACTGGCCTCAAGGAATCTTAGTGATTCGTGGTCTTGCCCTTTACTTAGTGGAAATCCTGCTAGTTGATAGCAGAAGAGTGGATTAGGAGCTTGAGTCTCTGAACCACTTAAAATTCCTTGTGTCTTTTACTTTATGTCATTTACATTATGTACTTAACTGCTATAACTGCTATGTATGTCTTAACTGCTTACAACTGAACTAACTCTAAGAACAATGTATGTATGATTATGAATATATCAATAAAGGGGATCTTTTACTTATTCCGCTGTGCTTGAAAAGATTCTTATGTTAGTCATATGCTAATTCATTAGCAATACAAAATAAACGAGAAAAGTATTTGAAAGAAAAAGGATCTATTCAACCCCCCTCATTCTAAATCTATTGTGTGCCTACTGGGAACTAACACTATTTATATATGATTTGATTATGATATAAATGAATGAATATGCAAGTATGCTTGCATTAAGAAAAGCTGTAGAGTCCTCTGATAGATAATATGAATATATGTACAAGGACTTAGAATGAAATGATCAAATATGTTAGGTTGATCCTACATAAGCGAAATAGCTTTGTAAAGTCCTTAAAAAGAAATGATGTACAAGGACTATAAATATAGAAATATCAAGCTTGTTAGGTTGATCTTATAATGTAATAGATAGGCATGTCTGATCGTCGAGCACTGTTGGGTAAAATCTAGTTACGCACAACACGCAAATATACGTGGTCAACAAGTAATAAAGAGTAAATAAAGTATCGTTCCCATGGAGAATTAACTAACAAAGTTCACCAAGAATTAACCCATAACCATCTTAGTCTTATTTAAACGAATGATATTATATTTTGTATTTAAACTACGAAATTAAATAAACTTAACTATTCCTAGAGTGAGATTAGATAATAAAGACCTGAGATTACAATTTCATCTATTGACTCATTCAAATCCATACATTTCATGTTAAGCCAAACTAATTATACCAGTTTGTTAGTCGAGAACACAAAAGTGAAATATAGCCATCTCTCGATGTACCATACCCATATCAAATATAATCCCCAGTTGAAAGAATACACATGAACACCCAAATTACCTAAACCACTATATGTCTATGTGATTTACAAAAAATTAGGGTTTAAGCCCAAGTTTTCAATTGACTACGAGCGGTGCTTCGGTATATGTCTATCCTAAGCACGAATCATATATTCCATCAACATGTAGAACATACAAACACAAGCTATCAAGATCAAATCTAAACCCATATTCCGTCTTTCAAGTTCATATGGGTTATCCCAGTAATTAATGGCCAATCAACTAAGCAAATAAGCATAAATCTTAATAAACAATCCCATAGCAATCAATAAGGTTAACAACGAAGTATATCAGATTAAACTAATCAATAGAATCCATTGTAATCTCAAAAAAGAGTTTAGCTCATCATAGAATCAAAATCCATCTTCCACAATAGATTACATATTGAGAAATAAAGATAGAAGTAAAGAGAAGTTAGAGAATTAGGAATGCAAATATGAGATTCTCCTCTCGCTCCAATTCTGAATTTCTTATGCTCTTCAATTGCTTCAATCTTCAACTCTAATCTAATATAGGGTTCTAATCTAATCTAAAAAGAAAGAGAAGAAATGAAAACAATAGTAGCTTTAGCCCCCAAGGGGTGGAATCCCCTTTACAACTGATATACGTCTAATATATATAAGTCCTAGTTGAACCCCCTTCTCAGTTACACTTCAAATAAAATAAAGTCAGCAGCTTCAGTCAATGTCGCGCGCGGCCGTGCGTTCCCCTAGTGTAATCCTCGCGCGGGCGTCGAACTTGCAGTAGGTAATGTTGTCTAGCCGGGTGCTCACGCTCACGCGCTGCTGTTCCCAAGCTTGTCGGTCGCCATGGCTTCTACAATTCGGGTTCGTTTCACATCTTGAATCGATCTGTTCACGCTTCCCGCCTTTGTCCATCCACGCTTAGTCTTCTGCTCCACTTGATCCTCATGCCATGCATATCCCAGCTTGTGCCTCGCTTCATGCGTCTATTCGCCTCTTGCCTTCTAATTCCACCAAATTAGGCCGTTTCCTGCACTTTTTCACCAAAAGGAGTTTTAAGTATATGCACTGCAAAATAATATGAAATGCAACTAAAACACACTAAAATACACTTGAGATGGGCATAGTTCGCATGAATTGATATTCCATAAGTAGGTATAAACCCCACTTATCAAATACCCCAAAACTTGAACTATTGCTTGCCCTCAAGCAATGCAATATAATGCAATCTACATGCTATGCAAGCTACACTACTATGAAAATGAATCCCACATTCTCAGCCAAATATGAATTCCAATAAGATCTACCTCAGAGAAATATCAAGATCCAAGAACGAAGCATCAAACTAAGCTAAAGGTATAATGACATACAATCATATAATCCTAACCTACTATAAAGATGTTGTGTGTGTGTGATGTGTGTTCACAGCTAAGCTTGATAAAGGTGAAGATACCACATGCTTTATTGCTTAAGGCAGAAAATTGAAGTTTAAATCAAGAACTGCATATACTAATGAGACATCAACTACTCCAACATATCAATACAAACTAAGGTTCAACAATGGGTTTATTCTGCTTTATTTTTACTCATGAGGGTAATTTTCGTACGTTCCCGCGGTGTTTATTGATTTTTTTTAATATATATAGCTAGTGCGTTTTACGCTCCATCTCACTTTCCATTTCCATTTAAACGAGTGCGTTTTACGCTCCATCTCGTCCCAATAGACAGCATACCCATGTGTTCTCAAAGTTTGAGTATCTGCGTCTTCATAGTCATTACTCACTTCCTACACAATTCTATCATTAAAAACAATATTTTCCTCTCAGCAGACAAGCATGTTAATCTTAACCAACAAGCAAATAGGAACATTATCGTGCTACCTGGTAACATCTAAACAGCAAGCATGAATTATATCCTGTATACAATTATAACTAAGCTCAAGATATCCACTGAATTCAAAATCTATCAAATTTCTATGTCATCATTGGCCAAATTAGAATTCAACTAACTAAAAGCCTGGGATTATGCAATGTTATGCAACTAAACACATACTAAGTAAACAAGGCAAAAGAAAACTAAAAAAAATTCATACTAAAATAACAACTACTCACTACAACCCACAACCCCCAAACTTAAAATAAACAATGCCCTCATTGTAATTAAAAGTGAAAGAATACTCCCCTAAGTGGAAATGTCATCTCCGTTCACTTCCTCATGATCCGATGGAATATCAGGCGATGGCTAAGTTTGAGATATTCTATAGTTGGAGACTTAGTGTGGGCTTCTAATTGTCTGAATGCTTGAGTCAGAAATTCTAAAACTTTAGCAATTTTTTTTTTATGACTAAGCTATGGCGCTGCCGCGCGGTGTTTGGCTTGTAATTGGGCACGGCCGCGCGACCCTGTACTCTGGCAGCTTCAGTTTTTGTTTGACTTCTGTTTGATCCTGAATGCTTATAGCAATTGGATTGAACCTGAGAGGAGAAACAATAAAACTATTATTAAGACTTACCACTATCTAACATTTACTAAATATTGAAATATAAATAAGAATTAAACAAGGAGAGAGATAGATTGGATGGGGTGCCTCCCATCGAGTGCTCGGTTTATAGTCCGTTAGCTGGACTCTTTTCTTGACACCGCTATCCAATTCCTCTTCGATAAGCTAAGAACCCTCCATCCATTAAAACTACAATGTGCGTAGGTAGGTTCCCCATCTTGCGTGTCTGTGAATTGAAACAACCTGGCATATATCCTATACATGACGTCCCCAGTTCTATTACATAGCCAGGTGCTCCTCCCGTTGTATCTGTGAATAGATTATTGTATTGAGGCATGAAAGATACAACATGCTTTTCTTCTTCTATTATCTCTTCCTCAACCCACCATGGTTTGTAAGCGGCCTCATAATCGCAGAAATTCTTTCTTTGGATGTGACTACCAAGGGGACATGGGTGTGCAAAATGTTAGGTTTGTAATATTCATAACGCAATCAAATTGCATAAAAAATGCGGAAGCGTAGTAAAATCAGAGTTTAAAAATTTACAAACCATATACCCGGATCATCCTTTATGCACAATTATTAATTAAACGAAAAGATAAAGAATAAATCATACCCTTGAAGATCGAGCTTCCTCAGGTACAAGTTCACCTCCAAATCCTTTCGCGTTCAATCTTGAATCCACCGGGTTTGGTTCTTTCCTTTGATCAACGTTAGCCACCCATATGTTTGGCCTCTAGAGGTGATCCACCAAGGAAGAAGAAAATTCAAGAAGAAGGGTGTTATGGCTAACCCTAGTTTTCTATCTCTATAGAAAAGGCATACTCCCAACAACTTGGAATTATTACGTTGTAAAAGTCAACAACCCATACACCCATAATAAGACTCCTCTTATTTATAGATGTGGGCAACCCACCTTAACAATTAAGGAATTGGGTTTTATTTAATTAATTAAATTCTTTTAATTAATTAAGCTCCCTAATCTTATTAGGGATAATTAATTAAACTCCTTTAACTAATTTTCCTTCCTAATCCAATTAGGAATAAATGAGAGTACTTATATTAAATTAATTCCTAAACTCTTTTAGAAATTAAAATAATAATAATTGTAATAATATTAATAAGACTCCTCTTATTAATTTATATTTAATATTTCTAAAATATTAAATAATAATATTAAGCTATTTAATTTATTCTATCACCATAGATTAAATTAAATATACTTAACATATTATTACGATTATGCCATTAACTTCTTAAATAATTATTCTTCCTTTTATGGTGTGACCCTTTAGGTTCTCCATATTAAACCTATTGTGAATAAATCAATTAGAACAATTCTAATCTTATTTAAATAAATAAATTAAACAATTAATTTATTTAAATAATATTTATTCTACAATAGGATAAGCCTCCCTAGCGATCAACGACTTTCCAGATAATATAGATTTCAACATTAATCATTAAAGAACCTTTGAGTAAATAGTTACCGTATAATTCAATCCTTCCACCATACAATGTCCCAATTAAATATAAGACATGGAATTATCACAAGTCTTATTTTATTTAATTATATGTATTTCGATCCTTAAATGCACAACTCAAATAATGCAAATTAGAAACTCCTTTCTAATTTCATTCGCCGCCAAGGACTCACTGGGTTGTCATTTATCGAATCACATAGACATTTCTCTTCTTTTATTAGAAGTGGTAGATTCTTTATTGATCATACATTATCTCCATGTACAACTTATTATACCCAAGCATACCCTTTGATATACCCTAAGGGTCTTAAGGAATAAGTCAAAGTATAACTCATCATACACAAGATACTATGATGATCTCAAGTCCAAGGATCACTTGTACTACTATCACTACAGAATTCCTATTGACAGCAAATAAAACTCCATTAGGTATTCCTTAGCGAGCCAATGCTCAAAGAACTTATTCTCTAATAAGCACCTACATACTTGCTTTAGTGTCTCCACAATAAATGATCATGAGATCAATCATCCTCATCCAATGAGCAAGCAACGTATGTACCAATCTATCCGGATTCACTAATCCCCAATTTAGTAATCCAATGATTGGGAACTATTTTAGTTTTAAGCTTTCTAAGAATTTAGATCTCATTAGAATGATCATCATCATTATTCTAAAAGCATTGCTTAAAACTATGGGTTTATCACATATTATAAAACAGCATCATGTAGATAATTAAAAGCCTTTAATAAATTAATACTTTTTATTAATAAATGAATAAGATTGTTACAAAGTATATGCTTTATCATCAAACATGATTGGCTTGTGTGCATACTACTTTCACAAAATTCACTGAATTTTTCAACTCTAACTGAGAAGGCACTTGGGGTATTATAAAAGTCAGCTCATGATCTTCATTTTCCATACCCCCAGTTGTCTCCTCAATGTCCACTCCTTTCAGTTCATGCAGTGGCATGTACATTTCTGGTTCTCCATCAGTTTCATCGTCCATGACATAGCACCAATTATTTGGAGGGCGATTGATCAAGGCTTCGAACATTTGATCCATCTAATTCTGAAGATTTTGAATTGACCTCTTTTGCTCAATCATCTTCTCCTCACTTGATGCTACACACTTGAGCCACAAATCCTCCAATCTTGAATTATCTTGTTTAGTTTCAACATCCATGTATTGAGGACCATTCATTGAGGAGTTAATGAGTTGTTCCATCAGTTTGTTAAGATTTTGGCTTGATAACTCCTGACTCATCATCATCTCGTCATGGTCTGCTATGCTTTTTGACATGACTTCCTTCAACCTTGAATTTTCCTCTTGTTGCGTTGAAGGTGGATATGAGAAATTTGATGGATGTTGTGACGCCCCCAAAATAGGTATACATCACCTATTCTGAGTCACCAAATACATTGTACAGAATACAAATACAATCTTTAATATACAACAAGAGAGCTGTGAGTTTTAATACAAATCATCGCCTTCTAGATAATATCCACTCTCGTAATAAGTCCTCATTACATTTATTGTCACACTATTTAATGTAATAGTGAGGACTACTAATACTATCATCCGTCCATCACTCCGCTCCCAGACTCGTCCCAAATTATATTCTCATTTCAAGAGAATAAAGAAAGAAAGGCGAGCTCAACTAGCCCAGTAAGAAATATTATGACTAAGATAATGTAGAATAAATTATCATTAGCCTTCAACAGTGTTAAACTGATAAAATATAACAAACATCAAGTTTAAATGCAGCGGAACAAGCAATCCATTAGAAGAGTCAAGTAGAGAATAAAATCTACTATCTTCTATGATTTAAAAGGTTTTCCATGACTTTTATAGCTGAGACTCAGCTTAATAAATAATCCACATCATCAAATCACCCCTGCACTACGGCCACGGATATTCTTTAGTATCACGACCACAATTATCCATGATCTGCGGGCCAAGAATATTTGTGTATTCATTAATGGCCATGATCATGCCAACAACTGTCCATCAATGCACTACGAGCCAATGAGGACTTTTTCCACATCATTTGTAACATTACGGTCATGATTACACCGAATAATCCCTGGTCATAATCATACCAAGTCCATCTATGCACTATAGGCCACATATTACTTTCAACATAATATAAACATGAGGATGATGACAATGATATAAGAATTCAATAAAACAAGTTCAAGAATTAATTTATCTAGGAACTAATAACGTCCAAATTGTCAACATGATACTGCTTTGTAGAGTAAAATTCAAGAATGCTCAGAAGAATATTTCCATGAAAAGATACTAGATGAAGCGCAAATATCAAGGATATTCCACTAATTTCATGGAGTAAAGAAGTCAAAACTTTAACCAACTGAGTATAATAACGAATGGAATAACAAAAGAAATCACCATGCATGCGGTATTTGATGTATAAAGTTATTCCAATGTAATAATAAGTAATGGAACCAGTCGCAAAAATTCATGACCGAAGCGTGATGTTCCAATGTAATAATATCGACGGAATAAGGTCCGGCGTAACGCATACACATGATATTCCAATGTAATAATAATAAAGATTTTAACCCAGGTCCCAAGCAGAACGCATGAATAGGATGTCCCAACAGAATAATAATAAAGACCGAACCAGTCCCACAGAAAATGCATGTATAGAATGTTCCAACAAAATAATAATAAAGACGGAATAATAGAAGAATGTCACCAAGTATAGGGTAGTTCGTATATCTTTGGTTATTCCAAAGAATAATAAAGAATGGAATAATGTGTTTCTCTTCATGAATACAAAAGAAATAATATTCCTTACCAGTAAAATAAACCTGAATATAAGAGTAGGAAATGAAGCGAGAATACTTTTCTATAGATTCTCTATCATTTCTCTCTCTAGAGTTTCAGTGAATTCGTAAGAAATAATGAAGGAATGAGCTTCTATTTATAGAAGAAATGGATTGCATAGTAACTAACTCATGAATGGTCCAGATTGATTTACTTTAATCTGACGGTCCATATTTAAAGCAAAATCTTTTAAATAAAATATAATATATTCTATTTATAATCTAATAAAACGAATAACTTTATAAAAAGATTTTACTATGCAAACACTATGCAGGCATTATGCAAACACTATGCATAATAAAATATAATATATTCTAATTATTGTCTAATAAAATGTATAACTTTATAAAAGTATTCTGCTTTTTTATATAACAAGATTTTACTATTAGTCTAATAAAATGAATAACTTTATAAAAGTATTCTGCTTTATATAAAAAGCTTTTCCGCTTTTATTACATTAATAATACCAATAAAACAAAACCGAAAGTGACTTATCACATTAGCATCAATAATCAATACCGTATTGCTAATGTGCAACTACGCCAGACATTCTTGTGCACTTTTTAACATCGGGTGTTTCAACAAATAACGGTAAAACTTCCGCCGTTATTTTCATAAAGTATTTTTGTCGCTTTCTCAATCCGATAATAATTTCAATTATGGGTCCACCAATGATTGTGCTTGGTTATATTTAATATTCCTGTTAAAACGAATATTCCCCCACCAATCGAATATTATATAAAAACTTGCGTACTTTGTAAAA
The DNA here is from genome assembly GCA_020205615.1 of Panax quinquefolius. NCBI lineage: Eukaryota > Viridiplantae > Streptophyta > Magnoliopsida > Apiales > Araliaceae > Panax > Panax quinquefolius. The sequence goes on from CM035170.1 coordinate 55,449,177, forward strand.
TTTATAAATATTACCCACAACTATAACATTATATCAAATTCATTCCATAATATTCAAAAAAGATATTTATAGAAAATTCATCTTTATTTATAAAAGTTGGGGTCTTACAACCTCCCCTTCTTATGAAATTTCGCTCTCGAAATTAGGGTACGTACCTGGTATATCAAAGAGGTAAGGATACCTTAACTTCATTTCAGATTCTAACTCCTAGGTCATTTCCTCAACATCGTGGTTTCTCCACAAAACTTTAACTTGAGGTATAACCTTGGAGCGTAGAATATGTTCCTTTTTATCCAAGATTTGAACTGGAACCTCTTCATACGTCAAATCTTCCGCTATTTCGTCCTGTTCTAACTCAATAATGTGGTTCGGGTCTTTCACATATTTACATAACATGGATATGTGAAAAACATTATGAACACGAGACATACTTGGCCGTAAAACGAGTCTATAGGCCACAGTTCCTACTTGATCGAGGATTAAAAATGGGCCAATGAATCGAGGATTGAGCTTTCCTCTCTTTCCAAATCTCGTAACTCCTTTCCATGGAGCAACACGTAACAACACATGATCTCCTATATCGAATTCCACATCCTTTCGATGAAGATCAGCATAACTCTTTTGTCGATCTTGTGAGGTTTTTATACGTTGCCGGATCGTTTGAATCTTTTTCGTAGTCATACGTACCAACTCTGGTCCCAACAACATTGCTTCACCACCCTCATCCCATCATACTGGAGAATGACACTTTCTTCCATACAACGCTTCGAATGGAGCCATGCCAATACTTGCTTGATAACTGTTGTTGTAGGAAAACTCCACCAATGGTAAGAACTTGTCCCAACTTTCCTTGAAATCAAGGACATAGAGTCTTAATAGATCTTCAAGAGTTTGAATAGTCCTCTCCGACTGTCCGTCCGTCTGAGGATGATATGCCGAGATAAATCATAAGTCTGTGCCCATAGCTTTTTGCAAACTAACCAAAATCGTGAAGTGAATCTTGGGTCACGATCAGAAACTATGGATACCGGCATACCATGCAGTCTTACAATCTCGTTTATGTACATACGAGCATGACGTTCAAGTGTATAAGTTTATCGTATCGGTAAGAAATAAGTAGACTTGGTCAATCTACTAACAATGACCCAAATTGCATCTATGCCTTGAGAAACCTTAGGAAGACCGGTAACGAAATCCATGGTAATGTGCTCCCACTTCCATTCTGGAATTTCAAGTGGTTGCAATGGACCTTTTGGTACTTGATGCTCCGCTTTAACTCGTTGACAAGTTAGACACCTTGAGATAAACAACGCTATCTCTCTCTTCATATTGCTCCACCAAAATGTATGACGAAGGTCATGATACATTTTGGTACTCCCAGGATGGATTGCAAACAGTGTGTTGTGTGTCTCCATCATGATTTTATACTTTAAATCAGGGTCGTTAGGAACACATAGTCTGGAGTTGACTCGAAGTATTCCTTCTTCATCCATTCTTGCTTCCGGCATAGCACCTTCTTGCACTTTCTTCCTCATACGCATCAGCTCCAGGTCTGTAGATTGAGCTTCTTTAACTTTATCAATTAAAGTTGGTTCTACTCGTATATTTGCCATCATCACATGGGTCCTTGGAGTCTTTAACTCTATCTCCATCCTTTGCAAGTCACACAAAATGGGCATTTGTGTTGACAATATCGCACTCGTACGTGCATATGCTCTTCTACTTAATGCGTCAGCTACCACGTTCGCTTTTCCAGGATGGTATTGGATGGTATGATCCTAATCTTTCAGCAGTTCAAGCAAACGTCATTGTCGCATGTTGAGTTCCTTTTGAGTGAAGAAATATTTGAGGCTTTTATGATCCATAAAGATCTCCACCTTCTCCCCATACAAGTAATGCCTCCAAATTTTAAGTGCGAAGACAACAACTGCTAACTCTAGGTCATGAGTAGGATAATTCCTCTCATATTCTTTTAGTTGTCTTGAGGCATAGGCTATGACTTTCCCATGTTGCATAAGAACACATCCCAACCCTTTACCCGAAGCATCACTCAGAGACGACAAATCCTCCGAGCCGCAGGATGGTATTGTTAGAACAGTCTTTGAAATGAGTCTCCTCTTGAGTTCTTGAAAACTCGCTCACATTCTTCGCCTAATGTAATTCTTTGTATCTTTCCGAGTCAGCTGAGTTAATGGAGTAGCTATTCGAGAAAATCCTTCCACGAATCTCCGATAATAACCAGCTAAGCCGAGAATGCTACGTACTTTGGTCACTGATTTAGGTTGCCCCCAGCTTTGAAATGCTTCAATCTTTGCCGGGTCAACTGATATTCCATGACTTGATACTACGTTCCCAAGGAATGCTACTTCCTCAAGCCAGAACTCACATTTCTTTAACTTGGCATAAAGTTTGTATTCACGAAGCTTTTGGAGTGTCAGCCTCAAGTGTTGCTCATGATCTTCACGGCTTTTGGAATAAATAAGGATGTCATCAATAAAGACGACCACAAAGTGATCCAAATATTCCTTGAATACTCGGTTCATCATATCCATGAAGGCAACAGGAGCATTAGTCAATCCAAAGGACATGACTAGGAATTCATAATGCCCGTACCGAGTTCTGAAAGCCATCTTTGGAATGTCATCGGTTCTAATCTTCAATTGGTGATATCCGGAATGAAGATCAATCTTTGAAAAGAATTTGGCTCCTTGCAACTGGTCAAACAGGTCATCAATACGTGGCAATGGGTACCTATTTTTGATGGTGACATGATTCAACTCCCGATAATCAATACATAGTCGCATACTCCCATCTTTCTTTTTCACGAATAGAACAGGAGCACCCCAAGGAGAAGTACTAGGACGAATAAAGCCAATGTCTAACAATTCCTGCAGTTGGGTCTTTAACTCCTGAAGTTTAATAGGAGCCATTCGATATGGGGCTTCGAAAATAGGTTTTGTACTAGGTTCAAGGTCGATACAAAATTCAATTTCACGCTCTGGGGGTAGGCCAGGAAGTTCTTCAGGGAATACGTCAGAAAATTCATTAACAATAGAAATATCTTTCAAAACTGACGTATTTTTGTTTAGATCTGTGACGTGTGCTAAGAAAGCTTGACATCCGTTTTTCAATAAACGAATAGCTTTATGGCTTGAGATGATCTTGATTGATTTTAATGGTTTGGTCGCTTGAATTCGCATAATAGGTTGATTAGGAATATGAAAGCTAACAACCTTACGAAAACAATCAATTTTAGCATGATGAGTAGTTAACCAATTAATCCCTAGAATCACGTCAAATGCAAGTATTTTCAATGAAATAAGATCGACAGGTAATGTGAGGGTACCGATTTGAATCAAACAAGACTTATAAACAATGGATGTAATGAAGGTTTCTCCCAACGGAGTTTCCACAGATAAGTCAAAGTCTAATTTCTCAGGAGTCAAATTTAATCGTTGAGCGCAAGTAGGAGAAATAAAAGAATGGGTAGAACCGGTATGAAATAAAGTATAGACTTCGCTAGAGTTTATGATAAGCTTACCCGTGATGACCTCTGCAAGACCCCGAATTTTATGAAATAAAAGTATTCAATTTTTCTTATAATTACAATTCAGTAAATGATTAAATTGATAAAATTTTAAAGTTAAGGGTGAGATGTGAATTTTTTTTTAAAATACGCAAGTGGTTATAAAATATTCAATTGTCTGGGAATATTCGTTTGGTCGTGGAATATTCTTTCTCGCTTGAGAATATTCGCATGCACCACGGTAAACCATTTGTGGGCCCAATAACGAATAACTGTCGGATGAATAAAACGACAAAAATTGAGTTTTTATAAATAACGGCGTAGTTGTTACCGTTAACACTGTTGGAATACCCGGTGGTTAAAATATAGTAATACGTATTATTGAATAGTAGCACACGGTATTGCACAATATTTTTGAATTATTGATTCTTACATAAGAAGGCACTACTCAATAATTGTTACAGTAATTACTGTTCAATATTTTATTTTATTGATTCAATAATTGTCATGCGTTGATATTTTATATTATTATTGTTGTTTCAATAATTATCATCGCATAAAGATTTCCCATTATCAGATCAATAATTCATATTATTTGAATAATATTATTAGATAGCATTATTATCAATGTCTAGAAAGTTCTGTCAAGGAGAGGTTTGGTCACCTAATTGCGGCGTCGATGAGAGAAATTCTTATTGAAAGCCCTCTTTCCCTAGAAACTGCGCCTCATTGTCATTATTGTGATTCTCAGAATATTATTTGTGAATAATTAATTATTGATTTATATGATAAGGAAATATTTATTTGATGTGGATATAAATGATGGATTTATTTATGTGGTTATAAATGAAGAAATTAATGTTGAGGTATTTTATCAGTATTTTATCGGATTTGAGGTATTAAAAGATCAAATCGGTGTTCTTACAGCTTTATTGTGTGAGTTATAATATTTAATCCGACCGTTGGATCGTTGTAATTTTTGGATATGTTATACATATATACATTGAGTATAAGTCCACAAATTTTGAACCGTTAAAAATGAGCGTATAATTTGTTATGAATTTTAAGAGGTAACTGATTCAGAAATTAGGTTTTGGTGGAAAATTCTAGAATTGAGTGGACCCCACTCTTGGTTGTTGGGGGAGATGGCTGATTTTTGGTGGGTGAAATAGTTGCAGGTAAAGCCATCAGGTAGCAGGTCAAGTCTATTTCGGCGTGCTAATATTTTTCTATAAATAGAGGGCTAAGTTAGAATTGAAAATCACACAAGAATTCATAAGTTTTCTCTCTTTTTCTCTCTAGATTATTGAGTGTATTTTGTGAGTATTTAGATACTTGGTGAGTTGATATTCATTAGTGCAAGTTTTCTTCAGCGTCATATCCGATATCCAGTCAGAAGTGCTGCTCTTTTGAGGTAAGGGATAGTAAGGGATAGTAAGGGATTTTAAGGGTTATTATGTTTTTCAGTTTTATAATTTTTCTGACCATAAAAAATTCTGGAAAAATTTGAAATGATATTTTGATGAGTTTTATTAATTGTGTCCAAAAATGGTGATTTTTGGATGTATAGATTAAGAGTTATGAATTTTATGAGAAAAGACTATTTTAAAAATAACCGCTTATAATTCCTTGTGGTTAACTCTAAAATTGATGAAATTTTTATTGGGAGTACATCTATATAATATAAGTGTACTCTGTAAATTTTGGAATTTTTGGATAAAAGTACAATTTATGATAAATGTCTAAATATTCGGCGATTTTGGCCATATGAAAAATAGTAAATGAATTTTAAAAATTCTGTGAAAAATATATGTTCACTATGGGACTATATTATGCTAAATTCCAGAAAAGAAATATTTTTGGAACTGATTTGGTATTTTTCATGAAAATGGACTAGTTATGACTAAATGAATTAAATATGTTATGTGAAGGAAGAAAATTGGAAAATAGGATTTTATGGCTTGATAATCCTATATGAGATATATGCAGATTTTTGATGAGGGTTTTGGTTATTGGTGATGAGAACTTATGAGTTTGGCATTTTAGGATGATTAAATGCATTATTTAGTAAAGTGTAAATAATTAAAATAAATTGCTTATAAGTTTAAGAAATGTTATTCTTTCAATATCATTATACCGAAATATTGGTATGGATTTTATTGTAGAATTTCTACCTTTTTGAGTCGGGGTTACTATTCACGAGTTACTATTCATGAGTTACTATTCATGAGTTATTATTCATGAGTTACTATTCACGAGTTACTATTCATTTGTACTATTCACGACAAAGTTGGTTTCTTTTTCTGACCAAATTATCGTTGATTTATGAATATTGCTCTTAAGATTAAATGCAGTTGTTGATCATATTATTTTTATTATCATATATAACATTTTTATAACCCTGATGTTGAAATTCTCTTTCACTTGAGTATAAAGATGGGTAGATTATTGGTATGATCATGACTAGGGTTCTCTTTGGCCAGTAGTGAAAAGTTGAATTGTGACTGGTATGATCATGACCATTGAATTTATAATTGAATATCTTTAGGTTAAGTGCAAAGGTGAAATAATTAACATGGTTATAATTATTGTTTATATAAATTCTGAAATGATTATATATTTCTTTGAAATATTAACATATTTGCCCTGTAGTGCAAATATGAACTGTTGATGAATATATTTGGCCTGTAGTGCAAATATGAACTATTGAGGAATATCTTTGGCCTGTAGTGCAAAGATGAATTGTTGATGAATATCTTTGGCCTGTAGTGCAAAGATGATCTGTGGTTGAATATCTTTGGCCAGTAGTGCAAAGATGAACTGTTGATGAATATCTTTGGCCCGTAGTGCAAAGATGAATTTATCAGTATGATTATGAAGAGGAAATGTGATTTGGTATAACCATGATCTTTGATGTTTCAGGTGAAGATAGGTTATGAAAATTATCTTCGTCCTGGATGAGAAGAGGAATTTAGAACCACAATTATGATTATGAGTTATTCATACGATTGTGGAAAGGAATTGTTGAGTGATGTTATAGGGATAAAACATTGTTGGTGGATTTTTAACATGGAGAAGATAATAGACTTTATGGTCTATTTGACTCTTCTAATGGATTGCTCGTTCCGCTACAACTATGGTTGAAAATTTTTATCATCTACCATATATTCTAAATCTTTGATTTATTACTGATGAAGGCTATTGATAATTTAATTATCTTTAGTCATGATATTCTTTACTGAGCTAGTTGTGCTCACCCTTTTTTCTTCACAATTCCTTTCGTAATAAAAAGTGTGGCTTTGGGTCGAGTGGGGATAACAGGGGAATAGAATCTGGTCTATAGTCGTTGGGTGAGGCGAACCCAACGTTGGAAGGGTTTTTTACACTATCATACAAGATGTCTAATGACATACAACCTCGTAACATCATAAGACGGGGATGTGCTAATCCACTTGCTGAGTATATATACGAGCACTACCTATATAATCTTGGTGTTTGTTTGAAGTATAATTCTCAATTAGAGACAGTGGAGATAATGATATGTCAAGAGAAGACTTACCATTGGGAAGAATATGATAGTAATCTTCTTATTTTTCTTTGGGGTCTATTGGGTCAACCAAGGATAATTCTCGTACCATATGATATCTATCATAACCTGAGGCGCACGGCCTCCTATGTATTTAAGGTTTCTTTGAGAACTTCCCAAAGATTTTAATTTCTAAAACAGTTTTTGACTATACCTTTATGTAAGGTGTCATTGTGAGGTGCTATCCACGGTTGGGACATGTGTCACATTTGGTATATATTTGTATCCAAACTCACAGCATATGTGTTGTTGTATTTTGTACGACAATTGTTGTAATAAAGTTGTAGTTGTTTTCTGTACCATGTATTTGGCGACTCAGAATAGGTTGGATGGTATGGATCTATTTTGGGGTCATCACAGTTGGTATCAGAGCTTAGGGATATGGTCTCTGGCGGAGATTGGGGAATATAACTAGGAGGGGAGAGCTGAGTAAATCCTTCGCTAGTGTGTCCTACCTAAGCTTATTTGTTGGTTAGTCATAATATCGGGATATTATGCGATATGTTAATTTGTTTAATTAACCCTTATTTTATGGCAGTATTTGAGAATGGCAGCTGAGAATGCTAACAATAGAGTGAATGAGACTGTGGGGATACCTCTAATCACTAACCATGATAATGTGATGTCAGATGAAGAAGGAATTAGAGATATCCATGTGGTGAGTGAAGAATTGATAGTTGCACCTGAGATAGTCGCAGAGGTAACAGCTGAGAGTGAGGAAGAAGAGGTACCTGAGGAGAGTTTATTAGAGGTATTATATGAACAAAATGTAGAATTTCAAAATCGTATTCATAAGTTAGAAGAGCAGGTCAAGAACGATGACGATTAGTTGAACAAAAGGATGCAACAATTCAAGCTTGTGGTTACCCGATATGTGATGCTTGAATGTAAAGCATTCTTTGGCGAGTATAAGATGATAAAGATGGAATCGAAATGAAGAAGAAAAACTGAACGAGTAAGAATGAGTGATGCATGGGTAAAAGCCACACGACACGTGGATATTATGGAAAGAGATGTCCGATCTAAGAAGGATAAAATAGATGATATGTGTGACGCCCCCAAATTAGGTATACATCACCCATCTTGGGTAGTCGATACATGGTATGTAATTTAAATACAACTTACTAATATAACTGCTGTAGGTATACAATACGACATAAACCGTGAGTTTGAATACAAATATTGTCTACTAGATATTATACAAACTCAAAAGGAGTCCTCATTACAATTATTATCACACTATTTCACGTAATAAAGTGAGGACTACTAATGCTATCCTCTCGGGCCATTACTCCGCTTCCCGACTCGTCCCCTTTATATTCTCATTTCCAAGAGAATAAAGGAAAGAAAGGGTGAGCTCAACTAGCCCAAGAAGAAATATTATGACTAAGATAATACGTAATAAATTATCATTAGCCTCAACAAAGTGTTAAACCGATAAAATATAATGAACATCAAGTTTAACTACAAAACCAAAGAATCCATTAAAAGAGTCAAGTAGAAAATAAAATCTACTATCTTTTATGATTTAAAAGGTTTTTCATCATCAAGTATAGTCGAGACTCAAATTTTAATAAATATTCCACATCATCAATCACCCCGCACTACTACCAAGGATATTCTTTAGATATCACGACCACAATTATTCATGCACTACGGCCAAGAATAGTTGTGTATTCATTAATGGTCATGATCATGCCAACAATCATCCATCAATGCACTACTACCATCGAGGATTTTTATCATATCATTTGTAACATTACTACCATGATTACACCGAATAGTCTCGGTCATAATCATACCAAGTCCATCTATGCACTACAAAGCCACGTATGACTTTCAACATAATATAAACATGAGGATGATGACAATGATATAAGAATTCAATAAAACAAGTTCAAGAATTATTTTATCCGGGAATTATTAACGTCCAAATTATCAACACGATATCTTGTTTTGTAGAGTAAAAATTCAAGAATGATCGTAAGAATATTTCCATGAAAAGATCTCGGATGAAACATAAATATCAAGGATATTCTACTAATTTCATGGAGTATAAAGTCAAAGTTTTAACCAACCGGGTATAATAAAAATGGAATAACAAAAGAAATCACCATGCATGCGATAGACCAAGACAGCAAGTGAGTTATTCCAACAGAATAATAAATAACGGAACCAGTCCCACAGAAACGCATGCATGTGATGATGTTCCAATGTAATAATAATAAAGATAACTGTGTCCTGTAAAACACATGCATGTGATGTTCCAATGTAATAATAATAAAGATTTTAACCAGTCCGTAAAACACACGCATGTGATGTTCCAATGTAATAATAATAAAGACGGAAACCGAGTCCTGTGTAAAACACACAGATATGATGTTCCAACAGTAATAATAGAAGAATGTCACCAAGTATAGGTAAACCCACGTATACAAAAGTTATTCCAATGTAATAATAAGCAATGGAATAACAACAGTTCTCTTCATGAATAAGAAAGAATAACACCCTTACTTTTGGTAGGAGATTGAATCTCGCAGAGTAGTGTAAGAACAAAATACTCTTCTTCTTTCTCTCTTATTCTCTCTATACTTTCTTTCTCTAAAGCTTGAATGAATTCGTGAAAATAAATGAAGCACTAGGCCTCTATTTATAGAAGATTTCTAGCTTAGCACCTACCATGTGAAAAGGCAAGTGGCTCAATGACCGTGATGTGAAAAAAAAGTGGTTCGACACCGTAATGTGAAAACGACAAGTGGTTTGGACGCTCAGTAATGTGAAACGACAAGTGTTTTGACGTCTGGTAAAGGTAATTACTATTGACGAAGGTAATTACTATTCACAAGGGTAATTACTATTGATTTAAGGTAATTACTATCGATTTAAGGTAAATACTATTGACGGAAGGTAATTACTATTCACAAAGGTAATTACTATCGATGAAGAGACTCTTAGATGATGACATATGGGCCCCCCATAAAATAATCAAACTTACCACAAACGCCTCATAATGACTCTTTATATACATTAAGGATTGAATAAATATTACCACAAATCATTTTATTTTTAATCAACACATTTTAATCTTTCAACAATTATTAATCATTTATAACTTGTCGCCTCAATTAATAATATAACATATTATACAGATGATAATCTGACAATAATTGAATCAATAATATAAGAAATATGATGCGTGAGAATTATCAGAGTAATAATTGAGCATAAATGAGTGACTTCTCACGTAAGCATCAATATTCAATACCGTGTGCTACTACTATACAACTACGCCAGACATCTTGTATTTTTTACTACCGGGTAGTTCAACAGCTTTTAATTCGGTAACACCTCCGCAAGTTATTTTTATAAAATATTTTGTCGCTTTCTCAATCCGACAATAATTACATTGTGGGGTCCACCAATGATTGAGCTGTGTATGCGAATATTCCCTAACAAAAGAATATTCCCACCAAACGAATATTTTATAACAACTTGCATACTTTGCAAAATTTATAAATATTACCCACAACTATAACATTATATCAAATTTATTCCATAATATTCAAAATAATATTTATAGAAAAATCATCTTTATTTATAATAGTGGGTCTTACAACCTCCCTTCTTATGAAATTTCACCCTCAAATTAGGTTACGACTGGTATGTCGAAGAGGTAAGGATACCTTGATTTCATTTCGTATTTTAACTCCCAAGTCATTTCCTCAACATCGTGGTTCCTCCACAAAACTTTGACTTGAGGTATAACTTTGAGCGCGTAGAATATGTTCCTTCTTATCCAAAATTTGAACAGAACCTCTTTATACGTTAAATCTTCCGCTATTTCGCTCTTGCTTCTAACTCAATAATATGGTTCGGTCTTTCACATATTTACGTAATATGGATATGTGAAAACGTTATGAACACGAGACATATTTGGCGGTAGAGCGCGAGTCTATAGCCACCGTTCCTACTCGATCGAGGATTAAAATGGACCGATGAATCGAGGATTAAGTTTTCTCTCTTTTCAAATCTTGTAACTCCTTTCCATGGAGCAACTCTTAACAACACACGATCTCCTATATCGAATTCCACGTCCTTTCGATGAAGATCAAGATAACTCTTTTATCGATTTTGTGAGGTTTTTATACGTTGTTTGATCGTTTAAATCTTTTCTCGTAGTCATACGTACTAACTCCGGTCCCAACAACGCTGCTTTCACCCACCTCATCCCAAAGATATCTTGGAGAACGACACTTTCTTCCATACAACGCTTGAATGGAGCCATGCCAATACTTGCTTGATAACCTGTTGTTGTAGGAAAACTCCACCAATGGTAAGAACTTGTCCCAACTCCCTTGAAATCAAGGACACACGAGTCTTAATAGATCTTCAAGAGTTTGAATAGTCCTCTCTCGATCGTCCGTCAAAATCTCGAGGATGATATGCCGAGCTAAATCATAAGTCTGTGCCCATAGCTTTTTGCAAACTAACCCAAAATCGTGAAGTGAATCTTAGGTCTCGATCGAAACTATGGATACCGCATACCATGCGATCTTACAATCTCGCTTATGTACATACGAGCAAGACGTTCAAGTGTATAAGTTTCTCGTATCGGTAAGAAATGAGCAGACTTGGTCAATCTATCAATAATGACTTAAATCGCATCAATGCCTTGAGAAACCTTAGGAAGACCGGTAATGAAATCCATGGTAATGTGCTCCCACTTCCATTCCGGAATTTCAAGTGGTTGCAATGGACCTTTTGGTACTTGATGCTCGCTTTAACTCGCTGACAAGTTAGACACCTTGAGATAAACAAATATTATCTCTCTCTTCATATTGCTCCACCAAAATGTATGATTTAATATCATGATACATTTTGGTACTCCCGTGATGGATTGCAAATGGTGTGTTGTGCGCCTCCATCATGATATTATACTTTAAATCGTGGTCGTTAGAACACAAAGTCCGGAGTTGACTCAAGTATTCCTTCTTCATCCATTCTTGCTTCCTAAGATAGCACCTTCTTGCACTTTCTTCCTCATACGCATCGCCTCCAGTGTCCGTAGCTTGAACAGCGCTTTAACTTTATCGATTAAAGTCGGTTCTACTCAGATACTCGCTATCATCACATGCGTCCCTCGAGTTTTTAACTCTATCTCCATCCTTTGTAAGTCACACAAAATGGGCCTTTACGTTGACAATATCGCACTCGTATTTGCATATGATTTTCACTCAATGCGCCGCCTACCACGCTTCGCTTTTCGAGATGGTATTGGATGGTATGATCATAATCTTTCAATGCTTCTAGCCAACGTCGTTGTCGCGTGTTGAGTTCCTTTTGAGTGAAGAAATATTTGAGGCTTTTATGATCCGTAAAGATCTCCACTTTCTCCCCATACAAGTAATGCCTCCAAATTTTAAGTGCAAAGACAACAAATGCCAACTCTAGATCATGGTAGGATAATTCCTCTCATATTCTTTGAGTTATCGCGAGGCATAGGCTATAACTTTTCCATGTTGCATGAGAACACATCCCAACCCTTTGCTCAAGCATCATCATAGATGACAAATCCTCCCAGCCGATGGTATTGTCAAAACAGTCTTTGAAATAAGTCTCCTCTTGAGTTCTTGAAAACTCCTCTCACATTCTTCGCTCCAACCGAACTTTGTATCTTCCGAGTCAAATGAAATCGATGGAGTAGCGATTCGAGAAAATCCTTCCACGAATCTCCGATAATAACCAACTAAACCGAGAAAGCTACGTGCTTGGCCATCGATTTAGGTTGTTCCCACCTTTGAATAGCTTCAATCTTTTCTCGGGTCAACAGATATTCCATGACTTGATACCACGTGCCCAAGGAATGCTACTTCTTCAAGCCAGAAATCACATTTCTTCAACTTGGCATAAAGCTTATATTCACGAAGCTTTTGGAGTGTCAGCCTCAAGTGTTGCTCATGATCTTCACGGCTTTTGAAATAAATAAGGACGTCATCAATAAAGACAACCACAAAATGATCTAAATATTCCTTGAATACTCGGTTCATCATATCCATGAAGGCAGCAGGAGCATTAGTCAATCCAAAGGACATGACTAGGAATTCATAATGCCCGTACCGAGTTCTGAAAGCCGTCTTTGGAATGTCAGTGGTTCTAATCTTCAATTGGTGATATCCGGAATGAAGATCAATCTTTGAAAAGAATTTGGCTCCTTGCAACTGGTCAAACAGGTCATCAATACGTGGTAATGGATACCTATTTTTGATGGTGACATGATTCAACACTTGTTAATCAATACAAAGTCGCATACTCCCATCTTTCTTCTTCACGAATAGAACAGGAGCACCCCAAGGAGAAGTACTAGGACGAATAAAGCCAATGTCTAACAATTCCTGCGGTTGGGTCTTTAACTCCCGAAGTTCAATAGAGCCATTCGATATGGGCTTTGGAAATAGGTTTCGTCTTCGGTTCAAGGTCGATACAAAATTCAATTTCACGCCTGGGGTAGGCCAGAAGTTCTTCTGGAATACGTCGGAAATTTATTAACAATAGAAATATCGCTCAAAACTGACGTATTTTTGTTTAAATCTGTGACATGAGCTAAGAAAGCTTGACATCCATTTTTCAATAAACGAATTGCTTTATGGCTTGAGATAACCGTGATTGATTTTAATGGTTTGGTCGTTTTGAATTCGCATAATAGGTTGATTAGGAATATGAAAGCTAACAACCTTACGAAAATAATCAATTTTTGCATGATAAGTAGTTAACCAATCAATCCCTAGAATCACGTCAAATGCAAGTATTTTTAATGAATTAAGATCGACGGTGTAATGTGAGGGTACCGATTTGAACCAAACAAGACTTATAAACAAAGGGATGTAATGAAGGTTTCTCCCCAACGGAGTTTCCACGAGATAAGTCAAAGTCTAATTTCTTCTGAGTCAAATTTAATCGATGAGCGCAAGTAGGAGAAATAAAAGAATGGGTAGAACCCAGATCAAATAAAGTATAGACTTCATTAGAGTTTATGATAAGCTTACCCGTGATGACCTCATTCGATTCCTTGCTCTTTGGGAGGTCACAACAAACGCTCTCCTCAGACCTTTTGGTTTGACTTTTCCTGGATGGCCTTTGGTGCCTCCATCCTAGTTGAATTTGTCTTGATGAAATGACAAAATCGAGCTAAGTGACCTTCTCTTCCACAATTATAACATGTTTTGACGGCATGGCGCAGCTTGATCGATGTGTCCCTCTCCTCCGCATTTGAAGCATATGATAGGTGGTCTTTCTCCTTCCTTAACAATGGGTCTTTGGTGTTTGACGCTTTTCCATCATTGTTGAATCTCCTTTTCTTGAAATGTCCATTCTTATTATTTTGGCCTCCGATTACCACCGGGTGGTTACCATATCCGCCCGTTGATTCCCTCCACGCTTTCGTTGTCACCGCTTCGATGACTACTCTCATTGGTATTATAATTTTTGCTTACCGCTTCTTTTTCATTCGCGTTGACTCATTATCGCGCTCCACTAATCGAGCCCTATTTACAACATCTCGAATACAAACACAGGTTTATGAAAATAAGATGTTGACGTATTCCCGACTTCAAACCTCTTAAAAACATTCGCGCCATTCTCTTCATTATCCACCAAGTGGGACGCAAAACCGTGATAACTCATAAATTTTGCCTCATATCATGCGACCTGGCCATATTGTTTTGTTCCAACTTGATAAACTCCACCTCCTTCATGTGGCGAATACTCTCGGAAAGTATTTGTCATTGAATGCCTCGAACTTCTCCCAAGATATCTTCAAGACAAAGAAGTTGAGTACGCTTTTATCGATTCCCACCAAGAATCGCCTCTCCGCCGCAACATAAAGGCGGAAAAGGGAACCTTTTGCTCTCGAGCATCCCAAGATATCAAATATCTTGGTAATCTGCTTTATCCATGCTTCCGCCGTAAGTGGTTTTGGCTCTCCCTTAAACTCCGTGGGTCCCAAATTAATTGTTTAGCGGTGACCACCCCAAAGTTTTCCGTGTTTCCACCTACGTTTTGGACAGAGTCGCTCTCTCATTGTTGCATAAAATTGCATAAAGCCTCCTCCTAACATTTGATCATTCATCATTTGGTCGGTGTTATTGTTTGCATGAGGATTGTCGCCTTCGATGCATTATTATCCTGATTATTGATATGTGGTGAATCAACGATCGCTGCACCACCATTCTTATTCTCAACATTCTCGATGTCATTTTCGACATCGCCACAAAACAAAAGGTTAATTGACATGTAACAAATTATCCCTATCTTCTGACCAACCAATAAAATAGCACATAAACTTAGGTAGGTCATACTAGCGAAGGTATTCCCCGTCTCTCCCCTCCTAGTACTATTTTCACATCTTAGCCAAGGATCATATCCCTAAGCTCTGATACCAACTGTGACGCCCCCAAAATTAGGTATACATCACCCATCTTGGGTAGTCAGATACATGGTACAGAATTTAAATACAACTTACTAATATAACTGTCGTGTACAATACGACATAAAATCGTGAGTTTGAATACAAATATTGTCTCATGGATATTATACAAACTCAAAAGGAGTCCTCATTACAATTATTATCACACTATTTCACGTAATAGTGAGGACTACTAATGCTATCCTCCGGGCCATTACTCTGCTCCCCGACTCGTCCCAAATATATATCTCATTTCACAAGAGAACAAAGAAAGAAAGGGTGAGCTCAACTAGCCCAAGAAGAAATATTATGACTAAGATAATGCGTAATAAATTATCATTAGCCTCTGGCAAAGTGTTAAACCGATAAAATATAATGAACATCAAGTTTAACTACAAATGAACCAAAGAATCCATTAAAAGAGTCAAGTAGAAAATAAAATCTACTATCTTTTATGATTTAAAAGGTTTTTCATCATCATTATAGCCGAGACTCGACTTTTAATAAATATTCCACATCATTGAATCACCCCGCACTACTGGCCAAGGATATTCTTTAGTATCACGACCCACAATTATTCATGCACTACTACCAAGAATAGTTGTGTATTCATTAATGGTCATGATCATGCCAACAATCATCCCATCAATGCACTACTACCATCGAGGATTTTTATCATATCATTTGTAACATTACGGTCATGATTACAATCAATAGTCTCTCATCATAATCATACCAAGTCCATCTATGCACTACAAAGCCACGATGATGACTTTCAACATAATATAAAATATGAGGATGATGACAATGATATAAGAATTCAATAAAACAAGTTCAAGAATTATTTTATCCAGAATTATTAACGTCCCAAATTATCAACATGATACTTGTTTTGTAGAGTAAAATTTAAGAATGATCGTAGAATATTTCCATGAAAAGATACTAGATGAAACGTAAATATCAAGGATATTCTACTAATTTCATGGAGTATAGAAGTCAAAGTTTTAACCAATTTGGTATAATAAAAAAATGGAATAACAAAAGAAATCACCACGCATGCGATAGATCGCATGTGCAAAAGTTATTCCAATGTAATAATAAATAACGGAATTGTGTCCCAAAACGCATGTACATGGATGTTCCAATGAATAATAATAAAGATGAACCAGTCCTGTAAAACACATGCATGTGATGTTCCAACAGAATAATAATAAAGATTTTAACCAGTCCTGTAAAACACACGCATGTGATGTTCCAATGTAATAATAATAAAGATTTTAACCAGTCCCAGTAAAACACACGTATACATGATGTTCCAATGTAATAATAGAAGAATGTCACCAAGTATAGGTAAACCACGTATACAAAAGTTATTCCAATGAATAATAAGCAATGGAATAACAACAGCCTTCTTCATGAATAAGAAAGAATAACACCCCTTACTTTTGGTAGGAGATTGAATACTGCAGAGAGTGTAGTAACAAAATACTCTTCTTCTTTCTCTCTTATTCTCTATACTTTCTCTCTCTAAAGCTTGAATGAATTCGTGAAAATAATGAAGCACTAGGCCTCTATTTATAGAAGATTTCTAGTTTAAGCACCTACCATGTGAAAAGGCAAGTGGCTTGATGACCGTGATGTGAAAAGAAAAGTGGTTCGATGCCCGTAATGTGAAACGACAAGTGGTTTGACGCTCAGTAATGTGAAACAGCAAGTGGTTTGACGTCTGGTAAAGGTAATTACTATTGACGGTAAGGTAATTACTATTCACAAGGGTAATTACTATCGATGTGAAGGTAATTACTATCGATTTAAGGTAAATACTATCGACGAAGGTAATTACTATTCACAAAGGTAATTACTATCGACGAAGAGACTCTTAGATGATGACATATGGGCCCCCCATAAAATAATCAAACTTACCACAAACGCCTCATAATGTACTCTTTATATACATTAAGGATCAATAAATATTACCACAAATTATTTTATTTTTAATCAACACATTTTAATCTTTCAACAATTATTAATCATTTATAACTTGTCGTCTCAATTAATAATATAACATATTATACGATGATACTCATGACAATAATTGAATCAATAATATAAGAAATATGATGCAAAGAATTATCGTAGCAATAATCGAGCATAAATTGAGTGACTTCTCAATGTAAGCATCAATATTCAATACCGTGCTACTATACAACTACGCCAGACATCAGTACTTTTTACTACCGGGTAGTTCAACGCTTTTAACGGTAACACCTCCGCCGTTATTTTTATAAAATATTTTTGTCGTTTTCTCAATCCGATAATAATTACATTAGGGGTCCACCAATGATTGAGCTGCCAGTTGTACGAATATTCCCTAACAAAAGAATATTCCCCACCAAACTAATATTTTATAACAACTTGCATACTTTGCAAAATTTATAAATATTACCCACAACTATAACATTATATCAAATTTATTCCATAATATTCAAAAATAATATTTATAGAAAAATCATCTTTATTTATAATAGCTGGGGTCTTACAATATGAATTTATCTTTTTGGAAAGCAATTGGGAGAACCCAACATCGAGTTTTGAATTACCTCATGCATGAAGTATCAACTGAATTCAATATGGATCAAGATTGATGATTCAAATAATGAATTAGAGTACGACGAAGCAGTTGAAGGTGGAATATGCCCTATAGAAAAGTATATTCCAACGGTAGTGATAACACCAAATGCTGCCCCAGACAAGTCAAAGCCAAATAGTTCAAGGGATAGCGGTTGTCATGACTTCCCAACAAGTGAAGAACCCAAATGAAGTTATCACGGGAGATGAGCAATGGAGAAATCATGATGACCCGGGAGAAAAAATCTGAAATGAAAACAAGGTATTCTTAACTTTTCGAAATACCAGGTACGTAAATTTCGGGGGCGAAATTTCATAAGGAGGGGAGATTGTAAGACCCCGAATTTTATGAAATAAAAGTATTCAAATTTTCTTATAATTACAATTCAGTAAATGATTAAATTGATAAAAGTTTAAAGTTAAGGGTGAGATATGAATTTTTTTTCAAAATACGCAAGTGGTTATAAAATATTCAATTGTCGGGGAATATTCGTTTGGTCGTGGAATATTCTTTCTGTTGGAGAATATTAGTACGACGGTGCAGCCATTTGTGGGCCCCATAACGAATAACTTTCGAATGAAGAAAACGACAAAAATTGAGTTTTTATAAATAATGGCGTAGTTGTTACCGTTAACACTGTTGGAATACCCGCTGGTTAAAATATAGTAATACGCATTATTGAACAAGAAGATACTACAGATTGCACAAAGATTTTTGAATTATTGATTCTTTCGTCGTAAGAAGGCACTACTCAATAATTGTTACGATAATTATCGCTCAATATTTTATTTTATTGATTCAATAATTGTCATACGTTGATATTTTATATTATTGTTGTTTCAATAATTATCAACGCACAATTTCCCATTATCGATCAATAATTCATATTATTTGAATAATATTATTAGATAGCATTATTATCAATGTCTAGAAAGTTTTGTCAAGGAGAGGTTTGGTCACCTAATCAAGGCGCCAAAGAAGGAGAAATTCTTATTGAAAGCCCCTCTTCCTGTGAACCACTCGTCATCATTATCAGTGATTCAATATTATTTGTGAATAATTAATTATTGATTTATATGATAAGGAAATATTTATTTGATGTGGATATAAATGATGGATTTATTTATGTGGTTATAAATGAAGGAATTAATGTTGAGGTATTTTATCGATTTTTGTCGGATTGAGGTATTAAAAGATCAAATCGGTGTTCTTACAGGTTTATTGTGTGAGTTATAATATTTAATCCGACCGTTGGATCGTTGTAATTTTTGGATATGTTATACATATATACGTTGAGTATAAGTCCCCAAATTTTGAACCGTTAAAAATGAGCGTATAATTTGTTATGAATTTTAAGATGTAACTGATTCGAAAATTAGGTTTTGGTGGAAAATTCTAGAATTGAGTGGACCCCACTCTTGGTTGTTGGGGGAGATGGCTGATTTTTGGTGGGTAAAATAGTAGCAGGTAAAGCCATCAGGTAGCAGGTCAAGTCTGTTTCGGCGTGCTAACATTTTCCTATAAATAGTGGGCTAAGTTAGAATTGAAAATCACACCAGAATTCATAAGTTTTCTCTCTTTTTCTCTCTAGATTATTGAGTGTATTTTGTGAGTATTTAGATACTCGGTGAGTTGATATTCATCAGTGCAAGTTTCCTTTAGCGTCATATCCGATATCCAGTCAGAAGTGCTGCTCTTTTGAGGTAAGGGATAGTAAGGGATTTTAAGGGTTGTTATGTTTTCCAGTTTCGTAATTTTTCTGACATTCAAAAATTCTGGAAAAATTTGAAATAATATTTTGATGAGTTTTATTGATTGTGTCCAAAAATGGTTATTTTTGGATGTATAGATTAAGAATTATGAATTTTATGAGAAAAGACTATTTTAAAAGTAACCGCTTATAATTCCTTGTGGTTAACTCTAAAATTGATGAAATTTTTATTGGGAGTACATCTATATAATATCAGTGTACTCTGAAATTTCGAATTTTTGGATAAAAGTACAATTTTTGATAAATGTCTAAATATTCTATTGGTTTTGGCCATATGAAAAATAGTAAATGAATTTTAAAAATTTCATGAAAAAATATATGTTCACTATGGGACTATATTATGCTAAATTCCAGAAAAGAAATATTTTTGGAACTGATTTGGTATATTTCATGGAAATGGACTAGTTATGAATAAATGAATTAAATATGTTATGTGAAGGAAGAAAATTGGAAAATAGGATTTTATGGCTTGATAATCCTATATGAGGTATATGCAGATTTTTGATGAGGGTTTTGGTTATTGGTGATGAAAACTTATGAGTTTGGCATTTTAGGATGATTAAATGCATTATTTAGTAAAGTGTAAACAATTAAAATAAATTGCTTATAAGTTTAAGAAATGTTATTCTTTCAATATCATTATACGGAAATATTGGTATGGATTTTATTGTGAAATTTCTACCTTTTTGAGTCGGGGTTACTATTCACGAGTTACTATTCATGAGTTACTATTCATGAGTTACTATTCACGAGTTACTATTCATGGGTACTATTCACGACAAAGTTGGTTTCTTTTTCTGACCAAATTATCGTTGATTTATGAATATTGCTCTTAAGATTAAATGCAGTTGTTGATCATATTATTTTTATTATCATATATAACATTTTTATAACCCTGATGTTGAAATTCTTTTTCACATGAGTATAAAGATGGGTAGATTATTGGTATGATCATGACTAGGGTTCTCTTTGGCTAGTGGTGAAAAGTTGAATTGTGACTGATATGATCATGACCATTGAATTTATAATTGAATATCTTTAGCTTAAGTGCAAAGGTGAAATAATCAACGTGGTTATATTTATTGTTTATATAAATTCTAAAATGATTATATATTTCTGTGAGATATTAACATATTTGGCCTGTAGTGCAAATATGAATCGTTGATGAATATATTTGGCACGTAGTGCAAATATGAATCTGTTGAGGAATATCTTTGGCTCAGAGTGCAAAGATGAATTGTTGATGAATATCTTTGGCCGTAGTGCAAAGATGATCTCGTGTTGAATATCTTTGCCGATGATTGCAAAGATGAATCATTGACGAATATCTTTGGCCCGTAGTACAAAGATGAATTTATCAGTATGATTATGAAGAGGAAATGTGATTTGGTATAACCATGATCTTTGATGTTTCAGGTGAAGATAGGTTATGAAAATTATCTTCGTCCTGGATGAGAAGAGGAATTTAGAACCACAATTATGATTATGAGTTATTCATACGATTGTGGAAAGGAACTGTTGAGTGATGTTATAGGGATAAAACATTGTTGGTGGATTTTTAACATGGAGAAGATAATAGACTTTATGGTCTATTTGACTCTTCTAATGGATTGCTCGTTCCGCTGCAACTATGGTTGAAATTTTTTTTCATCTACCATATGTTCTAAATCTTTGATTTATTACTGATGAAGGCTATTGATAATTTAATTATCTTTAGTCATGATATTCTTTACTGTGCTAGTTGTGCTCACCCTTTTGCTTCACAATTCCTTTCAAGTAATAAAAGTGTAGCTGGGTCGAGTGGGGGATAACAGGGGAATAGAACGGTGGTCTATAGCTGTTGAGGGTGAGGCGAACCCAACATTGGAAGGGTGTTTTGTCATTATCATACAAGATGTCTAATGACATACAACCTCGTATCATCATAAGACAGGGATGTGCTCATCCACTTGCTGAGTATATATATGAGCACTACCTATATAATCTTGGTGTTTGTTTGAAGTATAATTCTCAATTAGAGACACTGGAGATAATGATATGTCAAGAGAAGACTTACCATTGGGAAGAATATGATAGTAATCTTCTTATTTTTCTTTGGGGTCTATTGGGTCAACCAAGGATAATTCTCGTGGCCATATGATATCTATCATAACCTGACGCACGGCTCCCATGTATGCGAAGGTTTCTTGAGCACTTCCCAAAGATTTTAATTTCAAAAACAGTTTTTGACTATACCTTTATGTAAGGTGTCACTGTGAGGTGCTATCCACGGTTGGGACATGTGTCACATTTGGTATATATTTGTATCCAAACTCATAGAATATGTGTTGTTGTATTTTGTACGATAATTGTTGTAATAAAGTTGTCGTTGTTTTCTGTACCATGTATTTGGCGACTCAGAATAGGTTGGATGGTATGGACCTATTTTGGGGTCGTCACAACCTCATTCGGGTTCCTTTCTTTCTGGGAGGTCACAACAAACGCTCTCCCATGAACTACCGGCTTTGACTTTTCTGGGACGAACTTTGGTGCCTCCATCCTAGCTGAACTTGGCTTCTGTGAACGACAAAATCGGGCTAAGTGACCTTCTCTTCCACAATTATAACATGTTTTGGATGGCATCACGCAGTTTGGACTGACGTGTCCCTCTCCTCCGCATTTGAAGCATATGATAGGTGGTCGTTCTCCTTCCTTAACAACGGGTGCTGGTGCTTACGTCTTTCCATCATTATTGAATCTCCTCTTCTTGAAATGTCCATTCTTATTGCTTTGGCCTCGATTACCACCGGTGGTTACCATTTCGCCTCGTTGATTCCTCCACGCTTGTTGTCACCGCTTCATGATCGCTTCTCGCCGGTATTATCATTTGCTTACCGATCTCTTTTGGTTATGTTGACTCGTTATCGCGCTCCCACTAATCGAGCCCTATTTACAACATCTCGAATACAAACACGGTTTATGAGAAATAAGATGTTGACGTATCTCCTGCTTTCAAACCTCTTAAAAACATCCGCGTCATTCTCTTCTTCATTATCCACCAAGTGGGATGCAAACCGACAACTCTAAAAACTTTGCTTCGTCATCGCGACACCGGCCATATTATTCTCGCTCCAACTTAATAAACTCCACCTCCTTCATGTGACGAATACTTTCGGAAAGTAATTGTCGTTGAATAGTTCTTGGAACTTCTCCCACGACATTTTCGGTCAAAGAAGTTGAGTACGCTTTTACCGATTCCCACCAAGAATCGCTTCGTCGCAACATAAAGGCGTGAAGGGAACCTTTTGCTCCTCGAGCATCCCAAGACATCAAATATCTTGGTGATCTGCTTTATCCATGCTTCCGCCTTAAGTGGTTTTGGCTCTCTAATAAACTCCGTGGTCCCAGCTCCTTGAATCTGCTTTAGCGGTGACCGTCCGAGAGTTTCGATGGTTCCACCTACATTTTGGACAGAGCCGCTTCTCACCGTTGTTGCATGAATTGCATAAAGCCTCTGAACATTTCATCATTCATCATTTGGTCAGTGTTTTTGTTTGCATGAGGATTGTCGCCTTCCTGATGCACATTATCCTGATTATTGATATGTGGTGAATCAACGGTCATCATGCTCCATTGCTATTCTCAACATTCTCGGATGTAATTTTCGAGATCATCGCCACAAAACAAAAGGTTAATTGATATGTAACATATTATCCCTATATTCGACCCACCAATTAAATACCAAAAACTTAGGTAGGTCATACTAGCGAAGGAATTCCGCCTCTCCTCCTAGTTCTATTCTTACATCTTAGCCAGGATCATATCCCTAAGCTCGATACCAACTCGACACCATTCTTAAAATAGGTATACATCGCTCATTCTCGAGTCGCTAAATACATGGTATGTAATACAAATACAATCTTTAATATACAACAAGAGAGTCAGTGAGTTTTAATACAAATACCGCCTTCTGACAATATCCACTCTCGAATAAGTCCTCATTACATTTATTGTCACACTATTTAATGTAATAGTGAGGACTACTAATACTATCATCTCGTCCATCACTCCGCTTCCCAGACTCGTCCCAAATTATATTCTCATTTCACAAGAGAACAAAGGAAAGAAAGGGTGAGCTCAACTAGCCCAAAGAAGAAATATTATGACTAAGATAATGCGTAATAAATTATCATTAGCCTTCAACAAAGATGTTAAACCGATAAAATATAACAAACATCAAGTTTAACTGCAGCGGAACAAGCAATCCATTATAAGAGTCAAGTAGAGAATAAAATCTACTATCTTTTATGATTTAAAAGATTTTCCATTACTTTTATCGCTGAGACTCAGCTTAATAAATAATCCACATCATCAAATCACCCCTGCAATACGGCCAAGGATATTCTTTAGTATCACGACCACAATTATCCATGCTCTACGGGCTAAGAATATTTGTGTATTCATTAATGGTCATGATCATGCCAACAACTGTCCATCAATGCACTACGGGCCAATGAGGACTTTTTCCACATCATTTGTAATATTACGGTCATGATTACACCGAATAATCCCTAGTCATAATCATACCAAGTCAATCTATGCACTACAGGCCACTGATGACTTTCAACATAATATAAACATGAGGATGATGACAATGATATAAGAATTCAATAAAACAAGTTCAAGAATTAATTAATCTAGGAACTAATAATGTCCAAATTGTCAACATGATACTGCTTTGTAGAGTAAAATTCAAGAATGCTCAGAAGAATATTTCCATGAAAAGATACTGGATGAAGCGCAAATATCAAGGATATTCCACTAATTTCATGGAGTATAGAAGTCAAAACTTTAACCAACTGAGTATAATAACGAATGGAATAACAAAAGAAATCACCATGCATGCGGTACTTTGCATAGACAAGTTATTCCAACAGAATAATAAGTAATGGAACCAGGTCAGGCAAAATTCGCACCGACAGGAATAAAGATGGAACCAGTCCTGTAAACGCATGCGGTGATATTCTAACGTAATAATAATAAAGACTTAACCAGTCCGGTCCGTAAACGCATGTACAGTGATGTCCCAACAGTAATAATAATAAAGATTTTAACCAATCCCATGTAAACGCATGTATGTGGATGTTCCAAATGTAATAATTATAAAGACGAAATAATAGAAGAATGTCACCAAGTATATGGTAGTCCGCGTATACTGGTTATTCCAGCAGATTAATATAGAATGGAATAACAGAAGTTCTCTTCATGAATACAAAAGAAATAATATTCCTTACCGTAAAATAAACTGAATATAAGAGTAGGGAATGAGCAGAATACTTTTCTATAGATTCTCTATCATTTCTCTCTCTAGAGTTTCAGTGAATTCGTAAGAAATAATGAAGGAATGAGCTTCTATTTATAGAAGAAATGAATTGCATAGTAACTAACTCATGAATGGTCCAGATTGATTTACTTTAATCTGACGGTCCATATTTAAAGCAAAATCTTTTAAATAAAATATAATATATTCTATTTATAATCTAATAAAACGAATAACTTTATAAAAAGATTTTACTATGCAAACACTATACAGGCACTATGCAAACACTATACATAATAAAATATAATATATTCTAATTATTGTCTAATAAAATGTATAACTTTATAAAAGTATTCTGCTTTTATATAAAAAGATTTTACTATTAGTCTAATAAAACGTAATAACTTTATAAAAGTATTCTGCTTTATATAAAAAAACTTTTCTGCTTTTATTACATTAATAATACCAATAAAACAAAACTAAGTGACTTATCACATAAGCATCAATAATCAATACCGTGTGCTATCAGTAAGTAACTACGCCAGACATCGCATTTTTTTAACACCGGGTGTTTCAAATGATTAATCTGTATATACTTCTGCCATTATTTTCATAAAATATTTTTATCGTTTTCTTAATCCGACAATAATTCCGTTGTGGGGTCCACCAATGATTGTGCCGTTGTACGAATATTCCCTGTTAAAACGAATATTCTCCGACCAATCGAATATTATATAACAACTTGCATACTTTGCAAAATTTATGAATATTACCCACAACTATAACATTATATCAAATTCATTCCATAATATTCAAAAATGATATTTATAGAAAATTCATCTTTATTTATAAAAGTTGGGGTCTTATAGATGTGTTGGACTTGGGATGCAGTATTGGTTAGGATAGTTATAAATCAATTCATAACCTGGGTCGAATTTATTGAGTCGTGATTCTGGGGACAAAATCCTTTTAAGGGGGGAAAGATGTGACGAACGAGATTTTTGTAATTTAATTTTAATATTTATTGAATTAAATAAATATTTTTCGATGATTTAATTATTGGATTAAATAATTATTTGATGCAATTGTGGTAGATTAATTTAATTATATGTGTTACATTTATTAAATTAATGTGGAGAATAATTATTATTCAAGTATGTAATTAATTGAGCTTATCAATTAAATGAAATATTTAATTAAGCATGATGTTATTTTAATTAAATTAATTATTAATTAGAGAGTTAATAATTTGACATTATTAATTAATGAGAAAATTAAATATATGACTATGTGAATTTACTTAGAAGTTATTATATTTTATTTATATTAAATAAGATATATGAATTATTGTGCAAGTGGGTGTGACATGAATTAAACTATATGATAAAGCTTTATTAAATTAAATGATTTTGAAATCTATTAATCTAGCCAAACAAGGCCCTATGGGAGTTGGATGCGCTACCTCACCACCGGAGTAATCGACCATTATTATCTGTCTCTGCTTGATTCTTATAATACGATTCTTCTTCTTTTCATTCTTCATTATCGCTTAAGTCTAGAAAAAACAAGCTTTAGAGAGAATAGAAAACTTATAGAGAGAAAATTGAGAAGCTTGAGAGAAATTTGTAAGTGTGTAATCAATAGGTTGTTGTGAAAGGATCATCATTGATCACCTCTTCTAAATTATACTCGTGGTAATCTCCTCCTTCCCAATTTCTACTTCACGCCTTTTAGTTTTCATGAAAACGGCTTTTAAAGTTTTGGTTTAACCTCCTCAGAATTGGGTTAGAGTAATGATTATGGGTTGTATGTGTGCTATGACATATCAAATCATGTTTAATTATATATATTATGTAAACCATATCATCAAATTCATGAAAACTTGTCGATATGATTTCTACAAAATTACAGTAGTATGGGTTTTGGCCTTATGGCCTTATACGTGATATTTTATGTATTGATCGATATTATCCCTAAATTTTACACTTGTATGTTGTTATGCATGTTGATACTGAAGAGACCAAAGTTTAAATAAACGGATTCAATTTATAATCTAATCCAGAAGTGACAATTTTCATGTTTTATTTTCAAAACCTTCAAGAACATCAAGAACAATGGAAGTAAATGTGTTGATTTTGCAAATTATGTGTTGTAACTTGTTAAAAATCATGCTAGATGGGTTAAGTAATGATTATATATGTATTACAATGATTGGGTAAGTCTAAATTGCAAAAATAACTAATTGGAAGTTATGGCCATATTCATGTATAATTTTACTCGTGATTGATTTTTGGCCTAATTTGGCCTTCATATGTGTTCATGAATCGCAGAATCGCTATGAAACTGCAGAAAATGAGCTCAGGTAACTTTTCTTCTACGCAAGCGCTACTAAACTAAATTACCTCTACCTTTACTACAAAAAAAAATTAAAAAAAATAATAATAATAAATAATAAAAAATAAATATTTGATGAAAATTATTATTAAAATATTTATAAAATAAATTAAATATTTTAATTGAGATATTTATGGAATAAAATAAATATTTGATGAAAATTATTAAAATATTTATAAAATAAATTAAATATTTTAATTGAGATATTTATGGAATAAAATAAATATTCAATGAAAATTATTATAAAAATATTTATAAAATAAATTAAATATTTTAATTGAGATATTTATGGAATAAAATAAATATTCGATGAAAATTATTATTAAAATATTTATAAAATAAAGTAAATATTTTAATTGAGATATTTATTGAATAAAATAAATATTCGATGGAAATTATTATGAAATAATTTATTCGAGTGTAATAATAGTAAGAGAATGAAAATATTCAAATTTAATTAAGTAATTAAATTACAAGGTTAATGATTTGTTAAATAAAGTGGAGTTTATATTAAATAATTAAGTGAAAATATAACTAATGAATGTCGTGAATACATATGGTATGTGTGTAGGATTTGTGGTGAATGTAAGTAATCGTTCGCTTAGCTTACGCATTTGGGCAAGTTTCCTAACCCTACTTGTCATTATTGTTCAAGTTTATTATTTACCTAGAGTAAATTATCATTACTATTATTCAAGTTCAAATTTTATATTAAAGATTGATTATCTTTTCAAAGCATGATTCAGCTTATACAATAATTGTCCTATTGTACTTCAAAATTATTATTCAATTTGAATATCATTATTATTGAACCTTATTAGACTAGCTTAACCCTTATTGATTCGACTAGTCCATAGTTGATGAGCCGCTCTAAATTTCGTAACCCTTGATAAATTATCCAAACCAAACTTCCTTTGGTGCGACTCAAATGTCAAACTAAGATGAACAACCCCGCAAAGGGATTTACTTATCGCTAAGCGTTAAGATATTGTGCACACGATGGGTACTAAGGGCTCGATCCCCTAAGTACGAGTAGAAAGGTCCATAGTCTTACGATCATTAAAGGTTTCAAGTATAACCCTTGATAACCTAGGACATAGTTCAAGGTCTTATGACCCTCGTAATTCTTTTGATTCTTGTTATTCATTCTTAATTCAAAAGTTGAGCTTTTATTCGATGTCTTTGATTTACTCGCATGTTATTATAATCGTTATTTCATTATTATACTTGTAAGCAATAGTGCTCACTCTTGCTTAATAATAACATTGCGCTTAAGAACGAAAGAACCATGAACCTTCCACTAGTAAAGGCAAGGGCAAAGTTAGCAAGTGATGAAGACTTGTTGTTTATTTGATGATGTATTTTGTTTAAGACTTGATTTAATGATGTTGTTAAGACTTATTTGTTTATGATTCCATGATGTTTAAGGTTAGTTTAACCTTGAGATTGTATTATTATTATTCAGATGTTATAACCCCTTAAGGGAAGATTTTTATTCTATCTATCGCATGGCTTGCATTTATTATAGGTAGATAGATAGATGATATTTGTAAAAAGGAACACCAAATCCCGTGGAATTGAAGTACCCAGATTTGGGGTGCCACAAGTTGGTATCAAAGTCAGAGGTTATGAACCTTAGGTGGGGAACAACCTTAGTAGTAGCCTTATAGAAAGAAGATAGTGATGGAAAACTCTTATCGAGTTATAAGAAATGAATTTATGTAATTCATTAAAGATAATAAAAGATCTTATGTGTTTATGTGTTAAAGTATGCGTTAGATGATATGACTTAGTAACTAAAACTTAAAATTTGGTTGTCAGGGTGTCGAATGTTGGAGAAGCTAGTCAAGCTGGGGAGGAAGAACCCCGAGTACTTATAGTACCTACTGAGGAGGAACCCCGTGTACCTATAGTACCGACAGAGGAGGAGCCCCGAGACATTCATGTCGTTAGGGAAAAACTGGTACAGAGGGAGTCATCTCCATTGATCACCATTATTGGTCAGGAGCATGAGCCCGAGACTGATTCTGAGGAGGATCCTGAGGAGGAATTTGTTGAGGAAGAGGAAGAGGAAGAGGAAGAGGAAGAAGAGGAGTTACCACGGTACACCGTTTATGCTGAGATGTATGACACATTATACGACCGTAATGTGGAGTTACGAGACGAGGTCCGTGTTTTGATCGAGCGAAGGTTATTCAAAGATATTACTCTAGAAATGTAGGAGAGGGAGATTTCGACTCTTCACTCTCGACTGGCAAATGTAGAATGGGATTTGGTCCATGAGAAGGGTCAAACTGAAGATAAGACCGAGGAGATAGAGAAACTGAAGAAGGAATTGAAGGAAACCTCCAAAAGGCTGAACATAGCAGAGGAAGGCTGGGTAAGAGAATCGCGACGAGCTGATCGTGCAGAGGATGATAGTCGTGTAAAGAAAGCGAAGATTGGGGAAACGTACTCTACACTTAACAAGGCAATGAATGAGACCCAAGATCGAGTTTTGAGGTACCCAATCCAGTTCGAAGGACTACCATTGTGCATGATGGATCGCAGGACGATGTATCGCATCTTAGAAGAGGAGCGTAGCAAGGCTATTCAGCACCTTAACCGGTAGTGATATAATTTGCTTAATTATGTAAAGAACTTAATTAGTTTTTAGATGTAAATTCTGACGTGTTTATGAATGAAAGAATATTTGAATGTTTTAATCCCGTGGATTCTTTATTCCAGGATAGTTGATGTAAATAGCAGTTATGCTATCGTTTAATGTTAAAACTTTTGATTTGAATGAAAATATATCAAGTTGTTTGAGATGATGTGTTAAATGAGTATGTTAAATTGTTAAGTAATGCCTTAACTATTTAGAGAAATAAATAAAGTTCTAATAAAGCGCTTATTTAATGTAAAAATGCCGCCAAGAGAAGATAACAACGCCAACCTACCAGAAGAGTCAACCAATAATAACAATAATGCCAACACTAATCCTGCATCATCGCTTGGTTAACTTATCGACCGGAGCCATGAATAACCAACCTCAAGCTCCACCAAACACAACGTTTAAGGACTTCAAGGCGGTGGGACCGCCAGAGTTCAAAGGTTCCATGAACCCAATCGAGGCTCAAACGTGGGTTATGGAAATGGAGAAGGTTTTCGACGTTGCTAGGGTTAGAGAAGACCAGAAGACCGCTTTTGCAACGTTTATGTTGAAGTCTGAGGCTAGCTACTGGTGGAAAGCAAACAAAGTGTGAGGAGGTGAAGGCATGAATACGTGGGAAAGATTTAAAGAGATGTTTTTCGAAATGTATTTCCCAACTAGTTCGCAGAATCAGATGGAGGTTCAATTTCTAGAACTGAAGCAAGGAAACATGAGTGTACCTGACTACGCGGCTAAATTCAACGGGTTGGCAAGGTTCGCCCCCTACCAAGTACACACTAACGAGAGAAAAGCCAGAAGATTCGAACAAGGACTAAAGCCTTGGGTGTACAACAAGGTATCATTGTTTCAGCTAAACACATTTGCCGGAGTACTGGAAAAGGCCATCCTCGCTGAAGGAGGAATCGATGCGGTGACCAAGTATAATCAAGATCAAAAGAAGAAGAAGAATGAAGGTGAAACTAATAACAAGGCCAGTGGAAGTGGCATAGGAGGTGGAAATTTCCATCAGAAGAAAAGGTGAAACGACAGCTCATCATCGGGGAATCAGCAAGGTAATCAGAAGAAAAGAATCGAAGCATGCCCAACTTGCAGAAAAGCCCATCTAGGAGTTTGTATGAAAGGAAAAAGAGTGTGCTACAATTGTGGTCAGGAAGGCCACATAGCACCAAACTGTCCAAACCCAAAGAAGGGTGCTTGCTTTACTTGTGGTTCGAAGGACCATCTGGCAAGAGATTGTCCCAAGAAAGGATCGGGAGGGTCAGGATCAGGAGGAAACCGAGGAAATAACAGTGGAAATGCCTTAACCATCACCAGACCAACCACAACAAATCGACTGGCCGCTCGAACTTTCAACATGACGGTGAAAGATGCAGTTTAATCCCGTGATGTGGTGTCAGGTATCATTCCGATCAATAAAGTTAATGCTTACGTATTATTTGATTCCGGTACTACTTGTTCCTTTATATCCGATGATTTTGCCAAGAATTTAGATTTGCCTAAGAATGAATTGGATTACCCCATGAACATATAAATTGCGAATAGAGAAATAATCCCTGTTAAGTACGTACATAAGAACTGTAGAGTGGATATTAAGGGTAATATCATGAACGTAGATCTTATTCCTCTTGGACTTGGGGAATTTGACGTTATTTTGGGAATGGATTGGTTATTCAATTACGGGGCTGTAATTGATTGTCAAAAGAAGCGTATTAACTTTATGACTCCATCAAAGGTTGTGTTTTATGGTAGAAAGTCGCCAGACAAGCGAGTTGTCTGACGATGATGCAGTGCCGCAAGTCATTGAGACAAGGTCATGTAGATACTTAGCTTACATAGTCGATAGTCGAAAAGAGAATCCAAAGGTAGAAGAGATACCGATTGTGAGGGATTTCATCGACGTATTTCTAGACAATTTATCGTGACTTCCACCGAGATAGAGAGGTAGATTTCAGTGAATTGATTCGGGCGCCCAAAACGCTCCAATATCGAAGGCACCATACCGAATGGCACCAAGAGAGATGAAGGAATTAATGGTACAACTACAAGAATTGTTAGACAAGAAGTACATTCAACCGAGCGTATCGCCGTGGGGAGCGTCGGTGTTGTTTGTGAAAAAGAAGGATGGATCGATGCGACTTTGCATTGACTACAGAGAACTGAATAAGGTTACGATTAAGAACAGATATCCATTACCAAGGATCGATGATCTGTTTGATCAGTTGAAGGGAGCAAGATACTTTTTCAAGATAGACTTGAGAAGCGGTTATCATCAACTGAAGGTGAGGCCAGAGGATGTACCGAAAACAGCGATCAGAACGCGATACGGTCACTACAAATTTTTAGTAATGTCGTTTGGTCTAACAAATGCTCCTGCAGCCTTTATGGGACTAATGAATGGTGTGTTCAAGCCGTTTTTGGACAAATTCGTAGTGGTATTCATAGATGACATTTTGGTATATTCCAAAACCAAAGAAGAACACGAAGAACATTTGAGGTTAACGTTGGAAGTATTGAGAAGGGAGAAGTTGTATGCTAAATTTTTGAAATGCGAATTCTGGATCGAGCGAGTACAATTTCTTGGTCACGTAATCGATAAAATGGAATTTCTAGAGATCCATCCAAAGTAGAAGCCGCGATTAATCGGGATCACCGAGAATGCCATCGGAAGTAAGAAGTTTTCTTGGATTGGCGGGATATTATAGAAGGTTCATACAAGACTTTTCCAAGATCGCAAGTCCGTTAACGAATTTAACTCGAAAAGTTATGAAATTTGTTTGGACGGATAAGTGTGAGGAAAGTTTTCAAGAATTGAAGAAGAGGTTGAGTACGGCCCCTGTGTTATCTCTTCTGGATGATAGATGAAATTTTGTTATTTATAGTGATGCATCGCATAAAGGACTTGGCTGTGTGCTGATGCAAAACGACAAAGTCATTGCGTATGCATCACGACAATTGAAGGATTAAGAGAAGGGATACCCAACCCATGACTTGAGTTAGTCATAGTTGTTTTTGCTTTGAAAATTTGGAGGCACTATCTATACGGGGAAGAGAAGTGTGAAATATATACTTTACCACAAGAGTCCAAATATATTTTTACATGTAAGGATTTGAATATCGTCAAAGAAGATGGTTGGAATTAATTAAGGATTACGATCGTGAGATTTTATACCATCCGGGAAAGCAAATGTAGTTGCAGCAGCGCCTTAAGTAGAAAGGGTCGTGAGAAATTGATGATGTTAATCGCTCAGAGAAGCTAATTTCGAAATAGAGAAACCGGAGTTGGAGTGAAGTATCCTATGGAGATCGATGAGAAGCTATTTCGTGATGCAATCTGCACAACTCTACTAGATAAAGTGAAGGAGGCTCAGCTTCAGGATGAAGAATGTATAAAGGTGACAAAGAAGATATCTGAAGGAACCGAACCGAGATTTAAGATGGATAATGAAAGAATATTGAGATTTGAGAGTAGAATTTGGGTACCGCCAGTACAAAAGATTAAGGAAGATATTTTGAGTGAGGCTCATAGTTCACAATATTCGATTCACCCTGGTAGTACCAAGATGTACCAAGATCTTAGACAACATTTCGGTACGAATTTGAAACGTGATGTTGCGTAATGTGTTGCCAAGTGTCCGACTGTCGCCGAAAGTAAAAAAGCGAGTAACATCGTAGACCGAGTGGATTGCTACAACCATTAGAGATCCCAAAATGGAAATGGGAACATATTACAATGGACTTCGTGGTTGGCCTTCCGACGACTCAGAAAGGCTATGACGCAGTATGGGTTATCGTTGACCAATTGACGAAATCTGCACACTTCCTTCCGATCAAAATAAGATTCAACTTAGATCAGTTGGCGAGGCTATACGTAAAAGAGATTGTTTCAAGGCATGGAGTTCTTGTATCAATTGTATCAGATAGGGATCCGGGCTTCACATCAAATTTCGGTGTGATGGACTTTAAAGGAAATTGGGATGATCACCTACCGTTAGTTGAGTTCGGCTACAACAACAAATACCACGCTAGTATTGGTATACCGCCTTATGAAGCGTTATACGGCAGAAAGTGCAGAACTCCGCTTTACTGGGATGAAGTTGGTGAGAGACAATTGCTAGGGCCAGAATTGGTACATTAGACATCAGAAATAGTCAAAGTGATCTGAGCACGACTGGTAGCGGCTCAAGATCGACAGAAGAAATACGCTGATCCACATCGTAAAAATATCGAGTTTGAATAAGGTAGTTATGTTTTCTTGAAGGTCTCTCCCTGGAAGGAGAAGATCAGGTTCGGAAAGAAAGGGAAATTGAGCCCAAGATTCATTGGACCCTTTGAAGTACTGAGAAGAATCGAAGAAGTTGCGTACGAGGTAGCCTTACCTCCAGCACTCGAGAATGTCCAAAACTGTGACGACCCCAAAACAGGTCCAATCCATCCAACCCATTCTGAGTCGCCAAATACATGGTACAGAAAATAATTACAACTCTATTACTACAATTGTCGTGCAAAATAAAACAACACATATACTGTGAGTTTTAATACCAACTATGACTCATGTCCCAACTATGGACAACACCTCACAGTGATACCTTACATAAGGGTACAATCTAGAACTGTTTTAGAAATTAAAATCTTTGGAAAGTGCTCAAGGAAATATTCGTACATGGGAGGCCATGCGTCTAGGTTATTATAGATATCATATGGCCACAGAATTATCCTTGGTTAACCCAATAGACCCCAAAGAAAAACGAGAAGATTACTATCATATTCTTCCCAATGCTGAGTCTTCTCTTGACATATCATTATCTCCACTGTCTCTAATTGGGAATTATACTCCAAACAAACACCGAAATTATATAGGTAGTGTTCGTAAATATACTCAGCAAGTGGATGAGCACAATCCTGTCTTATGATGACACGAGGTTGTATGTCATTAGACATCTTGTATGATAGTGGAAAAACACCCTTCCAACGTTGGGTTCACCTCACCCTAGTTGATTCACCAAATCAATTATTAAGTGACGTATAATATACAACACACACATCTTAGGTCCTCAATACAATTATATATTGTATGTCATGCCATTTTATAATGTGTTGATAAACTTTGACAGACCCGAACCATCACACTATTCCCCTGTTATTCTCGCTCGACCCAGCTACACTATTATTACCTGAAAGGAATTGTGAAGCAAAAGGGTGAGCACAACTAGCTCAGTAAAGAATATCATGACTAAAGATAATTACATTATCAATAGACTTCATCAGTAATAAATCTGAGATTTAGAACATATGGTAGATAATAAAACTTTTCAACCATAGTTGCAGCGGAACGAGCAATCCATTAGAAGAGTCAAATAGACTATAAAGTCTATTATCTTCTTTACGTTAAAAGTCCACTAATAATGTTTTATCCTTGTAACATCAATCAACAGTTCCTGTCCACAATCATGTGAATAACTTATAATCATAATTGTAGTTCTAAATTCCTTTTCGCATTCAGGATGAAGATAATTTTCATCACCTGTCTTTACCTGAAACATCAAAGATCATGGTTATACCAAATCACTGTTCCTGTTCATAATCATACTAATAAATTCATCTTTGCACTACGGGCCAAAGATATTCATCAACGGTTCATCTTTGTACTACAGGCCAAAGATATTCAACAAAAGGTCATCTTTGCACTACAGGCCAAAGACATTCATATCTCAAAGAAATACATAATCATTTCAGAATTTATATAAACCATAATTATAACCATGTTGATTAATTCACCTTTGCACTTAAAGCTAAAGATATTCAATTATAAATTCAATGGTCATGATCATACTAGTCAACAATTCAACTTTGCACTACTGGCCAAAGAGAACCCATAGTCACGATCATACCAATACTTTACCCATCTTTACACTCAAGTCAAAGAGAAATTCCATCACCAGGGTTATAAAAATGTTATATATGATAATAAAATCAATATAAATAAATACATAATTTTAATCTCTAGAGTAATATTCATAAATCAGCTATAATTTTGTTAAAAAAAGAAACCAATTTTGTAGTGAATAGTAACTGTGAATAGTAACTCGTGAATAGTAACTCATGAATAGTAACCTGTCGTGAATAGTAACTCGTGAATAGTAAATCGTAAATAGTAACTCGTGAATAGTAACTCATGAATAGTAACTCATGAATAATAACCCCGACATGAAAAAGTTTCAAATTTGATAAAAAGTTCCCACCAATATTTCGACATAATGATATTGAATAAATAATATCATTTTTGAATAAAATAACATCCCTTACAATCCCTTAAAATCCCTTACTATCCCTTACCTCAAAGAGCAGTACTTCTGACTGGAATAACGCTGAACGAACTTGCACCGTATAGCAACACTCAAGATATCAAAATACTCACACGAATCCACTCGATAATATAGAGAGAGAAATAGAGAGAAAACTTCAGTTTCTGGTGTGATTTTTAATTCTAACCTAAGCACCCTATTTATAGGAAAATGCTTAGAACACCAAAGCAGAAAATTTAATAAATTAATAATATAATTATAAAATTTTCTTACGCACACCCAAGAAATCTGAATTCAAAGATCTATTATATGTGCAAGTGGGGCCCACCCACTTGTTAAAAACGCTTTTCTTTAAAAATTATTTAAAACTTCAAAAATTAATTATTCCTAACTTCAATAATTTATAATAAATAGTCCTTTTATCGTAAAATTTAATCAAGCGACTTTTTATAGGAAATTCAATTCTCTACAACTTTGCGTAAGAAAGTTTTTTCCAAATTCCAAAATGTAAATCGAAAATCCACATACGGACGATTTTACAGGCTATAATCAAATTTCAGTCAAAAAATGGGTCCACCAACATGTTTAACATGTTTTAAACAACTTTTGTAATAAAAATACTCTTCCTCCTCATATACTCATATATCCCACATTCATTGTAAACATATCACCATTATTATATTATAATAATATAATAAAATATTATTTTATCAAAAAAGATAAAATATCAATTTTCAACAATTGTCACTTTAAAAATTTTCTCCATCTATATCAACATAAAATGAATATTTTCCACATCATACAAATCAATAATTAATTATTCACAAATAATATTACAGAATCACAATAATGACAACCAGGCAGTTCCTAGGAAAGAGGGGGCTTTCCAATAAGAATTTCTCCTTACTGGCACACAATTAGGTGACCAAACCTCTCCTTAGACAGAACTTTTTCGACATTGCCAATAATGTTATCTAATAATATTATTCAGATAATATGAATTATTGCTTCGATAATGGAAAATACTATGTAGTGACAATTATTAAAACAACAGTAATATAAAATATCAACGCGGCAATTATTGAATCAATAAAATACTGAACAGTAATTACTGTAACAATTATTGAGTAGTGCCTTCTTACGTAAGAATCAATAATTGGTGCAATACTGTGAGCTACTGTGCAACAACGTGTATTACTGTATTTTAACCACCGGGTATTCCAACAGTTATAACGGTAACAACTACGCCGTTATTTAAAAAACTCCCTTTTGTCGTTTTCTTCATCCGACAGTTATTCTGTTATGGGGTCCACAAATGGTCGCTACTGTCGCATTTAATATTCCCAAACGTAAAGGATATTCCACGACTAAACGAATATTCTCCGATAGAAAGAATAATTTATAACCACTTGCATATTTTAAAAAAATTTCATATATCATCCTTAACTTTAACTTTTATCAATTTAACCATTTACTGAATAGTAATTATAAGGAAAATTGAATACTTTTATTTCATAAAATTTGGGGTCTTACAATCTCCCATCCTTATGAAATTTCATCCCCAAAATTTAGGTACCTGGTATTTCGTAAAGTTGAGAATACCTTGCTTCCATTTCAGATTATATCTCCCCTGTCATCATGATTTCTTCATCGCTCATCTCCTGTATTTTAGATATCATTCTAGAATACAGCTTCAAAAACAACGGTTAATTTAACAAATTAACATATCACATAATATCCCGATATTATGACTGACCAACAAATAAGCTTAGGTAGGACACACTAGCGAAGGATTTACTCATCTCTCCCCTCCTAGTTCTAATCCCGATCTCAGCCAGAGATCATATCCCTAAGCTCTGATACCAATTGTGATGACCCCAAAACAGGTCCATTCCATCCAACCCATTCCGAGTCGCCAAATACATGGTAGAGAAATTAATTACAACTCTATTACTACAATTGTCGTGCAAAATACAACAACACATATACTGTGAGTTTTAATACCAACTATGACTCATGTCCCAACTATGGACAACACCTCACTGTGATACCTTACATAAAGGTACAATCTAGAACTGTTTTAGAAATTAAAATCTTTGGGAAGTGATCAAGGAAACGTTCGTGCATGGGAGGCCATGCGTCTAGGTTATTATAGATATCATATGGCCAAAGAATTATCCTTGGTTGACCCAATAGACCCCAAAGAAAAATGAGAAGATTACTATCATATTCTTCCCAATTCTGAGTCTTCTCTTGACATATCATTATCTCCACTGTCTTTAATTGGGAATTATACTCCAAACAAATACCGAGATTATATAGGTAGTGCTCGTAAATATACCCAGCAAGTGGATGAGCACAATCCTATCTTATGATGACACAAGGTTGTATGTCATTAGACATCTTGTATGATAGTGGCAAAACACCCTTCCAACGTTGGGTTCACCTCACCCTAGTTGATTCACCAAATCAATTATTAACTGACGTATAATATATGACACACACACATCTTAGGTCCTCAATACAATTATATATTACATGTCATGCCGTTTTATAATGTGTTGATAAACTTTGACAGACCCGAACCATCACACTATTCCCCTGTTATTCTCGCCAATTCCAAATACACTCTTATTACCTGAAAGGAATTGTGAAGCAAAAGGGTGAGCACAACTAGCTCAGTAAAGAATATCATGACTAAAGATAATTACATTATCAATAGACTTCATCAGTAATTAATCAGAGATTTAGAACATATGGTAGATAATAAAACTTTTCAACCATAGTTGCAGCGGAACGAGCAATCCATTAGAAGAGTCAAATAGACTATAAAGTCTATTATCTTCTCTACGTTAAAAGTCCA
Source organism: Panax quinquefolius (assembly GCA_020205615.1). Classification (NCBI taxonomy): domain Eukaryota; kingdom Viridiplantae; phylum Streptophyta; class Magnoliopsida; order Apiales; family Araliaceae; genus Panax; species Panax quinquefolius. The sequence goes on from CM035170.1 coordinate 55,488,661, forward strand.
CCAATAATGTTTTATCCTTGTACCATCAATCAACAGTTCCTGTCCACAATCATGTGAATAACTCATAATCATAATTGTAGTTCTAAATTCCTTTTCGCAATCAGGACGAAGATAATTTTCATTACCTGTCTTTGCCTGAAACATCAAAGATCACGGTTATACCAAATCACCGCTCTCGCTCATAATCATACTAATAAATTCATCTTCATCTTATGGGCCAAAGATATTCATCAACTGCTTCATCTTTGCACTACAAAATAAAGATATTCAACAAAAGGTCATCTTTGCACTACACAAACAAAGACATTCATATCTCAAAGAAATACATAATCATTTCAGAATTTATATAAACCATAATTATAACCATGTTGATTAATTCACCTTTGCACTTAAGCTAAAGATATTCAATTATAAATTCAATGGTCATGATCATACTAGTCAACAATTCAACTTTGCACTACTGGCCAAAGAGAACCTATAGTCACGATCATACCAATACTTTACCCATCTTTACACTCAAGTCAAAGAGAAATTCCATCACCAGGGTTATAAAAATGTTATATATGATAATAAAATCAATATAAATAAATACATAATTTTAATCTCCAGAGTAATAATAATAAATCAGCTATAATTTGGTTAAAAAAAGAAACCAATTTTCTAGTGAATAGTACCCGTGAATAGTAACTCGTGAATAGTAACTCATGAATAGTAACTCATGAATAGTAACCCGTCGTGAATAGTAACTCGTGAATAGTAACTCGTGAATAGTAAATCGTGAATGTAACTCGTGAATAGTAACTCATGAATAGTAAATCATGAATAGTAACCCCGACATGAAAAAGTTTCAAATTTGATAAAAAGTTCCCACTAATATTTCGGCATAATGATATTGAATAAATAATATCATTTTCGAATAAAATAACATCCCTTACAATCCCTTAAAATCCCGTACTATCCCTTACCTCAAAGAAGCGCAAGATTGCCCTATTAAATTCACCGAACGAACTTGCACCGTATAGCAACACTCAAGATATCAAAATACTCACATGAATCCACTCGATAATATAGAGAGAAATAGAGAGAAAACTTCAGTTTCTGGTGTGATTTTCAATTCTAACCTAAGCACCCTATTTATAGGAAAATGCTTAGAACACCAAAGCAGAAAATTTAATAATTTAATAATATAATTATAAAATTTTCTTACGCACACCCAAGAAATCTGAATTCAACATCTAACATGTGCAAGTGGGGCCCACCCACTTGTTAAAAAAACATTTTCTTTTAAAAATTATTTAAAACTTCAAAAATCAATTATTCCTGAACTTCAATAATTCATAATAAATAGCCCTTTTATCGAAAAATTCAAATCAAAGCGACTTTTTATAGGAAATTCAATTCTCTACAACTTTGCAGAAGAAAGTTTTTCCAAATTCCAAATGTAAATCGAATCAAATCCACATACTGACGATTTTATTTTAAAAGCTATAATCAAATTTCAACCAAGAAATGGGTCCACCAACATGTTTAACATGTTTTAAAACAACTTTGTAATAAAAATACTCTTCCTCCTCATATACTCATATATCCCACATTCATTGTAAAAATATCACCATTATTATATTATAATAATATAATAAAATATTATTTTATCAAAAAAGATAAAATATCAATTTTCAACAATTGTCACTTTAAAAATTTTCTCCATCTATATCCACATAAAATGAATATTTTCCTCATCATACAAATCAATAATTAATTATTCACAAATAATATTACAAAATCACAATAATAACAACTAGGTAGTTCCTAGGAAAGAGGGGGCTTTCCAATAAGAATTTCTCCTTACTGGCGCGCAATTAGGTAACCAAACCTCTCCTTAGACATAAATTTCAAGACATTGCCAATAATGTTATCTAATAATATTATTCAGATAATAAGAATTATTGCTTCGATAATGGAAAATACTATGTAGTAACAATTATTAAAATAACAGTAATATAAAATATCAACGCAACAATTATTGAATCAATAAAATACTGAACAGTAATTACTGTAACAATTATTGAGTAGTGCCTTCTTACGTAAGAATCAATAATTGGTGCAATACCGTATTACTCTTTTTTTAAGCAACAACGCCAGACATCGTATTTTAACCACCGGGTATTCCAAGAGTGTTAATTCAGAATAACTACGCCAAGTTATTTAAAAAACTCCCTTTTATCGCTTTTCTTCATCCGATAGTTATTCGCTTTTGGGGCCCATAAATGGTCAACCTACTGTCGCATTTAATATTCCCCTACGGAAAGAATATTCCACGACCAAACGAATATTCTCCGATAGAAAAGAATATTTTATAACCACTTGCATATTTTAAAAAAATTTCATATATCACCTTTAACTTTAACTTTTATATCAATTTAACCATTTACTGAATAGTAATTATAAGAAAAATTGAATACTTTTATTTCATAAAATTCGGGGTCTTATAATCTCCCTCCTTATGAAATTTCGTCCCCGAAATTTACGTTTACTGTATTTCGAAAAGTTGAGAATACCTTGCTTCCATTTCGATTATATCTCCCCGCCATCATGATTTCTCCATCGCTCATCCCCTCATATTTCGAGTATCATTCTAGAATACAACTTCAAAAACAATTAAGTTAATTTAACAAATTAACATATCACATAATATCCCGATATTATGACTGACCAACAAATAAGCTTAGGTAGGACACACTAGCGAATGAATTACTCATCTCTCCCCTCCTAGTTCTAATCCCGATCTGCGCCAGAGATCATATCCCTAAGCTCTGATACCAACTGTGACGACCCCAAATCAAGTCCATTCCATCCAACCCATTCTGAGTCGCCAAATAAATGGTACAGAAAATAATTACAACTCTATTACTATAATTATCGTGCAAAATACAACAACACTTATACTGTGAGTTTTAATACCAACTATGACTCATATCCCAACTATGGAAAACACCTCATAGTGATACCTTACATAAAGGTACAATCTAGAACTGTTTTAGAAATTAAAATCTTTGGGAAGTGCTCAAGGAAACCTTCGTACATGGGAGGCCATGCGTCTAGGTTATTATAGATATCATATGGCCACAGAATTATCCTTGGTTGACCCAATAGACCCCAAAGAAAAACGAGAAGATTACTATCATATTCTTCCCAATGCTGAGTCTTCTCTTGACATATCATTATCTCCACTGTCTCTAATTGAGAATTATACTCCAAACAAACACCGAGATTATATAGGTAGTGCTCGTAAATATACTCAGCAAGTGGATGAGCACAATCTTGTCTTATGATGACACGAGGTTGTATGTCCTTAGACATCTTGTATGATAGTGGCAAAACACCCTTCCAACGTTGGGTTCACCTCACCCTAGTTGATTCACCAAATCAATTATTAAGTGACGTATAATATACGACACACACATCTTAGGTCCTCAATACAATTATATATTGTATGTCATGCCATTTTATAATGTGTTGATAAACTTTGATGATCAACCATCACACTATATCCCCTGTTATTCTCGCCGACCCCCTACACACTCTTATTACCTGAAAGGAATTGTGAAGCAAAAGGGTGAGCACAACTAGCTCAGTAAAGAATATCATGACTAAAGATAATTACAATATCAATAGACTTCATCAGTAATAAATCAGAGATTTAGAACATATGGTAGATAATAAAACTTTTCAACCATAGTTGCAGCGGAACGAGCAATCCATTAGAAGAGTCAAATAGACTATAAAGTCTATTATCTTCTCTACGTTAAAAGTCCACAAATAATGTTTTATCCTTATAACATCAATCAACAGTTCCTGTCCACAATCATGTGAATAACTCATAATCATAATTTTTGTTCTAAATTTCTTTTCGCATTTAGGTTGAAGATAATTTTCATCACCTGTCTTTACCTTAAACATCAAAGATCATGGTTATACCAAATCACCGTCTGCTCATAATCATATCATACTAATAAATTCATCTTTTTGCACTACGGCCAAAGATATTCATCAACAGTTCATCTTTGCACTACAAAAATGAAGATATTCAACAAAAGGTCATCTTTGCACTACAGGCCAAAGACATTCATATCTCAAAGAAATACATAATCATTTCAGAATTTATATAAACCATAATTATAACCATGTTGATCAATTCACCTTTGCACTTAAGCTAAAGATATTCAATTATAAATTCAATGGTCATGATCATACTAGTCAACAATTCAACTTTGCACTACTGGCCAAAGAGAACCCATAGTCACAATCATACCAATACTTTACCCATCTTTACACTCAAGTCAAAGAGAAATTCCATTACCAGGGTTATAAAAATGTTATATATGATAATAAAATCAATATAAATAAATACATAATTTTAATCTCCAGAGTAATATTCATAAATCAGCTATAATTTGGTTAAAAAAAGAAACCAATTTTGTAGTGAATAGTACTCGTGAATAGTAACTCGTGAATAGTAACTCATGAATAGTAACCCATCGTGAATAGTAACTCATGAATAGTAACCCCGACATGAAAAAGTTCCAAATTTGATAAAAAGTTCCCACCAATATTTCGGCATAATGATATTGAATAAATAATATCATTTTTGAATAAAATAACATCCCTTACAATCCCTTAAAATCCCTTAAAATCCCCTACTATCCCTTACCTCAAAGAGCAGTACTTCTGATTGGAATAACGCTGAACGAACTTGCACCATATAGCAACACTCAAGATATCAAAATACTCACAAGAATCCACTCGATAATATAAAGAGAGAAATATAGAGAAAACTTCAGTTTCTGGTGTGATTTTCAATTCTAACCTAAGCACCCTATTTATAGGAAAATGCTTAGAACACCAAAGCAGAAAATTTAATAAATTAATAATATAATTATAAAATTTTCTTACGCACACCCAAGAAATCAATTCAAAGATCTAACATGTGCAAGTGGGGCCCACCCACTTGTTAAAAACGTTTTTCTTTTAAAAATTATTTAAAACTTCAAAAATCAATTATTCTGGAACTTCAATAATTCATAATAAATAGCCCTTTTATCAGAAAATTCGAATCTGGCGACTTTTTATAGGAAATTCAATTCTCCACAACTTTGCAGGAGAAAGTTTTTTCCAAATTCCAAACAGAAATCGAACGAAATCCACATACAGACGATTTTACAAGCTATAATCAAATTTCAATCAAGAAATGGGTCCACCAACATGTTTAACACGTTTTGAACAACTTTTGTAATAAACATACTCTTCCTCCTCATATACTCATATATCCCACATTAATTGTAAAAATATCACCATTATTATATTATAATAATATAATAAAATATTATTTTATCAAAAAAGATAAAATATCAATTTTCAACAATTGCCACTTTAAAAATTTTCTCCATCTATATCCACATAAAATGAATATTTTCCTCATCATACAAATTAATAATTAATTATTCACAAATAATATTACATAATCACAATAATGAAAACCAGGCAGTTCCTAGGAAATAGGGGGATTTCCAATAAGAATTTCTCCTTACTGGCGCGCAATTAGGTGACCAAACCTCTCCTTAGATAGAACTTTCTAGACATTGCTAATAATGTTATCTAATAATATTATTCAGATAATATGAATTATTGCTTCGATAATGGAAAATACTGTGTAGTGATAATTATTTAAACAACAGTAATATAAAATATCAACGCAGCATTTATTGAATCAATAAAATACTGAACAGTAATTACTGTAACAATTATTGAGTAGTGTCTTCTTATGTAAGAATCAATAATTGGTTCAATACCTGCAGCACCGCAAGAACAACGCATATTCTCGTATTTTAACCACCGGGTATTCCAACAAAGGTTAATTCAGTAATAACTACGTCATTATTTAAAAACTCCCTTTTGTCGCTTTCTTTATCCCATGCTTATTCTCATTATGGGCCCACAAATGGCTACGCTCTGTCAGCATTTAATATTCCCGACGTAAAGAATATTCCACGACCAAACAAATATTCTCCGATAGAAAGAATAATTTATAACCACTTTCATATTTTAAAAAATATTCATATATCATCCTTAACTTTAACTTTTATCAATTTAACCATTTACTGAATAGTAATTATAAGAAAAATTAAATACTTTTATTTCATAAAATTCGGGGTCTTACAATCTCCTCTCCTTATGAAATTTCGTCCTCGAAATTTACTTACCTGGTATTTCGAAAAGTTGAGAATACCTTGCTTCCATTTAAGATTATATCTCCCCTGTCATCATGATTTCTCCATCGTTCATCTCCTGTATTTTAGATATCATTCTAGAATACAACTTCAAAGACAACGGTTAATTTAACAAATTAACATATCACATAATATCCCGATATTATGACTGACCAACAAATAAGCTTAGGTAGGACACCCTAGCGAAGGATTTACTCATCACTCCCCTCCTAGTTCTAATCCCGATCTCCGCCAGAGATCATATCCCTAAGCTCTGATACCAACTGTGACGACCCCAAAACAGGTCCATTCCATTCAACCCATTCCGAGTCGCCAAATACATGGTACAGAAAATAATTACAACTCTATTACTACAATTGTCGTACAAAATACAAGAACACATATACTGTGAGTTTTGATACCAACTATGACTCATGTCCTAACTATGGACAACACCTCCCAGTGATACCTTACATAAAGGTACAATCTAGAACTTTTTTAGAAATTAAAATATTTGGGAAGTGCTCAAGGAAACCTTCGTGCATGGGAGGCCATGCGTCTAGGTTATTATAGATATCATATGGCCACAGAATTATCCTTGGTTGACCCAATAGACCCCAAAGAAAAATGAGAAGATTACTATCATATTCTTCTCAATGCTGAGTCTTCTCTTGACATATCATTATCTCCACTGTCTCTAATTGGAAATTATACTCCAAGCAAACACCGAGATTATATAGGTAGTGCTCGTAAATATACTCAGCAAGTGGATGAGCACAATCCTGTCTTATGATGACATAAGGTTGTATGTCATTAGACATCTTGTATGATAGTGGCAAAACACCCTTCCAACATTGGGTTCACCTCACCCTAGTTGATTCACCAAATCAATTATTAAGTGACGTATAATATACAACACACACATCTTAGGTCCTCAATACAATTATATATTATACGTCATGCCATTTTATAATGTGTTGATAAACTTTGACGGAATCTTAACCATCACACTATTCCCTCATTATTCTCGCCAATTCAAATTACACTCTTATTACCTGAAAGGAATTGTGAAACAAAAGGGTGAGCACAACTAGCTCAGTAAAGAATATCATGACTAAAGATAATTACATTATCAATTGACTTCATCAGTAATAAATCAGAGATTTAGAACATATGGTAGATAATAAAACTTTTCAACCATAGTTACAGCGGAACGAGCAGTCCATTAGAAGAGTCAAATAGACTATAAAGTCTATTATCTTCTCTACGTTAAAAGTCCACAAATAATGTTTTATCCTTATAACATCAATCAACAGTTCCTGTCCACAATCATGTGAATAACTCATAATCATAATTTTAGTTCTAAATTCCTTTTCGCATTCAGGACGAAGATAATTTTCATCACCTGTCTTTACCTGAAACATCAAAGATCATGGTTATACAAAACCTCTCCTTAGACAGAACTTTCTAGACATTGCCAATAATGTTATCTAATAATATTATTCAGATAATATGAATTATTGCTTCGATAATGGAAAATACTATGTTGTGACAATTATTAAAACAACAATAATATAAAATATCAACGCAACAATTATTGAATCAATAAAATACTGAACAGTAATTACTGTAACAATTATTGAGTAGTGCCTTCTTACGTAAGAATCAATAATTGGTGCAATACCGCAATATTCTTGCAACAACGCCAGACATCGTATTTTAACCACCGGGTATTCCAACAGTGTTAACGGTAACAACTACGTCGTTATTTAAAAAACTCCCTTTTGTCGTTTTCTTCATCCGATAGTTATTCTGTTATGGGGCCCACAAATGGCTGTGCCGTCGTACGAATATTCCCCGACAGAAAGAATATTCCACGACCAAATGAATATTCTCCGATAGAAAGAATATTTTATAACCACTTGCATATTTTAAAAAAATTTCATATATCATCTTTAACTTTAACTTTTATATCAATTTAACCATTTACTGAATAGTAATTATAAAAAAAATTGAATACTTTTATTTCGTAAAATTCGGGGTCTTACAATCTCCCCTCCTTATGAAATTTCGTCCCAAAAATTTACGTGCACTCTGTATTTCAAAAAGTTGAGAATAACTTGCTTCCATTTCAGATTATATCTCCCCTCGCCATCATGATTTCTCCATCGCCATCTCCGTATTTGAGATATCATTCTAGAATACGACTTCAAAACAATTGTTAATTTAACAAATTAACATATCACATAATATCCCGATATTATGACTGACCAACAAATAAGCTTAGGTAGGACACACTAGCGAAGGATTTACTCATCTCTCCCTTCCTAGTTCTAATCCGGATCTGTGCCAGAGATCATATCCCTAAGCTCTGATACCAACTGTGACGACCCCAAAACAAGTCCATTCCATCCAAACCATTCTGAGTCGCCAAATACATGGTACAGAAAACAATTAAAACTCTATTACTACAATTGTCGTGCAAAATTCAACAACACATATACTGTGAGTTTTAATACCAGCTATGACTCATGTCCCAACTATGGACAACACCTCACAGTGATACCTTACATAAAGGTACAATCTAGAACTGTTTTAGAAATTAAAATCTTTGGAAAGTGCTCAAGGAAACCTTCGTACATGGGAGGCCATGCGTATAGGTTATTATAGATATCATATGGCCACAGAATTATCCTTGGTTGACCCAATAGACCGTAAAGAAAAATGAGAAGATTACTATCATATTCTTCCCAATGATGAGTCTTCTCAGTAAAGAATATCATGACTAAAGATAATTACATTATCAATAGACTTCATCAGTAATAAATCAGAGATTTAGAACATATGGTAGATAATAAAACTTTTCAACCATAGTTGCAGCGGAACGAGCAATCCATTAGAAGAGTCAAATAGACTATAAAGTGTATTATCTTCTCTAAATTAAAAGTCCACCAATAATGTTTTATCCTTGTAACATCAATCAACAGTTCCTGTCCACAATCATGTGAATAACTCATAATCATAATTGTAGTTCTAAATTCCTTTTCGCATTCGGAATGAAGATAATTTTCATCACCGCCTTTAATCTGAAACATCAAAGATCATGGTTATACCAAATCACCGCTTCTCGCCATTATCATACTAATAAATTCATCTTTGCACTACGGGCCAAAGATATTCATCAACGGTTCATCTTTGCACTACAGGCCAAAGATATTCAACAAAAGGTCATCTTTGCACTATAGGCCAAAGACATTCATATCTCAAAGAAATACATAATCATTTCAGAATTTATATAAACCATAATTATAACCATGTTGATTAATTCACCTTTGCACTTAAGCTAAAGATATTCAATTATAAATTCAATGGTCATGATCATACTAGTCAACAATTCAACTTTGCACTACTGGCCAAAGAGAACCCATAGTCACGATCATACCAATACTTTACCCATCTTTACACTCAAGTCAAAGAGAAATTCCATCACCAGGGTTATAAAAATGTTATATATGATAATAAAATCAATATAAATAAATACATAATTTTAATCTCCAGAGTAATATTAATAAATCAGCTATAATTTGGTTAAAAAAAGAAACCAATTTTCTAGTGAATAGTACCCGTGAATAGTAACTCGTGAATAGTAACTTATGAATAGTAACTCATGAATAGTAACCCGTCGTGAATTATAACTCGTGAATAGTAAATTATGAATGTAACTCGTGAATAGTAACTCATGAATAGTAACTCATGAATAGTAACCCCGACATGAAAAAGTTCCAAATTTGATAAAAAGTTCCCACCAATATTTCGGCATAATGATATTGAATAAATAATATCATTTTCGAATAAAATAACATCCCTTACAATGCCTTAAAATCCCTTACTATCCCTTACCTCAAAGAGCGGATTTCCGATCGGAATACCAACCGAATCGAACTTGCACACCAGATAGCAACACTCAAGATATCAAAATACTCACAAGAATCCACTCGATAATATAAAGAGAGAATTAGAGAGAAAACTTCAGTTTCTGGTGTGATTTTCAATTCTAACCTAAGCACCCTATTTATAGGAAAATGCTTAGAACACCAAAGCGTAAAATTTAATAAATTAATAATATAATTATAAAATTTTCTTACGCACACCCAAGAAATCAATTCAACATCTAACATATGCAAGTGGGGCCCACCCACTTGTTAAAAACGCTTTTCTTTTAAAATTATATAAAACTTCAAAATCAATTATTCCTAACTTCAATAATTCATAATAAATAGTCCTTTTATCGTAAAATTTGAATCAAGCGACTTTTTATAGGAAATTCAACTCTCTGAACTTTGCGAAAGAAAGTTTTTCCAAATTCCAACAAAAATCGACCAAAAATCCACATACCTGACGATTTTACAGTGTGCTATAATCAAATTTCAACAAGAAATGGGTCCACCAACATGTTTAACATGTTTTAAACAACTTTTGTAATAAAATACTCTTCCTCCTCATATACTCATATATCCTACATTCATTGTAAAATATCACCATTATTATATTATAATAATATAATAAAATATTATTTTATCAAAAAGATAAAATATCAATTTTCAACAATTGTCACTTTAAAAATTTTCTCCATCTATATCCGCATAAATGAATATTTTCCTCATCATACAAATTAATAATTAATTATTCACAAATAATATTACAGGATCACAATAATGACAACAAGTGGTTCTAGGAAGAGGGGGCTTTCAATAAGAATTTCTCCTTCATCGACGCCGCAATTAGGTGACCAAACCTCTCATTAGATGTAACTTTTAGACATTGCCAATAATGTTATCTAATAATATTATTCGGATAATATGAATTATTACTCGATAATGGAAAATACCGTAAAGTGACAATTATTAAAACAACAAGAATATAAAATATCAACGCAAAGAATTATTGAATTAATAAAATCTTCGAACAAGAATTACTGTAACAATTATTGAGTAGTGCCTTCTTACGTAAGAATCAATAATTAGTGTAATACCGGTAGCTACCGCTTTAACAACAACGCGTACATCGTATTTTAACCACCGCGTATTCCAACAATTGTTAATCAGAATAACTACGCCAATTATTTAAAAACTCCTTTTGTCGCTTTTCTTAATCCGACAGCTTATTCTCATATGGGCGCCTAAATGGTCATTGCTATTTGTCGCATTTAATATTCCACGACCAAACGAATATTCTCCGACAGAAAGAATATTTTATAACCACTTGCATATTTTAAAAAATTTTCATATATCACCCTTAACTTTAACTTTTATCAATTTAACCATTTACTGAATAGTAATTATAGAAAAAATTATATACTTTTATTTCATAAAATTCGGGGTCTTACAACGTCTTTCATGTTTCTGTGTTACGACCATACAAAGCCGATTACAAACATGTAATTGAATATGAACCCCTACATTTTGAGAAAAACTTATCTTACGAAGAAATTCCTGTCCAAATTGTCGACCGAAAAGAACAAGTTCTCAGAAAAAAAGTCATACCTTCTGTTAAGGTAATTTGGAGGAACCACAACGCTGAAGAAGCTACGTGTGAACTCGAAGAGAATATGATGAAGAACTACCCTCATTTATTTACTTAGTTATGTATAAGCGATTTTGGGGACAGAATCTTTGTAGGGGGGGGGGGGGAGAATGTAACGAGTCAAATTTATTAAGTCGTGATTCTGGGGACAGAATCCTTTTAAGGGGGAAAAGATGTGACGAACGAGATTTTTGTAATTTAATTTTAATATTTATTGAATTAAATAAATATTTTTTGATGATTTAATTATTGGATTAAATAATTATTTGATGCAATTGTGGTAGATTAATTTAATTATATGTGTTACATTTATTAAATTAATGTGGAGAATAATTATTATTCAAGTATGTAATTAATTGAGCTTATTGAATTAAATGAAATATTTAATTAAGCATGATGTTATTTTAATTAAATTAATTATTAATTAGAGAGTTAATAATTTGACATTATTAATTAATGAGAAAATTAAATATCGACTATGTGAATTTACGAGAAGTTATTATATTTTATTTATATTAAATAAGATATATGAATTATTGTGGAAGTGGGTGTGACATGAATTAAACTATATGATAAAGCTTTATTAAATTAAATGATTTTTGAAATCTATTAATCTAGCCAAACAAGGCCCTATAGGGAGTTGGATGCAATTACCACTACCTTTAGAGTAATCCCACCATTATGCGCGTCTGTTGAATTCTTATAATACGTATTCTTCTTTTCATTCTTCATTATTGCCTAAGTCTAGAAAATAAGCCCGAGAGAATAGAAAACTTACAGAGAGAAAATTGAGAAACTTGAGAGAAATTTGTAAGTGTGTAATCAACAAGTTGTTGTGAAAGGATCATCATTGATCACCTCCTCTAAATTATACTCAGGGTAATCTCCTCCTTCCCAATTTCTACTTCACGTCTTTTAGTTTTCATGAAAATTGCTTTTAAAGTTTTGGTTTAACCTCTGTAATTGGGTTAGGAGTAATGATTATGGGTTGTATGTGTGCTATGACATATCAAATAGTGTTTAATTATATATATTATGTAAACCATATCAACAAATTCATGAAAACATGTCGTATATGATTTCTACAAAATTACAGATTATGGGTTTTGGCCTTATGGCCTTATACATGACATTTTATGTATTGATCGTATATTATCCCTAAATTTTACACTTGTATGTTGTTATGCATGTTGATACGAAGAGACCAAAGTTTAAATAAACGAATTCGGTGTTATAACGAATCCGTAGTGACAATTTTCATGTTTTATTTTCAAAACCTTCAAGAACATCAAGAACAATGGAAGTAAATGTGTTGATTTTGCAAATTATGTGTTGTAACTTGTTAAAAATCATGCTAGATGGGTTAAGTAATGATTATATATGTATTACAATGATTGGGTAAGTCTAAATTCGTGTAAAAATAACTAATTGGAAGTTATGGCCATATTTATGTATAATTTTACCTGTGATTGATTTTTGGCCTAATTTGGCATTGTTATGTTCATGACGAATCAGCTATCGAGAAAATGAGCCTGGTGGTAACCCACTTCGTGAAGTTAGCAAACTAAATTACCTCTTAAACCATCAAAAAAAATAAAATAAATAATAATAATAATAATAATAAATAAAAAATAATAATAATAAATATTTGATGAAAATTATTATTAAAATATTTATAAAATAAATTAAATATTTTAATTGAGATATTTATGGAATAAAATAAATATTTGATAAAAATTATTAAAATATTTATAAAATAAATTAAATATTTTAATTGAGATATTTATGGAATAAAATAAATATTCGATGAAAATTATTTTAATATTTATAAAATAAATTAAATATTTTAATTGAGATACTTATGGAATAAAATAAATATTCGATGAAAATTATTATTAAAATATTTATAAAATAAAGTAAATATTTTAATTGAGATATTTATTGAATAAAATAAATATTCGATGGAAATTATTATGAAATAATTTATTCGAGTGTAATAATAGTAAGAGAATGAAAATATTCTAATTTAATTAAGTAATTAAATTAGAAGGGTAATAATTTGTTAAATAAAGTGGAGTTTATATTAAACAATTAAGTGAAAATATAACTAATGAATGTCGTGAATACATATGGTATGTGTGTAGGATTTGTGGTGAACGGAAGTAGTAATCGTTTAGCCTACGCACGAAGCAAGTTTCCTAACCCTAGTTGTCATTATTGTTCAAGTTTATTATTTACCTCGAGTAAATTATCATTTCTATTATTCAAGTTCAAATGTTATATTAAAGATTGATTATCTTTTCAAAGCATGATTCAGTTATACAATAATTGTCCTATTGTATACTTCCTGAGATTATTATTCAATTTGAATATCATTATTATTGAACCTTATTAGACTAGTCCATAGTTGATGAGCGTTCTAAATTTTAGAACCCTTGATAAATTATCCAAACCAAACTTCCTTTGGTGCAGACTCGAATGTCAAACTGAGATGAACAACCCTGCAAAGGGATTTACTTATGCGTTAGCGTTAAGATATTGTGCACAGTATGGTACTAAGGGCTGATCCCCCTAAGTACGAGTAGAAAGGTCTATAGTCTTATGACTGTTAAAGGTTTCAAGTATAACCCTTGATAACCTAGGACATAGTTCAAGGTCTTATGACCCTTAGAATTCTTTTGATTCTTGTTATTCATTCTTGATTCAAAAGTTGAGCTTTTATTCAGATGTCTTTGATTTACTCGCATGTTATTATACTGTTATTTCACTATTATACTTGTGGGCAATAGTGCTCACTCTTGCTTAATAATAACATTGCAGTTAAGAACGAAAGAACTGATGAACCTTCCACTAGTAAAGGCAAGGGCAAAGTTAGAAAGTGATGAAGACTTGTTGTTTATCTGATGATGTATTTTGTTTAAGACTTGATTTAATGATGTTGTTAAGACTTATTTGTTTATGATTCCACACAGATGTTTAAGGTTAGTTTAACCTGGGATTGTATTAGTATTATTATTCAGATGTTGTAACCCTTAAGGGGAAGATTTTTATTCTATCTATTGCATAGCTTGCATTTATTATGGGTAGATAGATAGATGATATTTGTACAGTGAACACCAAATCCCGTGGAATTGAAGTACCCGAATTTGGGGGCGCGTGACTTGTAGAAGGTAATTTTGTCCAATCCGGTTGCTTGCTTGAAGCAGCGCGCTGCTCCCAAGCTTGTCCAAATTATGCGACTTCTGCAATTCGGTTCGGTTACTCACTGCTTGTAATCGATCCGTTCACCGCTCCTGCCTTTGTCCATCCATGCCTAGTCTTCTGCTCCACTTGATCCTCATGCCATGCATATCCCAGCTTGTGCCTCGCTTCATGTGTCCATTCGCCTCTTCCCTTCTAATTCCACCAAATTAGGCTGTTTCCTGCACTTTTTTGCCAAAAAGAGTTTTAAGTATATGCACTACAAAATAATCTGAAATGCAACTAAAACACACTAAAATGTACTTGAGATGGGCATAGTTCACGTGAATTGATATTCCATAAATAGGTATAAAACCCACTTATCAAGCACTGTACCAAAAATCGTAGTCTGCCATGATCAAGGAAAACTCGAGAACTATCAAGGCAAAATCGTAGTCTATAAGATAATAGATCTCGGAGTTCGTTGTTTGCCAGGAGAGAAGAGGAAGGATCGTAGTGTGTCGAGAAGAAATTTCTCAGAGCCGTAATGTGACTCCCCCAAAATAGGTATACATCACCCATTCCAAGTCGCCAAATACATGGTACAGAAAATAACTACAACTTCATTATTATAATTGTCGTGCAAAATACGGCAACACATATGCTGTGAGTTTAAATATAAATACATGAGGACTGCTAAAACAACTGACTAGGAACATCACTCCACACCCCGACTAGTTCCCGCTATATTCTCGCCTCCTGAAAAGAAAAATGGAACAAAAGGGAAAAAGGTGAGCTCAACTAACCCAGTAAAGAACATTATGACTAAGATAATGAACAATAAATTATCATTAACCTTCAACAAATCAGATAAAATATAATGGACAACAAGTTTTAGATCAATATTCGCAGCGAAAATAACAATTCATTAGAAGAGTTAAGTAGAGAATGAAATCTACTATCTTCTATGATTTAAAAGTCCATCATCAATATTTTATCCCTGTAACATCAATCAATATACATCTTGAACCAAATATTCATCTTTGCACTACGGGCCAAAGATATTCATTTGTATTACCAGTTGGTCATGTTCATCTCAACACCTGTCCATCTTTGCACTATGGGCCAAAGATATTCATCAGGTAATCATTCATCTTTGCACTACAAGCCAAAGATATTCAATTATATCATCATTTAGGACTAAGGATGATGAAAAATATTTTAAAGAAACGAAGCCAGTGATATCAGAGGACAAAGATTAGGGATTCGTACTTTAGATAATCCAAGATCAAAAATATTTCATAATAAATCATAGTGGAGTAAAATTCAAAAATGGAGATCAAAATATGGATACAATCAAAGATAGTAACCATAATAGACATCTTGTACAAAGAAGAGAAAATTTTATTTTTCTGTGAATAGTGTGATGCCCCCAAAATTAGGTATACATCACCAATGTCTGAGTCGCCAGATACATAGTACAAAATTCAGATACAACTTTATTTATACAACTATTGAGCTGTCGTATAGAATACGACCACAGTTAACTGTGAGTTTTAATACAAATGTATGTAACTCTCATGGTGCCTCGACCACATCCTTACAATGGTACTTTACATAAAAGTAGAGTCAAAGATTGTTTTAGAAATTAAAATCTTTGGGAAGTGCTCAAGGTAACCTTTGTACATGGGAGGCCATGCGTCTAGGTTATAATAGATATCATATCGCCACAGAATTAACCTTGGTTAACCCAATAGACCCCAAAGAAAAATGAGAAGATTACAATCATCTTCTTTCCAATGGTGAGTCTTCTCTTGACATATAACTATCACCACTGTCTCCAAGTGAATATTATATTTCAAATAAACTCCAGGATCATATAGGTAGTGCCCGTAGATATACTCAGCAAGTGGATGCGCACAACCCTGTCTAATGATAACACGAGGTTGTATGTCATTAGACATCTTGTGTGATAGTGGCAAAACACCCTTCCAAAGTTGGGTTCGCCTCACCCTCTTTGATTCACCAAATATAACTACTAAATATTGTATAGAATATAACACACTTTTCTATACTGTTTAGGGAGAACCTCCACAGCTAGAGACCACTGTTCTATTCCCCTGTTATCCCCGCTCCACCCGGCAACACTCTTACGGCAACACTCTAATCACCTGTAAGGAATTGTGAAACAGAAAGGGTGAACACAACAAGCCCAGTAAAGAATATCATGACTAAAGATAATTAAATTATCAATAGCTTTCATCAATAATAAATCAGAGATTTAGAACATATGGTAGATGATAAAACTTTTCAACCATAGTTGCAGCGGAACGAGCAATCCATTAGAAGAGTCAAATAGACCATAAGGTCTATTATCTTCTCTACGTTAAAAGTCCACAAATAATGTTTTATCCCTGTAACATCAATCAACAATTCCTATCCACAATCATATGAATAACTCATAATCATAATTGTGATTCTGAATTCCCTTTTCGCACCCAGGACGAAGATGATTCTCATCACCTATCTTCACCTGAAATATCACAAATCATGGTTATACCAAATCACAATTCCTGCTCATAATCATACTAATAAATTCATCTTTGCACTACATGCCAAAGATATACAACTGTAAAACAAATAATGCTGAGACTCAGCTTAACAAATAATCCACATCATCGATTCACCCCTGCACTACGGCCAAGGATATTCGTTAATATAACATCCATGAATTATGCATGCACTACGGCCAAGGATATTCATTATTATCACATCCATGAATTAATATTTCATTCTTTGAGACTCACCAATAATTAATCCACATCATCAAATCATCCCTGCACTACACGCCAAGGATATTCTTTAGTATCACGACCACGAATTATCCATGCACTACGGGCCAAAGATAATCGTGTTTTCATCAACGGTCCTGATCATGCCATAAAACAATTCATCTTTGCACCCTTGGCCGAAGAGAATCCATAGCCATAATATACCAAAAACTGTCCATCAATGCACTACGGGCCAATGAGGACTTTTTCTTTAGAATAACAACCACAAATTATCCATGCACTACGGGCCAAAGATAATCGTGTTTTTATCAACGGTCCTGATCATGCTATAAAATAATTCATCTTTGCACCCTTGGCCGAAGAGAATCCATAGCCATAATCATACCAAAAATTATCCATCAATGCACTACGGGCCAATGAGGACTTTTTCCACATCATTTGCAACATTCCGGTCATGATTATACCGAATAATCCCTGGTCATAATCATACCAAGTCCATCTATGCATTACAGGCCACATATGAATTTCAACAAAATATAAATATGAGGATGATGACAATATTATAAGCATTAATCAACTAAATCAAGGATATGCCACTAATTTCATGGAGTATAGATGTCAAAACTTTAACCAACTGAGTATAATAAAGAATGGAATAACAAAAGAAATCACCAGGCATGTGATAGACCGCACAGACAGGTTATTCCAATAGAATAATAAATAACGGAACCAGGTCATGCGTAAATGCACAGACAGGATGTTCCAACAAAATGATAAATAATGGAACCAGGTCATGCGTAAAAAGCAAAAGCAGAGATATTCAAAAATAATAAATAATCGGAACCAGTGTCCGGCGTAAAACGTACATGCATGGATATTCCAATGAATAATAAATAATCTAATCCGTGTCCCACGTAAAACGCATGCATACATGATATTCCAACGTAATAATAAAGAATGGAATATTAGAAGAATTTCACCATATATGCAGTATTTTGCATAGACAGGTTATTCCAACATGATAATAAAGAATGGAATAACAGAAGACTTTCACCAAGTATAGGGTAGTCCGTGTATACATGTTATTCCAACAAAATAATAAATAATGGAACCCGCCCGCCAGAACGCACGAAAGGATATTCTTCGACGTAATAATTAATAATGGTACCAGTCCAAAGATAAACGCATGCATGTGATATTACGACGAATAATAAATAATGGAACCAGTCCCACGTAACGCGCATGCATGTGATATTCCTGCGAATAATAAAGAACGGAATATTAGAATAATTTCACCATGTATGCGGTACTTCCCATAAACAGGTTATTCCAACATAATAATAAGGAATGGAATAACAGAAGAATTTCACCAAGTATAGGGTATCCCGCATATACAGGTTATTCCAACAGAATAATAAAGAATGGAATAACAGAAGTTCTCTTCATGAATAAGAAAGAAAGAATACCCCTTACGAGTATAACAAATAATATCCTCTACCTTAAGAAGATGAGTACTGGATATATAAGTAGTGAAGTAGCTGAATACTTTCTTCTTTCTCTCTATAGTTTATCTCTCTAGAGTTTCAGTGAATTCGTAAAAAAATAATAAAAGAATGAGCTTCTATTTATAGAAAAATGGACTACATAGTAACTAACTCATGAACGGTCCAGATTGATTTACTTTAAACTGACGGTCCATATTTAAAGCAAAATCTTTTAAATAAAATATAATATATTCTATTTATAATCTAATAAAACGAATAACTTTATAAAAGATTTTACTATGCAAATACTATGCAGGCACTATGCAAATACTATGCATAATAAAATATAATATATTCTAATTATTGTCTAATAAAATGATAACTTTATAAAAGTATTCATTTTATATAAAAAAGATTTTACTATGCAAAACACTATGCAGCACTTTATGCAATACTATGCATAATAGAATATAATATATTTTATTTATAGAATAACTTTATAAAAGTATTCTGTTTTATATAAAAAGATTTTATTATGCAAAACACTATGCAAACACTATTCAACACTATGCATAATAGAATATAATATATTCTATTTATAGAATAACTTTATAAAAGTATTCTGTTTTATTACATTAATAATACCAATAACAAAACTGAGTGACTTATCACGTAAGCATCAATAATTAATACCGTGTGCTACTATGCAACTACGCCGTACATCGTACTTTTACTAATGAGTAGTTCAACAAGATTAATCGTGAAAACTTCCGCCGTTATTTTCATAAAAATATTTTGTCATTTTATCATTCAAAAATAATTCCGTTGTGGATCTACTAATGATTGTATTGTCGCATTTGGATATTCCCCGACAAAAAAGAATATTCCCCGACCAATCGAATATTATATAACAACTTGCATACTTTGCAAAATTTATAAATACTACCCACAACTAAACATTATATCAAATCCACACTATAATATAAAAAATAAAAAATTATTTCGAGAAAATTAAATATTTATTCATAAAATCTGTGGTCTCATAAATAGTGCCATATTCATAAATAGTGTCGTATACGTGAATAGTGCCGTATATGTGAATAGTAACCCCGATACAAAAAGGTAGAAATTCCAAAAGAAAAATCATACTTCGTGAATAGTACTCTTGAATAGTACTGTATTCGTGAATAGTGTCGTATACGTGAATAGTGCCATATACGTGAATAGTAACCCCGACACAAAAAGGTAGAAATTTCACAATAATATTCATACCAATATTTCAGCATAATGATATTGAACGAAATAACATCATTTAAGAAGAAAATAACACCCCTTACCTCAAAAGAACAGTACTTCTACTTGAAATATCGGATATAACACTGAAAGAAACTTGCACTAAATAACAACTCTCAAAGTATCTAAATACTCACAAAATACACTCGATAATATAGAGAGAGAAAGCTTATGATTCTGGTGTGATTTTCAATTCTAACTAAGCACCCTATTTATAGAAAATGCTTAGAACGCCAAAGCAGACTAACCTGCTACTATTCATGCCCACCAATTTTAAAATAAAATTTCAGCACATTTCTCACCAACCAAAAGTGGGGCCCACCGATTCTAGAAAATTTCCAAAATGTTTTAAATTTAAACAATAATCATCAACTTTAATAATTCATAATAAATAGCTCTTTTATCAGAAAAATTTGAATCTCATGTCTATTCTATATGAAATTTAATTCTCTACAATTTTGTAGAAGAAAGTTTTTCCAAATTCCAAACAAAAAATGCCCGAAATCCACATACGGACGATTTTTAATTCCTTCATTCCGACAAAATACTGATAAAACACCTCAACATTAATTCAATCATTTATATCCACATAAAAATAAATATTTCCTTATCATATAAATTAATAATTAATTATTCACAAATAATATTACAGAATCACAATACTGATAACCAGGTCGTTCCCAAGAAAGAGGGGGCTTTCCGATAAGGATTTCTCCTTACTGACTTGCAATTAGATGACCAAACCCCTTTCCTAGATAGAACTTCCTTAGACATTGCCAATAATGCTATCTAATAATGTTATTCAAATAATATGAATTATTGATTTGATAACAGAAATACTATGCAGTGACAATTATTGAAACAACAATAATATTAAATATCAACGTAACAATTATTGAATCAATAAAATAAAATATTGAACAGTAATTACTATGATAATTATTGATTAGTGCCTTCTTACGTAAGAATCAATAATTCAAAAATACTATGCAATACCATGTACTACTGTGCAACCACGCATATTACTGTATTTTAACCACCGGGTATTCCAACAGTGTTAACGGTAACAATTACGCCGTTATTTTTAGAAAACTCATTCATGTCGTTTTCTTCATCCGACCTTTTTATGTTATGGGGCCCACAAATGGTTGCGCCGTCGTACGAATATTCCTCGATAGCAAGAATATTCCCCGACAATGAATATTTTATAACCACTTACTTATTTTGCAAATTTTTTACATTTCACCTATAACCAAACCATTATATCAAATTAACACCTTATTATTCAAAATAATAATTAGATGAAATTCAATTTTATTTATAAAAAGTTGGGGTCTTACAACCTCCCCTCCTTATGAAATTTCTTCCTCAAAATTGACGTACATACCTAGTGTTTCGAAAAGGTGAGGGTACATCGCTTTCATTTCCGATTCTAACTCCCAGGTTATTTTCTCAATAGCATGGTTCCTCCACAAAACTTTGACTTGAGGTATAACCTTTGTGCATAGAGCATGCTCTTTCCTATCCAAGATCTTGATAGGTACCTCCTCATACGTTAAATCTTCAACCATCTCGTCTGGTTCTAACTCATTAATTTGGTTCGAGTCTTTCACATATTTACGAAGCATAGATATGTAAAACACATTATGAACACGAGACATGCTTGAAGGTAATGCGAGTCTATAGGCCAAATTTCCTATTCGGTCAAGAATCTCAAATGGACCAACAAATCATGGATTGAGCTTTCCTCTTTTTCCAAATCTTGTAACTCCCTTCCATGGAGAAACATGTAACAATACATGATCCCCAATATTAAATTCCACGTCCTTTCGATGAAGATCCGCATAACTCTTTTGTCGATCATGTGCCGTTTATATACGTTGTCGAATCATTTGGATATTCTCTGTAGTCATACGTACTAACTCTGGTCCCAACAACATTTCTTCTCCCACCTCATCCCAACATACTGGAGAGAGACACTTTCGTCCATACAATGCTTCAAATGGAGCCACACCTATACTTGCATGATAACTGTTGTTGTATGAGAATTCCACCAATGGTAGGTACTTATCCCAACTCCCTTTAAAATCTAGGACACAGAGTTTTAATAGATCTTCAAGAGTTTGAATAGTCCTTTCTGATTACCCGTCCGTTTGAGGATGGTATACCGAACTGAATCGTAAATCCGTGCCCATAGCTTTCTGCAAGCTAACCCAAAATCGTGAAGTGAATCTTGGGTCACGATCTGAAACTATGGATATTGGCATGCCATTCAATGGAATAAGTCTCCTGTATCGGCAATAAATGAGCAGACTTGGTTAATCTATCAAAAATAACCCAAATCGCATCTATGCCTTGAGAAACCTTGGGAAGACCCATAACAAAATCTATGGTAATGTATTCCCACTTCCATTTTGGAATCTCAAGTGGTTGCAATGTACCCTTTGGCACTTGATGCTCTACCTTTACACGTTGACAAGTTAAACACCTCGAGATAAACTTTGCGATCTCTCTCTTCATACTGCTCCACCAAAATGTATGTCAAAGATTGTGATACATTTTGGTACTCCCAGGATGGATTACAAACGATGTGTTGTGTGCCTCCATCATGATTATATGCCTCAAGTCAGAATCGTTAGGAACACAAAGTCTGGAGTTGACTCGAAGTATTCCTTCTTCATCGATTCTTGCTTCTGGAATAGCACCTTCTTGCACTTTCTTCTTCATACGCATTAGTTCCAGATTTAACTTTATCGATTAAAGTTGGTTCTACTCGTATGTTTGATATCATCGCGGTGGTACTTGGAGCCTTTACCTCTATCACCATCCTTTGCAAGTCATACAAAATGGACCTTTGTGTTAACAATATCGCACTTGTACCCGCATATGATCTTCTACTCTATGCGTCACCTACCACGTTTGCTTTTCCAAGATGATATTGGATGGTAAGGTCGTAATCTTTCAACAACATTGCCACATGTTGAGTTCCTTTTGGGTGAAGAAATATTTGAGGCTTTTATGATCCGTATAAATCTCAACTTTTTCCCCATACAGGTAATGTCTCAAGATTTTCAACGCAAAAACGACTGCTGCCAACTCCAGATCATGAGTAGAATAATTCCTCTCATATTCTTTGAGTTTTCGCGAGGTATAGGCTATGAATTTCCCATGTTGCATGAGAACACATCCTAACCCTTTGCCTGAAGTATCGCTGTAGATAACAAATCCATCCGAACCAGATGGTATTGTCAGAACAGGTGCCAAAATGAGTCTCCTCTTGAGTTCTTGGAAACTCTTCTCGCATTCCTCGCTCCATATGAATTTTATATCTTTCCGAGTCAGCTGAGTTAATGGAGTAGCGATTCGAGAAAATCCTTCCGCAAATCTCCGATAATAACCAGCTAAGACCAGAAAGCTACGTGCTTGGTCCATGGACTTTGGTTGTCCCGACTTTGTATTGCTTCAATCTTCGTCGGGTCGACAGATACTCCATGTTTTGACACCACGTGCCCAAGGAATGCTACTTCGTCAAGCCAGAACTCGTATTTCTTCAGCTTGGCATATAGCTTGTTATCACGAAGCCTTTGAAGTACCAGCTTCAAATGGTGCTCATGATCTTCACGACTTTTGGAATAGATGAGGATGTCATCAATAAAGACAACAACGAACTGATCCAAATATTCCTTGAACACACGGTTCATCATATCCATGAAAGCCGTAGGAGCATTAGTCAATCCAAAAGACATGACTAGGAATTCGTAATGCCTGTAACGAGTTTTGAAAGCAGTCTTCGGAATATCCTCAGTTTTAATCTTCAGTTGATGATATTCAGAACAAAGATCGATCTTTGAAAAGAATTGTGCTCCTTGCAACTGGTCGAACAGGTTATCAATGCGAGGTAGTGGATATTTATTCTTGATGGTGACATGGTTCAATTCGCAATAGTCAATGCAAAGTCGCATACTCCCATCTTTCTTCTTTACGAATAAAGTAAGAGCACTCCAAGGAGATGTACTAGGACGAATGAAACTGATGTCCAACAACTCCTGTAGTTGGACTTTTAACTCTTGAAGTTCAATACGAGCCATTCGATATGGGGTATTAGAAATGGGTTTTGTACCAGGTTCCAGGTCAATAAAGAATTCAACTTCACATTCTGGGGGTAGACCGGGAAGTTCTTCAGGAAATACGTTAAGAAATTCACTAACAATAGAAATATTATTCAAATCTGACGTATTGTTATTCAAGTCCGTGACATTAGCTAAGAAAGCTTGACATCCATTTTTCAATAAACGAATGGCTTTATGGCTTGATATGGCAGTGATTGAATTTAGTGTTTTGGTTGCTTGAATTCGCATAACAGGTTGGTTAGGAATATGAAAATTAACAACCGTACGAAAACAATCAATTTTGGTATGATGAGTTCTTAACCAATCGATCCATAAAATCACATCAAATGCAAGTATTTTCAAAGAAATAAGATCAATAGGTAATGTAAGACCCCAACTTTTTATAAATAAAATCGATTTTTCTCTAATTATTATTGTGAATAATAAGGTGTTAGTTTGATATAATGCTTTGGTTATGGGTGAAATGTGCAAATTTTGCAAAATAAGCAAGTGGTTAAAAAATATTCATTGTTGTTGGGGAATATTCGTTTGGTCGTGGAATATTCTTGCTATCGGAGAATATTCGTATGATGGTGCAGCCATTTGTGGGCCCCATAACGAAAAACGGCCGGATGAAGAAAACGACAAGTTTGAGTTTTTACAAATAACGACGTAGTTGTTACCGTTAATACTGTTGGAATACCCGATGGTTAAAATATGTAATATAATATGTGGTTGCATGAAGAAGTTACACCAGTATTGAATATTATTTTTGAATTATTAATTCTTACTTAAGAAGTCACTACTCAATAATTGTTATAGTAATTACTGTTCAATATTTTATTTTATTGATTCAATAATTGTTACGTTGATATTTTATATTATTGTTGTTTCAATAATTGTCACTGCACAATATTTCACATTATTAGATCAATAATTCGTATTATTTTAATAATATTATTAAATAGCATTATTGGCAATGTCTAAGGAAGTTCTGTCTAGGAAAGGGGTTTGGTCACCTAATTGCGCGCCAATAAGGAGAAATCCTTATATGAAAGCCCCCTCTTTCCTGGGAACGACCTGGTTGTCATAATTGTGATTCTGTAATATTATCTGTGAATAATTAATTATTAATTTATATGATAATTAAATATTTTTTATGTGGATATAAATGGTGGTTATATTTATTGTGGTTATAAATAAAGGAATTAAGGTTGAGGTGTTTTATAAATATGTGGATTTCGGACATTTTTTGTTTAGAATTTGGAAAAACTTTCTTCTACAAAGTTGTAGAGAATTTAATTTCCTATGGAATGGACATAAAATTCGTATTTTTCTGATAAAAGGGCTATTTATTATGAATTATTGAAGTTTCGGAAATAAATATTTTTTTATTATTAAAAACATGGGTTGGCCCCACTTTTGGTTGGTGAGAAATGTGTTGAAATTTTATTTCAAAAATGGTGGGCGTGAATAGTAGCAGGTAAAGCCATCAGGTAGCAGGTTAGTCTGCTATAGCGTTCTAAGAATTTTCCTATAAATAGGGTGCTTAGTTAGAATTGAAAATCATACCAGAATCATAAGCTTTATCTCTCTATATTATCGAGCGTATTTTGTAAGTATTTAGATACTTTGTGAGTTGCTATTCAGTGCAAGTTTCCTTAAGCCTTATACCTGATATTTCAGCTGGAAGTACTGCTCTTTTGAGGTAAATGATGTTATTTTTTTTATAATGATGTTATTCTTTCAATATCATCATACCGAAATATTGTTATGAATTTTATTATGGAATTTCTAGATTTTTCATGTCGGGGTTACTATTCACGTATACGACACTATTCACGTATACGGCACTATTCATGAATACGGTACTATTCACAGAAAAATAAGTTTTTTCTTTCTTTGTCCAAGTTGTCTATTGTGATTATTATCGTTGATTGTATCCATGTTTTGAGCTTTATTCTTGAATTTTGCTCCACAATTGATTATTATAAGGTATTTTTGAACTTGCATAAACTAAAGTACAAATCCCTAGTTTTTGATCTTTTATCTCACGGGATTCGTTTTCTTTAAGATATTTTTCATCATCCTCAGTCCTAAATGATGATATTACTGAATATCTTTGGCCTGTAGTGCAAAGATGAATGATTACCTGATGAATATCTTTGGCCCGTAGTGCAAAGATGAACAGGTGTTGAGATGAACATGACCAACTAGTTATACAAATGAATATCTTTGGCCTATAGTGCAAAGATGAATATTTGATTCAAGATGTATATTGATTGATGTTACAGGGATAAAATATTGAAGATGGACTTTTAAATCTAAGAAGATAGTAGATCTCATTCTCTACTTGACTCTTCTAATGGATTGTTGTTTCCGCTGCAGTTGTTGATCTAAAACTTGTTGTCTATTATATTCTATCAGATTTTTCCCTATTGAAGACTAATGATAAATTGTTCTATATTATCTTAGTCATAATATTTTTTTACTGGGCAAGTTGAGCTCACCCTTTTCCTTTTTGTTCCATTTTTTTTCTCAGGAGGTGAGAACATATCAGGAACTAGTCGGGGTATGCAGTGATGGTTCAAGATAGTTATTTTAGTAGTCCTCACTATTTTGTAAAATAGTGTATCAATAATTGAAATGAGGACTCCTTTTGAGTTTGTATACTATCTATTAGACAATATTTGTATTTAAACTCACAGTATATGTGTTGTCGTATTTTGCATGATAATTGTATTAATGAAGTTGTATTTGTTTCTGTACCATGTATTTGGCAACTCATAATGGGTGATGTATACCATTTTTGGGGGCGTCACAGTTGGTATCAGAGCTTTGGGATATGGTCTCTGACGGAGATCGGGGAATAGAACTAGGAGGGGAGAGACGAGTAATCCTTCGCTAGTGTGTCATACCTAAGCTTATTTGGTTGATCAGTCGGAGCATATGGTTAATATGTGATATGTTAAATTGTTAATTAACCCTTGTTTTATGGCAGTATTTGAGAATGGCAGCTGGAAATATTAACAATGGAGTGAATGATACCGTGGAGACACCTTTAATCACCGACTGTGGGGCGCGCAACAGAAGGCAATATTCCTCCGTAAATAACACTCACTAGAACAAATGATTAATGATGGGATGTTTAGAAGCTTTTGCGCTTCATGCAAAAACCGCATTTAGGGAAACTTATGTACAAAATACGGGTGGAAATGATAGCAATGCGCGGCTTGTCACAGCCTAGCAGTTCAAAGAGTTGGGACCACCATAATTTGTGGAAAAGCCAGATCCAATTATGGCGTAAACGTGGATCAAGCAAATTACCAAGATATTCGATGTCTTGGGATGCACGGAGGAACAGAAGGTTCCATTTGCAACCTTTATGTTTCGTGGTGAGGCGACATCGTGGGAATCACGAAGCGCACTCCACTTCTTTGCGACCGAACATATCTTGGGAAACGTTTTAGAAACTATTTAATGACAAGTACTTTCCTGAAAGTATTCGTCATACGAAGGAGGTAGAGTTTATTAAACTGGAATAAAACAACATAACGGTGTCCCAGTACGAGACGAAGTTCGCAGAGTTATCCAGGTTTGCACCTCATTAGGTAGAGAATGAGGAACGAATGACGCGAATGTTTCTGAGAGGTCTAAAACCCGAGATTCGGCAATATCTTATTTCTCATAAATTTTCTCTATATTCAGATGTTGTAAACATGGCTCAATTATTAGAGCGAGATAATGAGTATGTTCAGTCGAGGGACCATAACCAGGGTCATACCGGTGGCAGCAGTCATCGGAGCAATGACAACCAGCGGGGATGAAAACATTCGGACAAAAGCGGTAACCCATCTGGTGGTAATCGTGGCCATGATAATAGAAGAAGCGAGTCGGGAAGAGATTTCAAGAAGATAAGGTACAACAATGACAACGTGAAGACATCAACACCAACATCAACTATTTATAGGGGAGGAGAATGACCATCGGTCGTATGTTACAAATGCGGGAAAGAGGGACATATCAGCCTAAATTGCCCACAATAATCCAAGGTGTGTTATAACTGTGGAAAGGAAAGTCATATAGCTAGAGATTGTCTTGTAGCGAAACAAAGTCCAACGGGGATGGTGACTCCAAAGGCTATCCCGGACAAGTCAAAGTCGGTGGTTCTTAGAAGGGCATTTATCGTAACTGCCCAAAACGCGAGTAACCCGGACGAGGTGATCACGGGTAAGCTAATCATAAACTCTTGCGAAGTTTATACTTTATTAGATATCGGTTCTACCCATTCTTTTATCTCTTCTATTTGTGCTCAACGTCTGAACTTGACTCCGGAGAAATTAGACATTGACTTATCTGTTGAGACTCCGTTAGAAGAAAGTTTCATTAAATCTACTGTTTATAAATCTTGCTTGATTCAAGTTGGTACCATCACATTACCTGTCGATCTTATTTCTTTGAAAATACTTGCATTTGATGTGATTTTAGGGATTGATCGGTTAACTATTCATCATGCCAAAATTGATTTTTTTTATAAGGTTGTTAGTTTTCATATTCCTAACCAACCTGTTATGCGAATTCAAGCAACCAAACCAATAAAGTCAATCACTGTCATATCAAGCCATAAAACTGTTCGTTTATTGAAAAACGGATGTCAAGCTTTCTTATCCCATGTCATGGACTTGAACAAAAACACGTCAGATTTGAATAATATTTCTGTTGTTAGTGAATTTCTTGACGTATTTCCTGAAGAACTTCCCGATCTACCCCCAGAACGTGAAGTTGAATTCTTTATTGACCTTGAACCTGGTACAAATCACATTTTTAAAACCCCATATCGATTGGCTCCTATTGAACTTCAGGAGTTAAAGGTCCAACTACAGGAGTTGTTGGACATCAGTTTCATTCGTCCTAGTACATCTCCTTGGGGTGCTCCTATTTTATTTGTAAAGAAGAAAGACAGGAGTATGCGACTTTGTATTGACTACCGGGAAGTGAATCATGTCACCATCAAGAATAGGTATCCACTACCTTGTATTGATGACCTGTTAGACCAGTTACAAGGAGCACAATTCTTTTCAATGGTCGATCTACGTTCTGGATATCATCAGCTGAAGATTAAAACTGAGGATGTTCCAAAGACTGCCTTCAGAACTCGGTACGAGCATTATGAATTCTTAGTCATGTCTTCTGGATTTACTAATGCTCCTTCTGCTTTTATGGATTTGATGAACTGTGTTTTCAAGGAAGATTTGGATCAGTTCGTTGTTGTCTTTGTTGATGGCATCCTCATCTATTCCAAAAGCCGCGAAGATAATGAGCGCCATTTGAAGCTGTTCCTTCAAAGGCTTCGTGATAACAAACTATATGCCAAGCTAAAGAAATGCGAGTTCTGGCTTGAGGAAGTAGCATTCCTTGGGCACGTGGTGTCAAAACATAGAGTATCTGTCGACCCGACGAAGATTGAAGCAATACAAAGTTGGGAGCACCCGAAGTCGGTGACCGAAGTACGTAGCTTTCTGGGCTTAGCTGGTTATTATCGGAGATTCGTGGAAGGATTTTCTAGAATCGCTACTCTGTTAACTCAGATGACTCGGAAAGATTCAAAATTTTTATGGAGCGAGAGATACGAGAAGAGTTTCCAAGAGCTCAAGAGAAGAGTCATTTCTGCACCTGTTCTGACAATACCATCTGGTTCGGATGGATATGTTATCTACAACGATGCTTCAGGCAAAGGGTTAGGATGTGTTCTTAGGCAACATGGGAAAGTCATAGCCTATGCCTCGTGACAACTCAAAGAATATGAGAGGAATTATCTTACTCGTGATCTGGAGTTGGCAGCAGTCGTTTTCGCATTGAAGATCTGGAGACACTACCTGTATGGGGAGAAAGTGGAGATCTATACAGATCATAAAAGCCTCAAATATTTCTTCACCCAAAAAGAACTTAACATGTGGCAACGATGTTGACTCGAGTTGTTGAAAGATTACGATCATACCATCCAATACCATCCTGGAAAAGGAAACGTGGTAGCTGAAGCATTGAGTAGAAGATCATATGCGGTTACGAGTGTATTGTTGTTAACACAAATGCCCATTTTGTATGACTTGCAAAGGATGAAGATAGAGGTAAAGGCTCCAAGTACCCACGTGATGATATCAATCATACGAGTAGAACCAACTTTAATCGATAAAGTTAAAGCTGCTCAAGCTACGAACCTGGAGTTGATGCGTATGAAGAAGAAAGTGCAAGAAGGTGTTATTCCAGAAGCAAGAATCGATGAAGAAGGAATACTTCGAGTCAACTCCAGACTTTGTGTTCTTAACGATTCTGACTTAAAGCATAGAATCATGATGGAGGCAGACAACACACCATTTGCAATCCATCTTGGGACTACCAAAATGTATCATGATCTTTAATATACATTTTGGTGGAACAATATGAAGAGAGAGATCGCGGAGTTTATCTCGAGGTGTTTACCTTGTCAACGTGTAAAGGCAGAGCATCAAGTGCCAAAGGGTCCATTGCAACCACTTGAGATTTCGAAATAGAAGTGGGAACACATTACTATGGATTTTGTTACGGGTCTTCCCAATGTTTCTCAAGGCATAAATGTGATTTGGGTCATTGTTGATAGATTAACCAAGTCTGCTCATTTCTTGCCTATACGGGAGACTTATTCCCTTGAACGTCTTGCTTGTATGTACGTGAATGAGATTGTGAGACTGTATGGCATGCGAGTATGCATAATTTCGGATCATGACCCAAGATTTACTTCACGATTTTGCGTTAGCTTGAAGAAAGCTATGGGCACGGACTTACGATTCAGTTCGGCATACCATCCTCAGACGAACAGGCAATCAGAAAGGACTATTCAAACTCTTGAAGATCTATTAAGACTCTGTGTCTTAGATTTCAAAGGGAGTTGGGATCAGTTCCTACCATTGGTGGAATTCTCCTACAACAACAGTTATCAAGCAAGTATAGGCATGGCTCCATTCGAGGCGTTGGATGGAAGAAAATATCATTCTCCAGTTTACTGGGATAAGGTGGGTGAAGCAACATTGTTGGGACCATAATTGGTACGCATAACAACAGAAAAGATCAAAACGATTCGACAACGTGTACAAACGGCACAAGATCGACAAAAGAGTTATGCAGATCTTCACCGAAATGACGTGGAATTTAATATTGGGGATCATGTATTGTTACGTGTTGCACCATGGAAGGGAGTTACAAGATTTGGGAAGAGAGGAAAGCTCAATCCATGATTTATTGGTCCATTTGAGATTCTTAACCGAATAGAAAATGTGGCCTATAGTCTCACATTACCTCCAAGCATGTCTTGTGTTCATAATGATTTTCACATATCTATGCTTCGTAAATATGTGAAAGACCCGAACCACATTATTGAGTTAGAACCAGATGAGATAGCTGAAGATTTAACGTACGAGGAGGTGCCTATTAAGATCTTGGATAGGAAAGAGCATGTTCTAGGCACCAAGGTTATACCACAAGTTAAGGTTTTATGGAAAAACCATACTATTGAAGAAATGACTTGGGAGTTGGAATTGGAAATGAAAATGAGGTATCCTCGCCTTTTTGAAACACTAGGTACGTACGTCAATTTCGAGGATGAAATTTCATAAGGAGGGGAGGTTGTAAGACCCCAAATTTTTATAAATAAATCGAATTTCCTCTAATTATTATTGTAAATAATAAGGCATTAATTTGATATAATGCTTTGGTTATGGGTGAAATGTGCAAATTTTGCAAAATAGTGGTTAAAAAATATTCATTATTGTCAGGGAATATTCGTTTGGTCGTGGAATATTCTTGCTATCACGGAATATTCGTGCATTTAATTGCCAAGCATTTCAGGGGCCCCATAACGAAAAAACAATTCGGATGAAGAAAACGATAAGTTTGAGTTTTTACAAATAATTGCGTAGTTATTACCAAGCTAACACCGTTAAAATACCCGTTGGTTAAAATACGATGTCTGGCGTGGTTGCACAAAAAGAGTATTACCAGTATTGCACAATATTTTTGAATTATTAATTCTTACGTAAGAAGGCATTACTCAATAATTGTTACAGTAATTACTGTTTAATATTTTATTTTATTGATTTAATAATTGTTACATTGATATTTTATATTATTGTTGTTTTAATAATTGTCATTGCACAGTATTTCCCATTATCAGATCAATAATTCATATTATTTTAATAATATTATTAGATAGTATTATTGGCAATGTCTAAGTAAATTCTGTCTAGGAAAGGAGTTTGGTCACCTAATTGCGTGCCAATAAGGAGAAATCCTTATCGGAAAGCCCCATCTTTCCTGGGAACGACCTGGTTGTCATAATTGTGATTCTGTAATATTATTTGTGAATAATTAATTATTAATTTATATGATAAGGAAATATATTTTTTTATGTGGATATAAATGGTGGATATATTTATTGTGGTTATAAATGAAGGAATTAAGGTTGAGGTGTTTTATCAGTATTTTGTCGGAATGTGGTATTAACAATCATCCGTATGTGGATTTTAGACATTTTCTGTTTAGAATTTGGAAAAACTTTCTTCTACAAAGTTGTAGAGAATTGAATTTCCTATGGAATGGACATAAAATTCGTATTTTTCTGATAAAAGGACTAGTTATTATGAATTATTAAAGTTTCAAAAATAAATATTTTTTTTATTAAAAACATGGGTGAGTCCCACTTTTAGTTGGTGAGAAATGTACTGAAATTTTATTTCAAAAATGGTGGGCGTGAATAGTAGCAAGTAAAGTCATCAGGTAGCAGGTTAGTCTGCTATGGCGTTCTAAGTATTTTCCTATAAATAGGGTGCTTAGTTAGAATTGAAAATCACACCAGAATCATAAGCTTTCTCTATTTATATTATCGAGCGTATTTTGTAAGTATTTAGATACTTTGTGAGTTGTTATTCAGTGCAAGTTTCCTTCAGCCTTATACCTGGTATTTCAGTCGGAAGTACTGTTCTTCTGAGGTAAGGGATGTTATTTTCTTTATAATGATGTTATTCTTTCAATATCATTATACCGAAATATTGGTATGAATTTTATTGTGGAATTTCTACCTTTTTCATGTCGGGGTTACTATTCACGTATACGGTACTATTCATGTATACGACACTATTCACGAATACGGTACTATTCACAGAAAAATAAGTTTTTTCTTTCCTTGTCCAAGTTGTCTATTGTGGTTACTACCGTTGATTGTATCCATGTTTTGATCGTTATTCTTGAATTTTGCTCCATAATTGATTATTATAAGGTATTTTTGAACTTGGATAAACTAAAGTACAAATCCCTAGTCTTTGATCTTTTATCTCACTGGATTTATTTTCTTTAAGATATTTTTCATCATCCTCAGTCCTAAATGATGATATTACTGAATATCTTTGGCTTGTAGTACAAAGATGAATGATTAAGTGATGAATATCTTTGGCCCATAGTGCAAAGATGAACATGTGTTGAGATGAACATGACCAATTGGTGATACAAATGAATATCTTTGGCCTGTAGTGCAAATATGAATATTTGATTTAAGATGTATATTGATTGATGTTACACGGATAAAATATTGAAGATGGACTATTAAATCTTAGAAGATAGTAGAATTCATTGTAAGACCCCAACTTTTAGGAATAAAGATGAATTTATATAAATATCATTTTTGAATATTATGGAGTGAATTTAATATAATGTTATAGTTGTGGGTAATATTTATAAATTTTGCAAAGTACGCAAGCTGTTATATTATATTCGATTGGTTAGGGAATATTCGTTTTAACAGGGAATATTCGTACGACGACACAATCATTGGTGGACCCCATAACGAAATTATTGTCGGATTGAGAAAATGACAAAAATATTTTTTTATAAAAATAATGGCGAAAGTTTTACCGTTAACTGTTGAAACACCCAGTGTTAAAAGTACAGTAATACACGTGGTTGCATAGTAGCACACGGTATTGATTATTGACGCTTACATGAGAAGTCACTCAGTTTTGTTCAATTATTACTACAGTAATTGCTGCATAGTATCTCACGTTATTTGATTCAATTATTGTCGATATTTTATATATTAGTAAATCAATAATTGAGACGACAAAGTTATTAATATTATGATTTACAATATTGACTATGTCTAGAAGTTCTGTCAAGGAGAGGTTTGGTCACCTAATTGTGTGCCAATAGGGAGAAATCCTTATTGGAAAGCCCCCTCTTTCCTGGGAACGACTTGGTTGTTAAATATTGCAAATTATAATAATAATGATAAATATTGTTAAAAATATTGAGGGAATTTTTATGAAGTATTTGTTGTATTTATGAACCCCCATTTACCAATTTTTCCAAATGATCAGTAGAAATTTATTCTTTATAATAAAGGTGGGGCCCACATATGGGGGCCACATTGGGGTCCACGTGTGGAAGAAATGGATGAAATGAAAATGGGGTGGGGAAAAGTTTACGTGTTAGGGAGGTATTATATATATATATATATATATATATATATATATATATATATATATATATATAACATGTGTTTGAAAAAAAATTAGGGAAGGAAAAAAATTTGATTTTGCCGTAAGGCAAAGGTTATTATTATTATATATATATATATATATATATTATAAGTTTTGTTTTATTAGATTTTAAATAGAATATATTATATTTTATTTAAAGTTTTTGTTTTATTAGAATATTTTATTGCACAGAAATGAATAGTAAAAATCAAAAACTCAACGAATTCACCGAATTCGTTCGCCCGTGAATTCTTCTGTTGATCCGTGAGAAATTAAATTCATATAGTATCCTTTCCATTGTTCTATAAATAGGATGCTTAATTAGAATTGAAAATCACACCAGAATTAGAGAATTCTTCTTCTATAATATTGAGCGTATTTCTTTAGAGTTTAAGGAAGTTTTGAGCATAGAAAATAGTTCAAGTTTTCTTCAAGAATATCCCCGCTATACTAGTTGGAATACTCTTATTTTCAAGGTAAGGGGTGTTATTTTTGTTCAATATTTGCTTAAAATAATATTTTCTTCCATACTCTATAGTATGTAAGTAATATTATTTCGTTTCAGATTTCGAATTTTATACTCATTTTTTTAAGTTTTTGCTTCTATACTCCATGAAATTAGTAGAATATCCTTGATATTTGCGCTTCATCTAGTATCTTTTCATGGAAATATTATTCTGAGCATTCTTGATAAGTTTTAACTTTTTCATGCTGGGATACTATTCACGGGGTTACTATTCACAATGTTACTATTCATAGGGTACTATTCACTCAGTTACTATTCACCTGGGGTACTATTCATGACAAAAATTAATTTCTTTTCGGTCCAAATCATTTTTGATACAATATTATTCTTGAATTTTAATCCACAAAGCAGTATCATGTTGACAATTTGGACATTATTGAATTCTGGATAAATTAAATTATAAATCTTTAAAATTTATCCTTTACTTTCATTTAATTGAATTCTTATATCATTGTCATTATCCTCATGCTTATATTGTTATGAAAGTCATCTATGGCCTGTAGTGCATAGATGGACTTGGTATGATTATGACGAGGGATTATTCGGTATAATCATGACCGTAATGTTACAAATGTTGTGGTAAAAGTCCTCATTGGCCCGTAGTGCATTGATGGACAGTTGTTGGCATGATCATGACCATTGGTGAATACACGAATATCCTTGGCCCGTAGTGCATGGATAATTTGTGGTCGTGACACTTAAGAATATCCTTGGCCGTAGTGCAAAGGTGATTCGATGATATGGATTATTTATTAAGCTGAGTCTCAGCGATAAAAGTGATGAAAAACATTTTAAATCATAGAAGATAGTAGATTTTATACTCTACTTGACTCTTCTAATGGATTGCTTGTTCCGCTGCAGTTAAAACTGATGTTTATTATATTTTATCAGATTAACACTGTTGAAGGCTAACGATATTTTATTCTGCATTATCGTAGTCATAGTATTTCTTGCTGGACTAGTTGAGCTCACCCTTTTCTTTCATTGTTCTCTTCAGGAAATTATAATGTAGCTTGGACTAGTCGGGGAACGGAGTGACGGTCCAGATGTTTGCATTAGTAGTCCTCACTATTCTGTGAAATAGTGTGATAATAAATGTATTGAGGACATATTTTGAGTTTGAATATTGTCTAGAAGACAATATTTGTATTAAAACTCAAAGCTCATGTTGTATATTTAAGTTTGTATTTGTATTCTATACCATGTATTTGGCTACTCAGAATGGGTGATGTATACCTATTTTGGGGGCATCACAGTTGGTATCAGAGCTTAGGGATATGATCCATGGCTAAGATGTGAGACAAGAACTAGGAGGGGAGAGACGGGGAATTCCTTCGCTAGCATGACCTACCTAAGTTTAATTGATATTTAATTGATCGGTCAGAGTATAGGGATAATATGTGGCATGTCAATTAACCCTTGTTTTGTGGCAGTGTTTGAGAATGACATCCGAGAATGTTGAGAATAGAAATGGACCACAGGAGACCATTGAGTCACCACAGATCAACACCTAGGATAATGTGCATCAGGAAGGCAATAATCCTCAGGTGAACAACAACACCAACCAAATGATGAACGACGGAATGTTTAGGGGCTTTCTGCAATTCATGCAACATCAGGCGAGAGAGACTCATGTCCAAAATGCAGGTGGAAACACTTGCAACTCTCGGACAGTCACCGCTAAGAAGTTCAAGGATCTGGGACCACTGGAGTTTATTGGAGAGCCAAAACCACTTAAGGCGGAGACGTGGATAAAGCAGATCACCAAGATATTTGATGTCTTGGGATGCTTCGAGGAGCAAAAGGTTCCCTTTGCCACCTTTATGTTGCGAGGAGAGGCAGATTACTGGTGGGAATCGGTAAAGCGTACTCAACCTGCCGCACTCAAAATGTCTTGGGAGAAGTTCCAAGAACTGTTCAACGACAAGTACTTTCCTGAAAGTATTTGTCACATGAAAGAGGTAGAGTTCATTAAGCTGGAGCAGAACAATATGACAGTATCGCAGTACGAAGCCAAGTTTGCCGAGTTATCTCAGTTTGCGTCATACTTAGTTTATAATGAGGAGAGAATGACGCGGATGTTTGTAAGAGGTTTAAAACCCGAGATACGTCAATATCTAATTTCTCACAAACTGTGTTTGTATTCAGATGTTGTAAATATGGCTCAGTTATTGGAGCGCGATAACGAGTCAACCTAACCAAGAGAAAGCAGTCGGCAAAATGATAATACCAGTGGTAGCAGTCATCAAAGCGGTGACAACAAACGTGGAGGGAATCAACATGCCAGAAATGGTAACCACTTCGGTGGTAATCATGGCCAAGACAATAAAAGTGGACATTTCAAGAAGAGGAGATTCAACAATGATGGAAAGACGTCAGCACCAGCACCCATTGTTAAGGATGGAGAACGATCACCTATTATATGCTTCAAATGCGGAGGGGAGGGACACATCAGTCCAAACTATGCACAACAGTCCAAAACGTGTTACAATTGTTGAAGAGAAGGTCACCTAGCTAGATTTTGTTGTACTGGGAAGCCAAGTTCAGTTGGAATGGTGACATCAAATGCCGTCCCAGATAAGTCAAAACCAGTAGTTCAAGGGAGAGCGTTTGTTGTGAAACGAGGTCATCACGGGTAAGCTTATCATAAACTCTAGTGAAGTCTATACCTTATTTGATACCGGTTCTATCCATTCTTTTATTTCTCATACTTGCGCTCAACGTTTAAATTTGACTCTGGAGAAATTAGACTTTGACTTATCTGTTGAAACTATGTTGGGAGAAACCTTCATTACATCCACTGTTTATAAGTCTTGTTTGGTTCAAATCGGTATGCTCACATTACCTGTCAATCTTATTTTATTTAAAATACTTGCATTTGACGTAATTCTAGGGATTAACTGGTTAACTAATCATCATGCAAAAATTGATTATTTTTGTAAGGTTGTTAGATTTCATATTCCTAACCAACCTATTATGCGAATTCAAGCAACCAAACCATTAAAATTAATCACTGTCATCTCAAGCCATAAAGCTATATATTTATTAAAAAACGGATGTAAAGCTTTCTTAGCTCATGTCACAGATTTAAACAAAAATACGTCAGATTTGAATGATATTTCTATTGTTAATCAATTTCCTGACGTATTCCCTGAAGCACTTCCTGATCTACCCCCAGAGCGTGAAGTTGAATTTTGTATCGACCTTGAACCCGGTACAAAACCCATTTCCAAAACCCTATATCGAATGGCTCCTATTGAACTTCAGGAGTTAAAGACCCAACTGCAGGAATTATTAGACATCGGTTTTATTCATCCTAGTACATCCCCTTGGGGTGCTCCTGTTCTATTCGTGAAGAATAAAGATGGGAGTATGCGACTTTGTATTGATTATCGGGATTTGAATCATGTCACCATAAAAAATAGGTACCCGTTGCCTCGCATTGATGACATGTTTGACAAGTTGCAAGGCGCAAAATTCTTTTCAAAGATTGATCTTCATTCTGGATATCACCAATTGAAGATTAAAACCAATGACATTCCAAAGACGACTTTCAGAACTCGGTACGGGAATTACGAATTCCTAGTCATGTCCTTTGGATTGACTAATGCTCCTGCTGCCTTCATGGATATGATGAACCAAGTATTCAAGAAATATTAGGATCATTTTGTGGTTGTCTTTATTGATAACATTCTCATATATTCCAAAAGCCGTGAAGATCATGAGAAACACTTGAGGCTGATACTCCAAAAGCTTCATGAAAATAAGCTTTATGCCAAGTTGAAGAAATGCGAGTTCTGGCTTGAAGAAGTAGCATTCTTTGGGCACGTAGTATCAAGACATGGAATATCTATTGACCCGGCAAATATTGAAGCAATACAAAGCTCGGAGCAACCTAAATCAGTGACCAAAGTACGTAGCTTTCTCGGCTTAGCTGGTTATTATCGGAGATTCGTAGAAGGGTTTTCTCGAATCGCTACTCCATTAACTCGGCTAACTCAAAAAGATACAAAATTCGGTTGGAGTGAGGAATGCGAGAAGAGTTTTCAAGAACTCGAGAGGAGACTCATTTCAGCACCTGTTTTGACAATACCATTTGGTTCGGAGGGATTTGTCATCTACAGTGATGCTTCAGGAAAAGGGTTAGGATGTGTTCTCATGCAACATGGGAAAGTCATATCCTATGCCTCTCGACAACTCAAAGAATATGATAGGAATTATCCTACTCATGATCTAGAGTTGGCAGTTGTTGTCTTTGCACTTAAAATTTAGAGGCATTACCTGTATGGGGAGAAAGTGGAGATCTATACGGATCATAAAAGTCTCAAATATTTCTTCACTCAAAAGGAACTCAATATGCGGCAACGATGTTGGCTCGAACTGTTGAAAGATTATGATCAAACCATTCAATACCATCCTGGAAAAGCGAACGTGGTAACTGACGCATTGAGTAGAAAATCATATACGGGTACAAGTGCGATATTGTCAACACAAAGGCCCATTTTATATGACTTGCAAAGGATGGAGATAGAGTTAAAGACTCCAGGGACCCATGTGATGATGGCGAATATACGAGTAGAACCGACTTTAATTGATAAAGTTAAAGCTGCTCAAGCTACAAACCTGGAGCTGATGCGTATGAGGAAGAAAGTGCAAGAAGGTGTGATCCCGAAAGCAAGAAGCGATGAAGAAGGAATACTTAGAGTCAACTCCAGACTTTGTGTTCCTAACGACCCTAATTTAAAGTATAAAATCATGATGGAGGCGTATAACATACTGTTTGCAATCCATCTTGGAAGTACCAAAATGTATCGTGATCTTCGACATACATTTTGGTGGAGAAATATGAAGAGAGAGATAGCGGAGTTTATCTCAAGGTGTTTAACTTGTCAACGAGTCAAGGCGGAGCATCAAGTGCCAAAAGGTCCATTGTAACCACTTAAAATTCTAGAATGGAAGTGGGAGCACATTACCATGGATTTAATTCTTTGGTCTTCCCAAGGTTTCTCAAGGCATAGATCTGATTTGGGTCATTGTTGATAGATTGACCAAGTCTGCTCATTTCTTACCTATCTGAAAAATTTTTCACTTGAACGTCTTGCTCAGTATATACATAAATGAGATTGTAAGATCAGATGTTATGCCGGTATCCATAGTTTCTGATCGAGACCCAAGATCCACTTCACGATTTTGGGTTAGTTTGCAAAAAGCTATGGGCACAGATTTATGATTTAGTTCGGCATATCATCCTCAAACGGATGGGCAGTCGGAGAGGACTATTCAAACCCTTGAAGATTTATTAAGACTTTGTGTCCTTGATTTCAAGGGAAGTTGGGACAAGTTCTTACCATTGGTGAAATTTTCCTACAATAACAGTTATCAAGCAAGTATCGGCATGGCTCCATTTGAGGCATTGTATGGAAGAAAGTGTCGTTCTCCAGTATGATGGGACGAGGTGGGTGAAGCAACATTGTTGGGACCAGAATTGGTACGTATGACTACGGAAAAAATTCAAATAATTCAGCAACGTATAAAAACCTCACAAGATCGACAAAAGAGTTATGCTGATATTTATCGAAAGGACGTTGAATTTGATATTGGAGATCATGTGTTGTTACGTGTTGTTCCATGGAAGGGAATAACGAGATTTGGAAAGAGAGGAAAGCTCAATCCTCGATTCATTGGCCCCTTTGAAATCCTTGACCGAGTAGGAACTGTAGCCTATAGACTCGCTTTACCGCCAAGTATGTCTCGTGTTAATAACGTTTTCCACATATCCATGTTACGTAAATATGTGGAAGACCCGAACCACATTATTAAGTTAGAACCAGACGAAATAGCGGAAGATTTAACGTATGAAGAGTTTCCTGTTAAAATCTTGGATAAGAAAGAACATATTCTACGCTCCAAGGTTATACCTCAAGTCAAAGTTTTGTGGAGAAACCACGATGTTGAGGAAATGACCTGGGAGTTAGAATCTGAAATGAGATCATGGTATCCTCACCTCTTCGTCATACCAGGTATGTACCCTAATTTCGAGGATGAAATTTCATAAGAAGTGGAGGTTGTAAGACCCCAACTTTTATGAATAAAGATGAATTTTCTATAAATATCATTTTTGAATATTATGGAGTGAATTTAATATAATGTTATAGTTGTGGGTAATATTTATAAATTTTGCAAAATAATGCAAGTTGTTATATTATATTCGATTGGTGGGGAAATATTCGTTTTAACGAGGGAATATTAAATGCGACGACACAATCATTAGTGGACCCCACAACGGAATTATTGTCGAATTGAGAAAGCGACAAAAATATCTT
The DNA here is from genome assembly GCA_020205615.1 of Panax quinquefolius. Classification (NCBI taxonomy): domain Eukaryota; kingdom Viridiplantae; phylum Streptophyta; class Magnoliopsida; order Apiales; family Araliaceae; genus Panax; species Panax quinquefolius. Next base: position 55,530,779 of record CM035170.1, read on the forward strand.
TTTATAAAAATAACGACGAAAGTTTTACCGTTAATGTTGAAACACCCGTGTTAAAAAATACGATGTCTGGCGTGGTTGCATAGTAGCACCACGGTATTGATTATTGATGCTTACGTGAGAAAGTCACTCGGTTTTGTTCAATTATTACTACAGATAATTGCTTTGCGTAGTATCTCACGTTATTTGATTCAATTATTGTCGATATTTTATATATTAGTAAATCAATAATTGAGATGACAAAGTTATTAATATTATTATTTGCAATATTGACGATGTCTAGAAGTTCTGTCAATGAGAGGTTTGGTCACCTAATTGCGCGCCAATAGGGAGAAATCCTTATTGGAAAGCCTCCTCTTTCCTAGGAACGACCTGGTTGTTAAATATTGCAAATTATAATAATAAGGATAAATATTGTTAAAAATATTGAGGGAATTTTTATAAAGTATTTATTTTATTTATGAACCCCCATTTATCCACTTTTCAAAATGATCGGTAGAAATTTATTCTTTATAATAAAGGTGGGGCCCACATGTGGAAGAAATGGATGAAATGAAAATGGGGTGGGGGAAAGTTTACGTGTTAGGGAGGATATTATATATATATATATATATATATATATATATATATAAACATGTGTTTGAAAAATTTAGGGAAGGAAAAAAATTTGCCTTTACCGTAAGGAAAAAGGTTATTGTTATTATATATATATATATATTATAAGTTTTGTTTTATTAGATTTAAAATAGAATATACTATATTTTATTTAAAGTTTTTATTTTATTAGAATATTTTATTGCATGCATAAATGAATATTAAAAATAAAAAATCAATCGAATTAATAGAATTAATTCACTCACCATATTGAATTCTTCTGTTGATTCGTGAGAAATTAAATTCAAATAGTATCCTTTCCATTGTTCTATAAATAGGATGCTTAATTAGAATTGAAAATCACACCAGAATCAGAGAATTCTTCTTTTATAATATTGAGCGTATTTCTTTAGAGTTTAAGGAAGCTTTGAGCATAGAAAACAGTTCAAGTTTTCTTCAAGAATATCCCCGCTATACTAGTTGAAATACACTTCTTTTCAAGGTAAGGGATGTTATTTTTGTTCAATATTCGCTTAAAATAATATTTTTTTCCATATTCTGTAGTATGTAAGTAATATTATTTCGTTTCAGATTTTGAATTTTATACTCATTTTGTTAAGTTTTGGCTTCTATACTCAATGAAATTAGTAGAATATCCTTGATATTTGTGCTTCATCCAGTATCTTTTCATGGAAATATTATTCTGAGCATTCTTGATAAGTTTTAACTTTTTTTATGTCGGGGTACTATTCACGGGGTTACTATTCCCGAAGTTACTATTCACAGGGTACTATTCACTCGATTACTATTCACCGGTCTTATTTCATGACAAAAATTGATTTCTTTTGGTCCAAATCATTTTTGATACAATATTATTCTTGAATTTTAATCCACAAAGCAGTATCATGTTGACAATTTGGACATTATTGAATTCTGGATAAATTAAATTATAAATCTTTAAAATTTATCCTTTACTTTCATTTAATTGAATTCTTATATCATTGTCATTATCCTCATGCTTTTATTGTTATGAAAGTCATCTATGGCCTGTAGTGCATAGATGAGCTTGGTATGATTATCAACAGGGATTATTCGGTATAATCATGACCGTAATGTTACAAATGATGTGGTAAAAGTCCTCATTGGCCCATAGTGCATTGATGGACAGTTGTTGGCATGATCATGACCATTGGTGAATACACGAATATCCTTGGCCCGTAGTGCATGGATAATTTGTGGTCGTGACACTTAAGAATATCCTTGGCCGTAGTGCAAAGGTGATTCGATGATATGGATTATTTATTAAGTTGAGTCTCAGCGATAAAATTGATGAAAAATATTTTAAATCATAGAAGATAGTAGATTTTATACTCTACTTGACTCTTCTAATGGATTGCTTGTTCCGCTGCAGTTAAAAATGATGTTTATTATATTTTATCAGTTTAACACTGTTGAAGGCTAACGATATTTTATTATGCATTATCTTAGTCATAATATTTCTTACTGGGCTAGTTGAGCTCACCCTTTTCTTTCATTGTTCTCTTCGGGAAATGAGAATATAGCTGGGACTAGTCGGGGAACGTAATGACGGTCCAGATGTTTGCATTAGTAGTCCTCAATATTCTGTGAAATAGTGTGATAATAAATGTATTGAGGACTTATTTTGAGTTTGAATATTGTCTAGAAGACAATATTTGTATTAAAACTCACAGCTCATGTTGTATATTTAAGTTCGTATTTGAATTCATGTATTTGGCGACTCAGAATGGCTGATGTATACCTATTTTGGGGGCGTCACATTCATTCTCTACTTGACTCTTCTAATGGATTGTTGTTTCCACTGCAGTTGTTGATCTAAAACTTGTTGTCTATTATATTCTATCAGATTTTTTCCTGTTGAAGACTAATGATAAATTGTTGTATATTATCTTAGTCATAATATTCTTTACTGGGCTAGTTGAGCTCACCCTTTTTTTTGTTCCATTTTTCTTCTCAGGAGGTGAGAACATAGCAGGAACTAGCCGGGGTATGGAGTAATGGTTCAAGATAGTTATTTTAGTAGTCCTCACTATTTTGTAAAATAGTGTATCAATAATTGAAATGAGGACTCCTTTTGAGTTTGTATACTATCTATTAGACAATATTTGTATTTAAACTCACAGTATATGTGTTGTCGTATTTTGCATGACAATTGTATTAATGAAGTTGTATTTGTTTCTGTACCATGTATTTGGCGACTCAGAATGGGTGATGTATACCTGTTTTGGGGGCGTCACAGGTGTAGACACTAGAAATTTTCTGTACACCTGTCACTAATATTGCAAGAGGACAGATTCGTCTTTCAAGAGGGAACCTTGGAAGACAGCTTACATCCAGTCCAGATACTATTAGAAGTTCAGCATCAACCCCGGAACACGCACCAAGAGTAACTGTGACGCCCCCAAAATAGGTATACACAACACCCATTCTGAGTCGCCAAATACATGGTACAAGAAGCAAACTACAACTTCAATAATACAAATGTCGTGTGAAATATGACAATATATACTGTGAGTTTAAATATAATATTGTCTTCTAGACAATATCCACACGCAAATAAATCCCCATCATAATTATTGATACATTATTTTACAAAATGGTGAGGACTACTAAACAACTCTCTAGAACCTTCATTCCATACCCCACTAGTACTCGCTACATTCTCATTCTAGCCTCACGAGAAGAAAAAATGGAACAACAAGGAAAAGGGTGAGCTCAACTAGCCCGATAAAGAATACTATGATTAAGATAATATACAACAAATTATCGTTAGTCTTCAACAGGGAAAATCGATAGAATACAATAGACAACAAGTTTCAGATCAATATTCGCAGTTGTAAATAATAATTCATAGAAGAGTTACGTGAGAATGAAATCTACTATAATCTATGAATTTAACAGATCCATCATCAATATTTTATCCTCGTAACATCAATCAATATTCATCTCAAATCAAATATTCATCTTTGCACTACAGCCAAAGATATTCATCAATCGGTCATGTTCATCTCAACACTGCTTCATCTTTGCACTAAAGGCCAAAGATATTCATCGATCGGTCGTGTTCATTTAAACACTGCTCATCTTTGCACTCTGTGCCAAAGATATTCTTCGAAATCATTCATCTTTGCACTACTGTGCCAAAGATATTCAATAATATCATCATTTAAGACCGAGGATGATGAAAATATTTTTAAAGAACGAATCCAAAGAAACAAAATGACAAGGATTAAGGATTAAGGATTCGTACTTTGTTTTATCCATGTCCAACAATACCTCAAAATAATCATAGTGGTGTAAAATTCAAGAATGATCAAAACATGGATACAATCAAAGCTAGTATCCGTAATAGATATTTTGACGAAAAGAAGAAATTTTATTTTTGGTGAATAGTGTCAGATACGTGAATAGTCTTGCCGTATCGTGAATAGTAACTCTGACACCAAAAGATAGAAATTCCACAAAAACATCTTCACGCTTCATGAATAGTACTCGTGAATAGTAACTCGTGAATAGTACCTCATGAATAGTAACTCGTGAATAGTAACTCATGAATTGTAACCCTACATGAAAAAGTTCCAAATTTGATAAAACTTCAGATCAACATTTCAAAGATAATGATATTGAAGAAATAATATCATTACGAAAAAAATAATATCCCTTACCTCAAAGAATCGATTTTCCGGAAGGAAAGGTGGGAAGTGATCTTTGAATGAAACTTGTATCTTTGAATAAATGACTCTCAAAGTATCTAAATACTCACAAAATACGCTCAATAATATAGAGAGAGAAAGAGAGAAAACTTTGTTTCTGGTGTGATTTTCAATTCTAACTTAGCCCTCTATTTATAGGAAAATGTTAGCCCGCCGAAGCAGACTTGACCTGCTACCTGATGGCTTTACCTGCTACTATTGCCACCCACCACATTTGAAATAAAATTCAGCACATTTTTTCACCAACCACAAGTGGGGCCCACCAATTCTAGAATTTTCCACCAAAATCATTTATAACCTAATTTCTGAATCAGTCACCTCTTAAAATTCATAATAAATTATACGCTCATCTTTAACGGTTCAAAATTTGTGGACATATACTCAACTTATATATGTATAACATATCCAAAAATTACAACGATCCAACGGTCGGATTAAATATTGTAACTTACACAATAAAGTCATAATAACAATCGATTTGATCTTTTAATACCTCCAATCCGACAAAATACAAATAAAACATCTCAGCATTAATTCCTTCATTAATAACCACATAAATAAATCCATCATTTATATTCATATAAAATAAATATTTCCTTATCATATGAATCAATAATTAATTATTCCCAAATAATATTACAGAATCACAATTATGACAACCAGGCAGTTCCCAGGAAAGAGGGGGCTTTCCAATAAGGATCTCTCTCTCTTCTTGGCGCATGATTAGGTGACCAAACCTCTCCTTGAGCGAACTTTCTAGACATTGCCAATAATGTTATCTAATAATATTATTCAAATAATATGAATTATTGATCGATAATGGGAAATCTTGTGTAAAGGACAATTATTGAAATAAATGATAATATAAAATACCAACGCAAAGAATTATTGAATCAATAAAATAAAATAATCGAATAAGATAATTCTTAACAATTATTGAGTAGTGCCTTCTTACGTAAGGATCAATAATTGATGCAATACCGTGTGCTACTGTTCAACAACGCGTATTAGTGTGTTTTAACCACCGGGTATTCCAACAGTCTTAACGGTAACAACTACGCCGTTATTTTTAACCAACCTATATTTGTCGTTTTCTTCATCCAATCGCTTTCCGTTATGGGGCCCACACACGGTCAACTATAGTCGTATTTAAATATTCCCAAAAGATCTAATATTCCACGACCAAACGAATATTCCCCGACAAAAATGAATATTTTATAACCACTTGCTTATTTTGAAATATTTGCGTATTTAACCCCTAACTATCCACATTAATCAAATCAACCCTTAATATTTCAAAATAATAAATAAAGGAAATTCCTTTTTATTAAAAAAATTCGGGGTCTTACAACCTCCCCTCCTTATGAAATTTCGTCCTCGAAATTGGCGTCGACGATACTAGTATTTCGAAAAGGTGAGGATACCTCGCTTTCATTTCGCTTTCCAATTCCCGGTCATTTCCTCTATAGCATGATTCCTCCACAAAACTTTAACTTGTGGTATGACCTTTCTTGGCGTGGGACATGCTCCTTCCTATCCAAAATCTTGATAGGTACCTCCCATACGTTAAGTCTTCGGCTATCTCGTCCGGTTCTAACTCAATAACATGGTTCGGGTCTTTCACATATTTACGAAGTACAGATATGTGAAACACATTATGAACACGAGACATACTTGGAGGTAACGCAAGTCTATAGGCTACATTTCCTACTCGGTCAAGAATTTGAAATGGACCAATAAATTGTGGATTTGAGCTTTCCTCTCTTCCCAAATCTTGTAACTCCCTTCCATGGAGCAACTCGTAATAATACTAAATTCCACGTCCTTTCGATGAAGATCCGCATAACTCTTTTGTCGATCTTGTGCCGTTTGTATACGTTGTCGAATCATTTGGATCTTTTCGGTAGTCATACGTACTAACTCGGGTCCCAACAATGTTGCTTCCCCCACCTCATCCCAACATATTGGAGAACGACATTTTCGTCCATATAATGCTTCAAATGGAGCTACACTTATACTTGCCTGATAACTGTTGTTGTAGGAGAATTCTACCAATGGTAAATACTTATCCCAACTGCCCTTGAAGTCTAGGACACAGAGTCTTAATATATCTTCAAGAGTTTGAATAGTCCTCTCTGATTGTCCGTCCGTTTGGGGATGGTATGCCGAACTAAATCGCAAATCCATGCCCATAGCTTTTTGTAAGCTAACCCAAAATCGTGAAGTGAATCTTGGGTCACAATCCGAAACTATGGATACAGGCATGCCATGCAACCTCACAATCTCATTTACGTACATACTAGCAAGACGTTCAAGGGAATAAGTCTCCGTGATCGGCGAAGAAATGAAGCGATTTGGTTAATCTATCAACAATAACCCAAATAGCATTGATGCCTTGAGAAACCGTAGGAAGACCCGTAATGAAAAATCCATGGTAATGTGTTTCCACTTCCATTCCGGAATCTCAAGTGGTTGCAACGGACCCTTAGGTACTAGATGCTCCGCCTTTACACGTTGGCAAGTTAAACACATCGAGATAAACTTTGTAATCTCTCTCTTCATATTGTTCCACCAAAATGTATGTCAAGATCACGATACATTTTAGTACTTCCGTGGATGGATTGCAAATGGTGTATTGTGTGCCTCCATCATAATCTTGTACTTCAAATCAGAGTCGTTAGGAACACAAAGTCTAGAGTGGACTCGAAGTATTCCTTCTTCATCAATTCTCGCTTCCGGAATAGCTCCTTCTTGTACTTTCTTCTTCATACGCATCAGCTCCGGGTCGGTGGCTTGAGCAACCTTAACTTTTTCTATTAAAGTTGGCTCTATGCATATCGCACTCGTTCCCGCATATGATCTTCTACTCAACACGTCAGCTACTACGTTCGCTTTTCCAGGATGGCATGGTCAGAACATGTGCTGAAATGAGTCTCCTCTTGTGTTCTTCGAAGCTCTTCCCACAATCCTTGCTCCATTCGAACTTTGTATCTCTACGAGTCAGCTGCGTTAATGGAATAGCGATTCGAGAATATCCTTCAACGAATCTCCGATAATATCCAACTAAGCCTAGAAAGCTACGTATTTCGATTACTGACTTAGGTTGCTCTCAACTGTGACTCATATCCCAATCTTGGATAGCACGTCACAATGACACCTATCAGTTTACTATCGCATCGAATATGACGTCCCTACGGAGAGTTCCCTGCTTAGGTGAATTCCAAAAGGAAGTCACAAGATAAAGGCTCAGTACCAAATTCTATAGTTGAATTTTTAACTCCGAAGTTCAATAGGAGCCATTCGATATGAGATTTTAGAAATGAGTTTTGTCTGGGGTTCAAAGTTGATACAAAATTTAATATCGGGCTTTGGGAGTAAGCCAAAAATTCTTCAGAAATACGTCGGAAAAATCAATAACAACAGAATATTATTCAAATCGGACGTGTCTTTATTCAAATCCATAACATGGACTAAGAAAATTTGACATCCGTAATAAACGAATGACTTCATGGCTTGATATGAAAATGTTTGACTACAATGGTTTGATTGCTTGAATTCAATAACAGTTGCTTAGGAATATGAAAACTAACAACCTTACAAAATAATCAATTTCGGCATGATGAGTAGTTAACCTTAAAATCACATCAAAAACAAATATCTCTATAGAAATAAGGTTAACGGTAATGTGACAAAGGCCAACTGAATCAAGCAAGATTTTTAAACAACGGATGTAATGAAAGTTTCTCCTAATGGAGTCTCCACAGATAGGTCAAAGTTTAATTTCTCCGTAGTCAAGTTCAAACGTTGAGCGCAAGCAAGAGAGATAAAAGAATGGGTAGAACCGGTATCTAGTAAGGTATAAACTTCACAAGAATTTATAATTAACTAACCCGTGCTAACTTCGTTCGGGTTCCTTGCTTTTTGAGAAGTCACGAAAAACGCTCTACCAGTAATCGTTGACTTTGACTTTTCTGTATCCGCCTCTGGTGCCAATGTCCCAACTGGACTTGATTTCGCTATAGGACAAAATCGAGCTATGTGACCATCTTTTCCACAACTAAAACATACCTTGGAAGGCTTTGAACAGTTTGACCTTATATGTCCCTCCTCTCCGCATCTGTAGCATCTAACTGGCGATCGTTCTCTTCCCCTAGAATTTGTTGATGGTGCTTGCCGACGTGTCTTACCGTCATCGTTAAATCTTCTCTTTTTAGATTGGACATCTCTTTCCATAATATCAACGCGTCGTATGCTTTTTACCCATGCATCACTCATTCTTACTGCTCGAGTTATTTCTTCTTTCAGCTCAGATTCCAGCTTTATCATCTTATACTCTGCCAAAGAGTGCTTCAGTTCAAGCATCACATATCGGGTAACACAAGCTTGAATCGTTGCATCCTTTTGCTCCATGATTGCTGCAATTCTTGACACCGCTTCTTCTAACTCATGAATTCGATTTTACAATTCTATATTTTGATCATAAAATACCTCTAATAAACTCTCTTCGTGTACCTCTTCTTCTTCTTCTTCCTCACTCTCACCGTTTACCTCTGCGACTATCTCGGGTGTGAACTATCAATTCTTCACTCACCACACGGATATCTCTAATTCCTTCTTCACGACATCACATTATCCTGGTCATGCGATTATAGGTGTCTCCACGATCTCATTCACTCCATTGTTAACGTTTCAATGACCATTCTTAAAACTATCATAAAACAAGGGTTAATTAAGGAAATCAATATATCACATAATATCCCTATATACTTGACCAACTAACAAATAAGCTTAGGTAGGACACACTAGCTGGCGGATTTACTCGCTCTCCCTCCTAGTTCTATTCCCCGATCTCCGCCAGAGATCATATCCCTAAGCTCGATACCAAATCGTGGCGCCCCCAAAATAGGTATACACAACACCCATTCTGAAATGCCAAATACATGGTACAAGAAGAAAACTACAACTTCAATAATACAAATGTCGTGTGAAATACGACAATATATAATGTGAGTTTAAATATAATATTGTCTTCTAGACAATATCCACACGCAAATAAATCCCCATCATAATTATTGATACATTATTTTACAAAAATGGTGAGGACTACTAAACAACTCTCTCTAGAACCTTCATTCCATACCCCGACTAGTACTTCGCTACATTCTCGCCTCCCCGAGAAGAAAATGGAACAACAAGGAAAAGGGTGAGCTCAACTAGCCCAAAGAAGAATACTATGACTAAGATAATATACAACAAATTATCGTTAGTCTTCAACAGGAAAAATCGATAGAATACAATGAGACAACAAGTTTCGGATCAATATTCGCAGCCGAAATAATAATTCATAGAAGAGTTACGTAGAGAATGAAATCTACTATAATCTATGAATTTAACGGTTCATCATCAATATTTTATCCTCAGTAACATCAATCAATATTCATCTCAAATCAAATATTCATCTTTGCACTACTGAAGCCAAAGATATTCATCAATCGGTCATGTTCATCTCAACACTGCTCATCTTTGCACTAAAGGCCAAAGATATTCATCGATCGATCATGTTCATTTAAACACTGCTCATCTTTGCACTACAGGGCCAAAGATATTCTTCGAAATCATTCATCTTTTTACTACGGCCAAAGATATTCAATAATATCATCATTTAAGGCGAGGATGATGAAAATATTTTTAAAGAACGAATCCAAAGAAACAAAATGACAAGGATTAAGGATTAAGGATTAGTACTTTGTTTTATCCATGTCCAACAATACCTCAAAAATAATCATAGTGGTGTAAAATTCAAGAATGATCAAAACATGGATACAATCAAAGCTAGTATCCGAATAAATATTTTGGACGAAAAAGAAGAAATTTTATTTTTGGTGAATAATCTCAGATACGTGAATAAAGTCTTGTATCGTGAATAGTAACTCCGACACCAAAAGATAGAAATTCCACAAAAACATCTTCACGCTTCATGAATAGTACTCGTGAATAGTAACTCGTAAATAGTAACTCATGAATAGTAACTCGTGAATAGTAACTCATGAATTGTAACCCCGACATGAAAAAGTTCCAAATTTGATAAAAACTTCAGATCAACATTTCAGCATAATGATATTGAAGAAATAATATCATTACGAAAAAAAAATAATATCCCTTACCTCAAAGAATCGATTTCTTGGAAGGAAAGGCTCAAGTGATCTTTGAATGAAACTTGATCTGAACAAAGAACTCTCAAAGTATCTAAATACTCACAAAATACGCCAATAATGTAGAGAGAAAGAGAAAAACTTTGTTTCGTGTGATTTTCAATTCTAACTTAGCCTTCTATTTATAGAAAAATGTTAGCCCACCAAGCGACTTGACTCAAGCTACTGATGGCTTTACACCGCTACTATTGCCACCCACCACATTTGAAATAAAATTCAGCACATTTTTTTCACCAACCACAAGTGGGGCCCACCAATTCTAGAATTTTCCACCAAAATCATTTATAACCTAATTTACGAATCATCACCTCTTAAAATTCATAATAAATTATACGCTCATTTTTAACGGTTCAAAATTTGTGGACATATACTCAACTTATATATGTATAACATATCCAAAAATTACAACGATCCAACGGTCGGATTAAATATTATAACTTACACAATAAAGCTGTAATAACACCGATTTGATCTTTTAATACCTCCAATCCGACAAAATACAAATAAAACATCTCAGCATTAATTCCTTCATTAATAACCACATAAATAAATCCATCATTTATATTCATATAAAATAAATATTTCCTTATCATATGAATCAATAATTAATTATTCCCAAATAATATTACAGAATCACAATTATGACAACCAGGCAGTTCCCAGGAAAGATGGGGCTTTCCAATAAGGATCTCTCCTTACTGGCGCGCAATTAGGTGACCAAACCTCTCCTTAGACAGAACTTTCTAGACATTGCCAATAATGTTATCTAATAATATTATTCAAATAATATGAATTATTGATCCGATAATGGGAAATCTTGTGCGATGACAATTATTGAAACAAAGAATAATATAAAATACCAACGCAACAATTATTGAATCAATAAAATAAAATACTGAACAGTAATTACTGTAACAATTATTGAGTAGTGCCTTCTTACGTAAGGATCAATAATTGATGCAATACCGTGTGCTACTGTTCAACAACGCGTATTAGTGTGTTTTAACCACCGGTATTCCAACAGATCTTAATTGGTAATAACTACTGCCGTTATTTTTAACCAACCTATATTTGTCGTTTTCTTCATCCAATCGCTTTTCGTTATGGGGCCCACACATGGCTGCGCCGTCGTACGAATATTCCCAGACAGTACGAATATTCCACGACCAAACGAATATTCCCCGACAAAAATGAATATTTTATAACCACTTGCTTATTTTGAAATATTTGCGTATTTAACCCCTAACTATCCACATTAATCAAATCAACCCTTAATATTTCAAAATAATAAATAAAGGAAATTCCTTTTTATTAAAAAATTTCGGGGTCTTACAGTAACAGTTCCAACCTCAGAGATAACCCCGAGGTATGCGGGTACAATACCAGAACACACACTGGAGAAGACTGATTAATCTCGGAGATAACCCTGAGGTATCCAGTCTCAGTCCCAATCATGGGAATAGCTACCAACCTTGGTGATATCCCCAAGGAATGTAGTTTCAGCGATAACCCCGAAAATGTTTGTTTCAAATGCAACCAGCTTCAATCTCGGCGCTCACAATGAGATACTCAGTACCAACCTGGAGATAACACTGGGAGGACATGCACACCTCAGAATTGACCCTGAGGACCTTCAACACTTGCAGCAGTCCAATCTCAGCAATAACCCTGAGCAACGTCTACTTTATCAGCCCAAACCGGTGATAACTTCGGTAAAGGAGCCAAGGCATCATCTTGCCACTCTAAGGCCACATCACGTCGTCTCAACATCTCATACATATATTTCTACACCACGATGTCCTATAAGAATCCAGGAGAACCAATCCCGAGTGACTATTGTGCGGGGTAACGGATAAAATTTGAATCTTGAAGACCGGAGGGCCTCGTCCTATCTTCAATGACTTCGACAACGACAGTCCGAAATAGGTCTTGTATACCTCAATCGGATGCCCGGATTGCAATTCTGAAAGTTCGAACGGACATTACAGTGCCCGAGTGCACGTACTACGAGACGACCCGACCCGACCCAAGAAACCCGGGGCAACCCGGGAAGCCTCAGGTATACCTGCGGCTCCCCCCTCTATTAATAGAGGGCTTGGGGTGGCCATTTTAGGAAGAGAAAGAGCGAGGAAGCCCTGTCAAATTTGCTCCGTACTTGCAATATACTGAGTGTTTTCCCATTTTAAACACTTGTGAGCTCACATATAGCTACTTTTGTACCGGTGGGAGCCGAGTTTCATCCATTTTAAAGATATAGGAGTCTTCTTTGGCAGCCCACTGTAAGCCTTCTCACACACTTTAAAGCCTTTCTCTTCATCTCTGCACACACCCTTCTTCACGTTGAGAGTCGTGTTGCGTGTGTTTGTCCAGACTTCGGTCCGTGATTTTTATTTCAGTTTGTATATACATATATATTTATATATATATATGGACTAACATTATCGAGTTATGCCTCGATTGAACCTGAACTTAAATTGGAGTTTCCTCCGTGAATTTAAGTTTAAACTTTATTAGTTATTAATAAAAGTTTCCTCCGAATTTTTATTAATATTATTATCCCCCATGGAGGTGCTTCGTGTGTTTATTAATTTTCGTTTTTATATAACCTACTAGGATGATTATAAATCGGGAGTATTCATGCGCTTTAGGAATCATATGATCACAGATTCATCTACTTGAGCTAGATTGATGGACATTTTCAATAAGAATTTTCAAGACTAAAAATTTAAAGTTTTAAAGAATTAGATTAATAAAAGGAAAAATATTTTATGGGTTTAAATCGCGAAATAGGCACTATTCATCCGTTTACGCTTTCAGATTTATTTTTTCTAGAAATTCGAGAAGTGATAGATTCATCGTTTAATTTATTTTGAAATTTTGAAGTGATGATGGAATATTCGATAATATTTAATATTTTAGTTATGGCAAAAACAAAGTTTTACGCTTCTGGACTCAAAACCTAAGGGTTAGGAAAAGTGAGTTCAGAATTTTATGATCACGTATAATAATTAGGGTTATTATGCGTGAGAGATATGAGTATGATATGAAGTATTATACGAGGATAGTACGAAGATTATTACGACATATAATACGAATATCGTCTGAAACATATCTGAAGAGATTACGAGAATACGAGAATAGAATCGTAGAATACGATTAGTCTTAATGGACTTTGAGTTCATGGACTTTGTAGAATCTAATTGGACTTGGATTATGTCAAGCCCAACGCTTTGTGAAATCAAGCCCAAGATAGGCCCAATAAGAATTATGGTTAAGGCCCAAACCAAGAAAAGAAACTGCGGATCGAACCGATGGGTAAACGGTTGGGTAATAACCAATGGGGCAACCCATGGGGTGACCCATGGGGCAAGAGGGGCGGCCACTTGGCCACCAAGTAAACTTGGTGGCTAAGTCTTGGAGGAGGTGGGAATAGTAAGGAGGCTAAGGGGGCGAAATGACTAAAATGCCCTTAGCTTTGAAAATCTATAAATAGTAAGCTCATTTCATTGTTTTGTGATTTTGAAAATCCTAGACATTTGAGAGAGAGAGAGAGAGAACTCGGATGGGAGGGAGAAGGAAGGACATGAGCATGAATGATCGGATCGAAAGAGTTCGTGAAATAGAAAAGCTTGCAAATCGCCGGCTTTGTCTAGCGGGAGAAAAATAAGAAGAAGAGGTAAACTAAAACCTAGTTTCTTATAATATTTTCTTTAAGTTTAATATGTTTAAAACCTAGCGTAATGAGAATAGAGAGAAGATGATGTTAGAAATGATTTCATATGGTTGAAATCATGAGAAAAGAAGAAATAAGAACTTAGAAATTTAGTTTATAAATTTCTTAAGGAAGTATAAGATTCGTAATGAATTAGAGCGATCCGAATGGATTATATGAATAAGTAGGTGAAATAAGTAAGGAATAATGTTCTATAACATCAAATTCCAATTAAAAGTGGAATCGTAATCCAAAATATCGATTAAAATGAAGAACGAACGAAGAACACGCGAAGAACACGAAGAACGTTGTTGATGGACAAATTTAAAACCATCATAATTTAATTGTTGTTGATGGACAAGTTTAAAACCATCATGTATAAGTTAGTTGCTTCTTGCTTGGTTAAGATCGGTAGAAACATTCATGAAGAACGGATTAAAACTTAGCTATAACGAGGTTATGGCGAAATTTTTGTAAAAGACGAACGAGAATTAGAAAGTTAGTAAATGAACCCGATTGGGTAGGGTTTCATAGGAAAGTGAGAAAATGTAGAAAATGTGAGTCATGGACTCAAGAACGAACGAGTTCCGAGTTCGGATGACCGAATTACGGACGAACAAACGAAGAGCGTTAAAAGCGTAAAAATGAACGAAGGGTAAAGATTAAGCCAATCGAATGTCACATTAATGGATTCAGAACAAAGTTTTGTCCGAGGGGTATTGAAGTACGTAAGATAAGGAAGAGAATGGCTTTGGAACGACCTCATTCTGAGTTATAACAAATAAGTTATGGAAGTGAGAAGTAAGCGTCTCGGAATGATCAAAGACTTAGAAGAATTTTTCAAGAATTAGGACTTGGCGCGCCTAACAACAATGCCTTATAATAAGTAGTGGCAACTGCAGAGCACTGACCGAGGAGCCGGTATTGCTGCCATGCATGCGAAATAGGAATAATAAAGAGAGAGAGAGGGCGCCATGCATAGCAGGTGTTGAAAAAAAAGCCGAAGAGAGCTTTTAACTTCTTTCGACTCTTGGGGAAATGTAAGGGATGATAAAGAATATAATATTCAACTAATGTAACACTTAATCAAGTGATGTAAACCTTTATTAAAGGTTGAACATATAGATTAAACAAGATTAAATGACAAAGAATTTAATCACGGGATTACGTGTAGATATCCGGGGATAGTAGTCGCATGATAAGCGAACGTGAGGATTGCTATGGTTGTGATTCCTTAGGCGTTGAGTGACGAGGTAATGAATAACATTTCGATGTTATGTCATGATAAGGAGAGATAAGTGTGAAGCGTATAGACGCTGTGAACGCAACGTCGTTGCGATGGACGCTTGGTCTTAGCATACAATGATCGGTATGGCTTTGACACTAAGAACGAGTAATGAACATGGGGTTCATATAATGGATAACGAAAGTATTAAATAGTATATGAATTATTTAGAAAGCCGTAATGAACGATAATAAGATTAATGAAAGCCGAATGTGATTCGATAAAGAATGAATCCGGAGGGATGACATTTAGTTATTAAAAAGCCGTAAGGAATAAGAAATTGACTTAATCGAACATTATAATAGTTCGTATAAGTTAAGAGAAGTTAGGTTGTGGTACAATCGTAACCTTTGATGGTTGACATATGGGAGCTGGGCTAAACAATTCCTTTAGAGAGCGAAGGTATATACAAAACTGGCAACCGATCTAACTTAGTGTGATGGCAGTGTAGATGAGCCGAGAACTTGTTTGTTGGTTGTTTGTGGGAAACCACTCAGAGTACCATATGGACTACTAGCGAGAGAGCGCGATGTGTCTTTGAGTCCTAGAAGAAGTTATAAGAAGAAGATAAGAATATAAATCATCGAAGATGATGAGCGTATGAGTAAGACATCTCAAGTATGTCATAAAAACCGTAAAAATAGTAAAGGAAGTTAGTCGCGTATACTTATATTGCAAAACGCGAACCCTAAGAAGTAAAGTTAAGTAAACCAATGACGTAAGTTCAATATATGACTAA
Source organism: Panax quinquefolius (assembly GCA_020205615.1). NCBI lineage: Eukaryota > Viridiplantae > Streptophyta > Magnoliopsida > Apiales > Araliaceae > Panax > Panax quinquefolius. Next base: position 55,547,070 of record CM035170.1, read on the forward strand.
TTGGTGTTTATGTTTTCTCCATATGTGTGTGATATAGGAATTGAAATGAAGCGGTTCGGCGTGGTATGTAGGCGTTGTGGCGTAAAAGCAAGTTTCTAACTTCATTCATATTGCATGAATGTTAGTTTCTTAAACTTCTCAGATGTTGTACTTGAGAAGTCTTGTCTATGTGTGTATGTGCGATGTATGTACAAGGTGTTAGAATGTATGAGGCTTTGAGCCACAATTTGAACACTTCGGTGTTTCTATGATATGAATTGTTCTGTGATTGAGCTGTTCAATACAAGTATGTTCTATTTATACATGAATCGTTATTGTTAAGTCTGTGCTAATGATTCTAGCCAGACAGGATGTGTATGAAAAAGGTAGAGGGATGAAAGTATTTCAAAGAGAAAATGATTGATGTTTTAAGATGATAGGAATCGAGACTATTCCTATTATTCAAGCTGCTTCATAACCTTTGTTCGGTTATAGAAGTTCTAAAGAAATGTTTTAATTCTGAAGTTGTTTGTTCAACTGTTATGACTTGCTGGGCAATTGAATGCTCACACTTGCTTTAAATGAAAAACAATTTTCAGCGAACAAGGTTAGAAGAACTTAAGGATCCCGTAAAGATCAAGCTGACGGTATCCAGATGCAGTACCATTCAGAAGGTGAATGAGCGAGAAGATCAAGTGAAGACTTGTAATGTAAAAAGATAGAATTTAATTATAGACTAGTTTAATGAACTGTTATGTATCCTTGGTGGCGGATAAAAGTCACTCTTGTAAGAAGAAATGAATAATGTATTTATCATTATTTGTAATAAAAAAGAGGTCATAAGGTTCGAACACAGGATTTGAGAGTGTATGTCGTTATATTGCATTATATAATGATGTATGTTGGATGAATGATGTACTCGTGATGTACGGAATCCGGGTGTGAAGATAGACCGGATTTCGGGGCGTCACAAGTTGGTATCAGAGCTGATAGGTTATAAACCTTAGGTAGGAGTACCTAAGACTATAATCGTAGAGAGAAGGACAAAAAGATCACCACGTGATCATATTGACTCGTAGTAACAGATGAGCTGTTAAACGAGGAATGATTTATAGCAAAGGCTATGAATGAAGGGTACTATGAAGTAGTACGGGAAGAAGAACTTAGAATGAGTTATGAAGGATAGTATATGAATTAAAGAAAATTCATATTAAGTAGAGAGAGATTTAGAAGTTGTAAAATTTCAATTGAGGACTCATGTGATAGCTGAGTTGTATGAACCTTTGTTATGGGCAGAGGTTTGTGCTTGGTGTAACAACTTCTTAGCTTATTACAGTGATAATCATTGGAATTGGTCGCATATATCAAGATGTATATATGCGAGAAGGTGAATCTTTTCTCATGTATATACTTGATAGGTAGAGAACGATAAGGTAGAGTGCGAGTTCTTGAAACTCATACTTATGGTAAGTTAAGTGACTCATAATAATATGGGTATGTTTTCGAGCGTCTCGGCGAATGGGCGCTTATAGTGCATGCGGATGTTCTTAAACTCATATTATTGTGGAAAGTTCTGAACTCATAATGTGTGGTAAGTTGATGGGTATACTTAAGGTATAGGAATGTTTAGTCTGAAAATGAGTTGTTTTCAGTAGGCTTAGTATTTAAGGTGCTAGAGAAGATTAAGTATTGTCGCAGTAAGACAATGAAGGAAGATGAAGAAATAGGATATTCCAAGTCATCTAGCTATGCTAGATTTCGAACTTTATTGAACTCGTGTTGATATGTACTTTGAAAAGGAAAGAATTGGTTCAACTTTTGGAATCAATAGAATTTTTAAAAGAGCTATTCTTGGTATGTCTATGCTAATTGCTTTGGATAGACAGAAATTGATTTAAAATATTCAAAATGAATTTTATATCATCTGTGCATTCGATGCAAGGGTGGTAAAACGATGGAGTTGTTAATACAATTGAACCTGGTGTTGGATGTGATCTTAGGATCAACAACCCGCTATGGTATGATGTATAATGATGAAGTCACAAACCCACGAAGTCCTCAATGTCTTGTAAAAAGTACTGCGGTATCATGACGCCATAAAACGTTTTGATGAATTGCGAAAAGAATTTAAGGAAGTAGTCGATGTCAATTGAGTTGACTAGACGAATGTTCTAGTTGATATCCAATTTATTGGTATGGTCTAAGCTACTTGATTCGGCTAGACAAATGGTATGTCATCGAGATTTCTTTGAGAACTTGTGCCAAACCAAATTGTTTTGGTGCGGAATCTAATGATTTAGTCTGAGGAGAACATGGAAGAGGTAGTTACTTTCTTTGTGATTGTAAACTGACCGTTAAAGAAGGGCTTACGGTGAAATGCTGTTTAACCTAGTAAGAGTTCATGGTCGATTTGACCCCTCAGCAAAAGTATGAAAAGTTTTAAGAGGAAATTTTATATTCCTCGTTATTCCTTCTGCTTCATGATTCTTGATATGTTATGGGGGTTAGGAATGAGGGAAAGATAAGAACTCCGTTGAAGAGAAGTTGAGAAGAAAGGTAGGCTAAAATTTCGAGGATGAAATTCTGTGAAGAAGGGGTGAATGTGATGACCCGGGTAAGGGTGTGGTTTTAAGAAATTAGAGGATGGAATTTTTATAAGTGGGGAAGAGTGTAATGACGACCGAAATTCGGGTTGTCCGAATTTAAGTTTAAAAATTAGTTATTAATAAAAGAAATTTTTATTAATATTATTATGTTTATGTGTTTATTAATCGTTCTATAACCTAGGATGATTATAAATCGGGAGTATTACAGCTACGAGCTAGATTGAAGCGAATAAGAATTTTCAAGACAAATAAAAAGTTTTAGAACAAAAAATTTTTCGGGGAAAAAAGGCGAAATAGGCACTATTCATCCGTTTACGCTTTCGGAGATTTATTTTGAAATTCGAGAAGTGATAGATTACGTTTAATTACGAGGCGTGATGGAATATTCAATAATATTTTAGATTATGGCAAAAACAAAGTTTTACGCTGGGACTCAAAACCTAAGGGTTAGGAAAAGTGAGTTCGAGAATTTTATGATCACGTATAATAATTAGGGTTATTATGCGTGAGAGATATGAGTATGATATGAAGTATTATACGAGGATAGTACGAAGATTATTACGACATATAATACGAATATCGTACGAACAATATACGAAGAGATTACGAGAATACGAGAATAGAATGCGTAGAATACGATTAGTCTTAATGGACTTTGAGTTCATGGACTTTGTAGAATCTAATTGGACTTGGATTATGTCAATCCCAACGCTTTGTGAAATCAAGCCCAAGATAGGCTCAATAAGAATTATGGTTAAGGCCCAAACCAAGAAAAGAAACATGGATCGAACCAGGTGGGTAAGCGGTTGGGTAATAACCATAATGGGGCAACCCATGGGGTGACCCATGGGGCAAGAGAAGGACCTTACTTGGCCACCAAGTAAACTTGGTGGCTAAGTCTTGGAGGAGGTGGGAATAGTAAGGAGGCTAGGTGGGGGCGAAAATGACTAAAATGCCCTTAGCTTTGAAAATCTATAAATAGTAAGCTCATTTCATTGTTTTGTGATTTTGAAAATCCTAGAAATTTGAGAGAGAGAGAGAGAACTTTCGGATGGGAGGAGAAGGAAGGACATGAGCATGAATGATCGGATCGAAAGAGTTAAATGAAATAGAAAAGCTTGCAAATCATGAAAGCTTTGTCTAGCGGGAGAAAAATAAGAAGAAGAGGTAAACTAAAACCTAGTTTCTTATAATATTTTCTTTAAGTTTAATATGTTTAAAACCTAACTTAATGAGAATAGAGAGAGATGATGATAGAAATGATTTCATATGGTTGAAATCATGAGAAAAGAAGAAATAAGAACTTAGAAATTTAGTTTATAAATTTCTTAAGGAAGTATAAGATTAAGTAATGAATTAGAAGCGATGCGAATGGATTATATGAATAAGTAGGTGAAATAAGTAAGGAATAATGTTCTATAACATCAAATTCCAATAAAAAGTGAAATCGTAATCCAAAATATCGATTAAAATGAAGAACGAGCGAAGAACACGAAGAACACGTGAAGAACACGAAGAACGTTGTTGATGGACAAATTTAAAACCATCATAATTTAATTGTTGTTGATGGACAAGTTTAAAACCATCATGTATAAGTTAGTTGCTTCTTGCTTGGTTAAGATCGGTAGAAACATTCTTGAAGAACGGATTAAAACTTAGCTATAATGAGGTTGTGGCGAAATTTTTGTAAAAGATGAACGAGAATTAGAAAGTTAGTAAATGAACCCGAGTGGGTAGGGTTTCATCGGAAAGTAATAAAATATAGAAAATGTGAGTCATGGACTCAAGAACAAACGAGTTCCGAGTTCGGATGACCGAATTACGGACGAACAAACGAAGAGCGTTAAAAGCGTAAAAATGAACGAAGGGTGAAGATTAAGCCAATCGAATGGCACATTAATGGATTTAGAACAAAGTTTTGTCCGAGGGGTATTGAAGTACGTAAGATAAGGAAGAGAATGGCTTTGGAACGACCTCATTTCGAGTTATAACAAATAAGTTATGGAAGTGAGAAGTAAGCGTCTCAGAATGATCAAAGACTTAGAAGAATTTTTCAAGAATTAGGGCTTGGCGCGCTTGCGCCAACCATGCCTTATATAAGTGTGGCTGCTGCACCTTGGAGACCGAGGCCAGAGTCTGCTAAGCTCATGCTGTGATGAGGAAGAATAAAGAAGGAGAAGTGGCCGCAGCTGGGTGTTGAGAAAAAAAAAGAGAGAGAGCTTTTAAGCGCTTTCGACTCTTGGGGAAATGTAAGGGATGATAAAGAATATAATATTCAACTAATGTAACACTTAATCAAGTGATGTAAACCTTTATTAAAGGTTGAACATATAGATTAAACAAGATTAAATGACAAAGAATTTAATCACGGGATTACGTAACAATATCCCGGGGACCGTAGTCGCATGATAAGCGAACGTGAGGGATTGCTATGGTTGTGATTCCTTAGGCGTTGAGTGGCGAGGTAATGAATAACATTTCGATGTTATGTCATGATAAGGAGAGATAAGTGTGAAGCGTAGATAGATCGTTGTGAAACAACGTCGTCGTTCACGATGGACGCTTGGTCTTAGCATACAATTATCGGTATGACTTTGACACTAAGAACGAGTAATGAACACGGGGTTCATATAATGGATAACGAAAGTATTAAATAGTATATGAATTATTTAGAAATCCGTAATGAATGGTAATAAGATTAATGAAAGCCGAATGTGATTCGATAAAGAATGAATCCGGAGGGATGACATTTAGTTATTAAGAAGCCGTAATGAATAAGAAATTGACTTAATCGAACATTATAATAGTTCGTATAAGTTAAGAGAAGTTAGGTTGTGGTACAATCGTAACCTTTGATGGTTGACATATGGTAGCTGGGCTAAACAATTCCTATAGAGAGCGAAGGTATATACAAAACTGGCAACCGATCTAACTCAGTGTGATGGCAGTGTAGATGAGAGCGAGAACTTGTTTGTTGGTTGTTTGTGGGGAAACCACTCGAGTACCATATGGACTACTAGCGAGAGAGAGCGATGTGTCTTTGAGTCCTAGAAAGTTATAAGAAGAAGATAAGAATATAAATCATCCAAGATGATGAGCGTTATGAGTAAGACATCTCCAGTATGTCATAAAAGCGTAAATGCCGGTAAAGGAAGTTAGTCGCGTATACTTATATTGCAAGAACGCGAACCCTAAGAAGTAAAGTTAAGTAAACCAATGACGTAAGTTCAATATATGACTAATTGGTGTTTATGTTTTCTCCCATATGTGTGTGATATAGGAATTGAAATGAAGCGGTCGGCGTAAGTTATGGCTAAATGGGCGTAAAGCGCAAGTTTCTAACTTCATTCATATTGCATGAATGTTAGTTTCTTAAACTTCTCGGATGTTGTACTTGAGAAGTCTTGTCTATGTGTCGTGTATGTGTGATGTATGTACAAGGTGTTAGAATGTATGAGGCTTTGAGCCACAATTTGAACACTTGATTGTTTCTATGATATGAATTGTTACGTGATTGAGTATTTCAATACAAGTATGTTACTGTTTATACATGAATCGTTATTATTAAGTCTATGCTAATGATTCTATCAGACGGGATGTGTATGAAAAAGGTAGAGGGATGAAAGTATTTCAAAGAGAAAAATAATTGATGTTTTAAGATGATAGGAATCGAGACTATTCCTATTATTCAAGCCGCTTCATAACCTTTGTTCGGTTATAGAAGTTCTAAAGAAATGTTTTAATTAAAGTTGTTTGTTCAATCTGTTATGACTTTCTTTGGGCAATTGAATGCTCACACTTGCTTTAAATGAAAAACAATTTTCAATGAACAAGGTTAGAAGAACTTAAGGATCCGTAAAGATCAAGTCGTGACGGTATCCGGATCACGCGGTACCATTCGAAAGGTGAATGAGCGAGAAGATCAAGTGAAGACTTGTAATGTAAAAAGATAGAATTTAATTATAAACTAGTTTAATGAACTCATTATGTATCCTTGGTGGCGGATAAAAGTCACTCTTGTAAGAAGAAATGAATAATGTATTTATCATTATTTGTAATAAAAGAGGTCATAAGGTTCCGAACACACGGGATTTGAGAGTGTATGTCGTTATATTGCATTATATAATGATGTATGTTGGATGAATGATGTACTGAATTTTTACATAAATTCAAACCACGTGTATATAAGTACGAACGAGGCCTCGCACTACTTCCAAATAAAAGCATATTGACCCACACACACACACACACACACATTCAGATAATAGTTTCTTAAAAAGAGGCGGTCACCGTGGTAAAACGGATGTTGGGGGGTGCCTAACACATTCCCTCCGCATAATCAAGTCCCCAGACCCTAATGAATCTCGGTTTCACCGACCCATTTAGCAGTGTCACATCACTGGGTCAATGTGCAAACCTTTTCTCGGTTGTGTTGGTACAACCATTTAAAAAACCAACTGGCGACTCTTAACAGTTTATTGTCGACATTATGCATGTCGGACCTTTTTCACTTATTTTTTCAAACAAATCTCACCTAAAATGAGAACACCAAAGAACAAGTAACGGAAAGGGACAATTAAAAAATTCCGACGTCGACAGGTGGCGACTCTGCTAGGGACTCCAGTAAGAGGACTTAAGCCGCTATTACAATCTTTTCAAAACTATTATCTGCTTGTGTGTGGATGTTGCATTTACATTTATGATGAATGTGTACTAATGCATTTACTTATTACACTTAGTGCTTCGCACCATATCTGCTTGTGATATTAGTGCTTCGCACATGTCATCATTTTCATACGATGAGACGCGATGTATGTGAATGTATGTTGTGTGGACCCTCCACCAGGAGGCTATCCGTCGGTGTTTGATTCTTTCGACTCGTGGGAAGACTAATTCCCGAGGCTCGTGAAAGGCACCACCTAAATTCTCTCCGGTTGAAAGATCGAATTAACTTCCCGTTGAGTAAATTGCGATGATTTGGGAACCTTCATGCCAAAAAGCCGCGAGAGTAACCTAAGATAGGTCAGCCTCTGATAAACCCAAAATGGAGGAAAGTCTCTTCATGCTTTCTCATTTCACAATTACTTGTAAACATAATTACTTGTAATTACATTCCATATATATCTCCATGTAATGAGAAATATGAAGAAATGTATACAAATACATAACATGCTATCCTGTATTACCAAACAGTTGACATCCATTTTGCAGGATAAAATTCCTGAAATGGACACATCACATAACATGTTATTATACACACATTCCCTAAGGACTAAACTATGCAAGTCTTTCGCAGGGAATCAATTGGACCTACTACCCGGTCAAAATCCAAAAAGGCAGCAGGCCTACAGTCAATCATGTCGTCATCTGACCAGACTGACCTTAATCCAATTTCTCGCAAAGAATTTGACGGATTAAGCAAACATATTACAGATTTCGTTGTTCTACTAAAAAAACTACACCAGTCTACTCAGGGTCCAAAGATACCCGTACATGCTGAATCCTCTACACAAGGGAGAGCCCAGGTCATCACAATACCTGAACTGTAGTTGGATACGACCAACAAAACTCATGATGATGTCGCCCATCTCACGTGAGATCCGGATAATCGATTTATATCAAAAGAAAGTCCTCCAAATGGAAGATACCCTTCGTGCTATCAAAGGAATCGGAACACACAGGAGTGTTTTATATGCTGATTTGTGCATTTTTCCTGGTGTTCATTATCCAGAAAAGTTTAAAACTCCTGACTTTTAAAAATATGACTGGTTAGGAGATCCTTACACACGTTTAAAAGTGTTTATTGGAGAACTTGGATCTTATGCTGAGGACGAGAAGCTCAGAATGCAACTGTTCCAGAAGAGTCTGATTGGAGAAGCCCGTTAGTGGTACACAAGATTAGACAACTCAAAGATCCATAGCTGGGAAGAGCTAGCACATGCTTTCCTCACTCAATACAGCTTTAAGTCTCAGATGGCTCCTGATCGGTATCAAATTACCAAGATTAGGAAACAGTCTAACGAGTCTTTCAGAGAGTATGCTCAAAGGTGGAGACGCCTGGCTGTTATTCCTTCCATGACAGAATCAGAGATGGTCATGACTTTCATAGACATACAAGAAGCTCCTTTTTATGAAAGAGTTTTAGCCGGCATCGGTAAACCATTTTCTGAAATGATCAAACATGGGGAGATGGCTGAGATGGGATTGAAGTCCAAAAAAATTCAAGACCTAGCGCCTTTTAAAGTCATTGCGGATCACATCCAATCCAGAAATTATGGAAACAACCCCCGGAGGGTCCATAAAAAGAAAGAGGAAGATGTTTCCCTGATACTACAGGGTCAAAAAGGCAATCAGAACATGCCTATTCAGAGGAGAAACTACACTCCCTTTCAAGCACAATCTTCGAACCCTCCAATACCAAAAGGTGGAGAAGTCAAACGCCCTCGAGTGTTCACACCCTTAGGGGACACACTCGAGAATATTCTCACTCTTCTGACAACACAGAAGAAAATTATGCATCTTCTTCCACCAGCCAGCCCTAATGGACGGGGTTTTAATGCTACTCGAAAATGTGCTTATCATGCCGGGGCACCTGAACATGATACTCAGGATTATTGGGCCTTGAAGCACAAAATTCAAGACCTAATAGACAACGGTGAGATCGTGGTCACCAAACCAGATCAGCCTCACATTCAAGACAACCCTCTTCCTCAGCACAAAGAAAAAGAGGTCAACATGATCAATTGGAGCAATGGACAGAGTTCCAATTTCAACTGTGAAACCCCCCAGACCCTCAAAGATGGTGTTGACAAGTGGGATTATGCTAAGTTCTAATTCATAATGGAACGAAAGATGAAAACTCTGTGCAAGCAAATTAAGCAATTGGCAGAACTGGTGACCTATCAACATCAAGTGACACGTCAGTTAGTCAGCCAGTAGCATGCTAGTCTCCTACCTCTTGTCATGAATATTCTCTCATCACTTTCAGAAAATGAAATGATGGAAGACAAAGTTACAAAGAGAACAAATGCCAAAGCCCGTCGGGATTTTTACAACAAAAGGGAATTCACATATCTAGGCCAACCTATGGAGGAAATCCTTAAGATGTTAATTAATGAAGGAAGAATCACTTCCCTTCTTCCTCTGGTTAATCCCCGCTCAGAGCGGTACAATTTTGATGGAGTATGTCAATATCACTCCCATTCTCGTGGTCACAACACAGAAGAATGTTGGGCACTCTGCCACCTTATCCAAAATCTAATTGACAGCGGTGTCCTGCAACTAGCAGATGATGATACCGTGCTACGTGCAAGTGAGAGTGCATGTCCTACTAAATGGAAGATTTTGGTAGCAGTCATATCCACTGAGATTGATGGGACTGACAAATCACTCATAATACCAATAATTCAACTCAGGGGAAGCAACAATCCTTTGAAAGTGGCCGCTCCCGAGCCAATCAACTTACCATGCAGAGCACAATATCTTATTGTTAGCTTACATCAAGTGCCATGGAATTATGGAGAAGGTGAAGGATCCACCTCACATACCACTGCTACAGTGTCGAAGGACAATCCACTGTATCTTCCCCAACAAGTGATGAAGTCTACCATCAAATCAAAGGGGAAAATACCCATGGAAAAGATTGAAAAATTCCTCCGCACTATGGGTCATAACGAAGGCAAGGTGGTTTTAAGCTTAAGAGAATCTCCACACCAAATATCAATCTTGGACTTGGTCTTAACTTTCGAGGATCACCGGAAGATCTTATTAAAGGTTTTGAAGAAGCCTATCTACTAACATCAGTTGATACGAAAACATTTCAACACTTGGTTGATCACATTTTCAACAACAATGTGATATCCTTCACTAATGATGACATATCGCCTGAAGGGACCGATCATTGCAAGCCGTTACACATTGCGGTCTTGTCCTCCAAATATATGCTAGCTGGAGTCTTGATAGATGGAGGATCGTCTCTAAATATCTGTCCATACGCTACCTTGGTGAAGATGAATATCAATCTCAACCGAATTCGGAGAAGCCATGCTGTCATCAAAGCTTTTGATGGAGCCCACCAGAATTCGGTCGGAGTAATTGAACTGCCAATCAAAATTGGTCCCCATACATTCTGCGTATCTTTCCACGTACTCAAGATAGATTCGGGATACAACCTGCTCTTGGGACGACCATGGATTCATATGGCAGGGGTAGTCCCCGCCACCCTTCATCAACAGTTAAAATACATTATCAATGATAACCTAGTCACCGTCAACGCTGAGCCGGAGTGTCCTACACAAAGTGACATACCATACATCAATTGCAATGAAGATGTTGAACCGGTTAGTTTTCATGCCTTGGAAGTAAGCAATACTCAATACCATGCTATTGGAACGCCACCTCTCACACCCAAGATTTCTGATGAAGTGATGGCAGCTACTCAAGAAATGATATCCTTGGGTCATCAGCCAAGACAAGGGCTGGGTAAAGATCATCAGGGTATCAAATACCCCATCCAAGTTATAAGTCAAACTGGTACAACTGGGCTAGGCTACTCTGCCAGTTCTAGTAACAGGAATCCCCATAAACATCCTCAGATTCCTTACTTACACGACGTTCATCTATAATTGCAACTGCTGAGTCCGCACAACCTCCTGTAAAGGTGCCAGCCAATATCATGGCTATATTATTTCTCAAGCCGGTACCGGTGAAGGAGAAAGAAGTCTTTGTTCCAGATCCCAGAGTGGAGGAAGAGAAACAAAGAATTAAATAGGACGTCATCCGAATGATGTCAGGCATACACATCATTGTTTATGATGAGCATACAAGCAGATACACCCCAGACGATGATTGCTCAGACATAATAGCCATCATTCGGGATAGGGAGAACGATAACAATCCCTCCATCACTGCAGTCCACCCTGACTTTTCCCTTGCCAATTGGAACAGCACTCCTTGCATTGATCGACAAGGGTAAAGCGGGCAGAAACTCTTTCTGCCCTGTAGATATCATAACTGCTTACTTTTCTGTACAGTATTAGCAGTTTATTTTGTCAGTATATGCTAACATTATGTATGATCAAAACGTTTCATATATACTAAGTGAAAACATATTTTGTTTCAGGACCCTGAATTTAGATGTGCTGTGTATTTGCGACATTTGGTGCCTCTTCTCCACAAGGATTGTACCTTTGATGTAGAGATGAATTCAGCCTTGATGGAAATACATGAGGGTGCCTCTAGAAACTCAAGAATGGGTCAAAGACAAACTTAAACCCAACCTTGACCAAACCACTTCCTTCAATCTCGGAACCTTAGAAAGCCCTAAGTTAATCCAGATTGGTTCAGACCTTACACCAAACCAGTGGGATGACATGGTTACATTACTAACCCAATTCCAGGATGTGTTTGCATGGTCTCAGAAAGACATGGTGGGTTTGTCCACTGACATTGTCCTTCATCGCCTTCCCATTAAAGAGGGATTTAAGCCAGTCAAGCAGAAGCTCAGGCGATTGAAACTTGAGTGGAGTTTAAAGGTGAAAGAAGAAATTGTGAAACAATTTCAAGCTGGCATCATCATGGTGTCCACATATCCTGAGTGGATATCCAACATTGTTTTCGTACCTAAACCCGGAGGAAAGGTACGAGTTTGCGTGGATTACCGAGACTTTAACAAAGCTTGCTTAAAGGATAGCTTTCCCGTACCATTTATCCACATTCTCATTGACAATACTGCGCCATACTGCATGTACTCCTTTGCTAATTGCTTTATGGGGTACCATCAGATCATGGTTGCTGAGGAAGATCGTGAGAAAACTACTTTCATCACGCCTTGGGGAACCTTTTGCTATAGACAGTTGTCATTCGGTTTATCAATGCCGGAGCCATCTATTAGCGAGCTATGATGGCTCTCTTCCATGACTTAATGCACAAAGAGATCAAGATCTATGTGGATGACATCATTGTCAAATCCCGGAAGGAGGAGGACCACTTAGACCATCTCAGAAAATTATTTAATACGTTGCGTAAGTACAACTTGAAGTTGAATCTAGCCAAGTGCGCCTTTGGCGTTAAATCAGGAAAGTTGCTAGGATTTCTAGTCATCCACAAAGGGATTGAGTTGGATCCTACCAAAATCCAGGCCATCACGGAAATGCTCATTCCTCAGACAGAGAAGGAAATATGGGAATTTTTAGGAAGAATCAACTTCACTAGCAGGTTTATCTCTCAACTCACAGCAACCCGTGAGCCAATCATCAAGCTATTAAGGAAGAACTCTTCCATGAAATGGAATTATGAGTGCCAGAAGGCCTTCTTCACAATTAAAGAACAACTAATCAAAGCTCCTGTTTTAGTGCCACCCAGGGATGATGTTCCCCTGTTCATGTACCTGTCCATAAGTGACAACGCCATGGGCTGCATGCTGGGACAGAAGGATGATAGAGGCTAAGAACGAGCTATCTATTACCTCAACAAAAGATTCAGCAGTAGTGAACACAAGTACACCCTGATCAAAAAGAGGTGTTGTGCTTTAGCATGGGCTTCCATGAGGTTACAACATTACCTCCATGGTCACACAACCCATCTCATTTCCCGCGTGGATCCTCTCAAGTACATGTTCAATAAACCCATGTTAAATTGCCGGCTGTCCAGATGACAGTTGATCTTACAACAATTTGACATTGTATACGTGACTCAAAAGTCCATCAAAGGTCAAGGAATCGCAGATCAACTGGCCGCTGCACCTTCAGGGGATTTCAAACCCTTGGAGACATACTTCCCCGACGAAGGAGTAATGAAAGTTCAGCAACACCATCAGTACGATACACGCCAATCATGGAAGATGTATTTTGATGGAGTTGTTAATATGGAAGGTTCTGGAGCTGGAGCAGTTCTAGTATCCCAGACGGGGAACGATATCCGTCGCCGTTAAATTGCGTTTATCAAGCATCAACAACACAAATTGAGTATGAATCTTTGTCTCATGGGGCTAAAACTTGCCCGTTCAATAGGCATCAAGCGGTTAACTGTCTTTGGAGATTCAGAGTTGGTAATCAGACAATCCACCAGAATCTATCAAACCAAGGAACTACATTTGTTTCTTTACCATCAGCAAGTTTTATAGATGGTTTTGGAGTTCAAAGAAATCTCTTTTCTACACGTCCCTCGTAATAGGAATGACTTTGCGGACGCATTAGCAACTTTGGTCTCCTTGATTCACATATCAAACAAAGGACACTTGCCAAGCGTCACAATTTCCCTGCACAAGGCCCCAGCCTATGGGAATTACGTTGGAGAAGTATCGGATGAGTTACCTCCCATCCAGCATCTTTGGTATTAGCATATCAAGGAATACCTACGAGATGGATCTACACCCGCTGAGGTGAGCCCGACTGAGAAAATGTGGATCCATCGACTTGCTACGAAATTCTACCTGAGTGGAGATGCGCTCTATAAAAGAGATGCAGGACTAGGTCTCCTCAGATGTTTAGACAAAGATCAAGCCCAAAGGCTTATGGATAAAATCCATGGTGGAGTCTGTGGCCCCCACATGATTGGCCCCCTCCTTGTCAAGAAAGTCCTCAAGACAGGACATTACTGGCTATCTCTCAAAGCTGATTGCAATGACCACGTCAAGAGATGCTATCGCATGATTCATGGAATGCTATACACGCCCTCCACGGGAACTCCACAATATGAGTTCACCTTGGCCCTTCTCAATGTGGGGAATGGACGTTATCGGGCCCATTGAGCCTAAAGCCAGTAATGGACATCGATTTATCTTCACCATGATCGACTAATTCACCAAGTGGGTAGAAGCAGCCTCCTTCCCCAAGGTTACCAAAGAAGTCATAATTGTTTTCATCAGAAATAATGTCATTTGTCTATATGGACAACCAGAGGTGATTGTGTCAGACAATGTTAAGAACCTCAACAAAAAAATGATGGAGGAATTATGCAGTAAATTCCGCATCAAACATCTCAACTCTATCATCTATCATCCGAAGATGAATGGTGCTGTTGAAGCGGCTAACAAAAACATCAAGAAGATCATGCAAAAGATGTTCGCCAATCACAAAGAAGGGCCTGACTTATTGCCTCTTACTCTGTTAGCCTACAGAACATCAATGCGCACTTCCACTGGGGCAACCCCCTACATATTAACCTATGGGATGGAAGCAGTGCTCCCCATAGAAGTTGAAATGGAATCCCTCAGAGTGTTGATAAATGCTCAGCTGGAAGAAGACCAATGGGTACAAGATAGGTATCACCAATTGTCTCTAATAGACAAAAGGCGAACCACAGCTATCTTCCATGGTCAGTTATATCAACAAAGGATCGCCAGATCCTACAACAAAAAGGTCCGGCTATTGCAGTTTAAGCAACATAACTTGGTTTTGAAGAAGATCCTTGACAACCAAGATCAATCTAAGGGAAAATTCGCTCCTAACTGGGAAGGCCCATTTGTTGTCAAGGAAGTATTGACAGGAGACGCTCTCAGATTGCAAAAAATGGACGGATACCTGCAGTTTATCCTCAACCTAGGATTAAACTTTCTCCTCCCCACAATCTGACCTGCACATGGAATTACGCTTTACCACTCGCCCTGAGGGGCGAACTACGCCGACCTGATCTCCTCTTCAATAGGAGTACGTAGGCAACCATTTCATAAGGCCCGGTCGCAATAAAACAAAAATAACAAAAACATTTCCACCCTTTTCCGTACAAAAATCAAAACAACAAAAACATTCCTACACCATTTCTGCCACATACAGTGTTGAACCTCTTACACCAAGTTCAAACTACGCAGACCTGATCTCCTCTTCAATAGGAGTACGTAGGCAGCCATTCATGGTGCGGTCTCACCCCCTACCAAAACACAAACCCTTATCAGTTGGTACTGGGATCAAACATCAATCCACTACATTTCATTGGCTTCAGACCAAAGGGATGGAATTACCTAAACTCCTCCCAAATAGGAGATTCGGCAACCATCTAAGCTGGGGTCATACCTTGAAGAGCAACACCAATCCATAAGAGATGGAATTAACTAGGCTTCTCCTAAATAAAAGTACTGGCGACCATCTGTGGTGCGGTCAATCTCAAAGAGGAAAGCCACACTGCTCTCTATATTTCTATACATAACCCAGTCCCAAGACACCAAAGATGGTAGGGATGCATACAGATCGATGATCCATTCTGAACTGTCCAGAGACATCTCAATGTCCATCCCTCAAGGAGGAATTCAGAATACATCAAGATCGCAAGCCCTGAAGCAGCAGGCAAAATATCAAGCAAGCAGCAAAGCATATCTAAAAGGGAAGTGATCAAAAATATATGTCCCGACTATATATATAATGATGTTTGATATACACAATGTAAACTGTATATGACAAAATGGCTAAGCTAGTCTGCGCAGGAAAATACAAGCCCATCTACAAGTCGTGGTATATCGCGAGCTAACAAGCCCAACATGGCGTCCCTCTCTCGGAAGAAGGAGGCGGTGCGTGGTCTCCTATACGAGAATATCCACACGACCAACAGATCTGCAGACCATCTCGCATGGTGACCATATGCTCATCAATGTAAGTGCTCATCTCTCGAAAGCATGCCAGTGGTAAGGGACCTCATTTGTAGTACTATCTCAGTAATGGCTACATCCTGGGTAGATAGCAGCATCGTCCCCGCCAACTATCATCGCATCTCCGGCTGATCTAGCCTCATCCCTCTCAACAACAGCGACATCTCTGCGAGCTAATGCCTCGTCTCTCTCTAACAGAGCTGCGTCTCTCCCATGAAGGGCAGTCAACATCAAGGCTCTCGCCTGGTCTCTCTCGAAGGTCATCAGATGAAGACTCTGCTCAAAGTACTATATCGAATGCTGTATCACAACAGTACTGGTACTGAGAGAATCTAGAAAAGATGCTGGCAATCTAGCACCTAGCCCCTCCTCGATGTGGGAATCGATGTCCTCCATAGGCTCTACATCATCTGACTCACTATCTGGTACTGTGGATACTACTACAGTTGATAAAATCTCTGTCTCCATCCATGTGGAATACTCTGTAGAACAACTCGGATGGCTCACAGAAAAATCAGCTATCTCACGCTGATCCCAACAAGCATACACACGGGATCGGTCCTCTACTGAAAGATAACAAGAAGCAGAACGCTGACCCGATGCCCCCTCGAAAGGATGAAAGTCTTGAAACTGGTCAAATTGCGACATCACAGCCAGTGAGTGGTAGGTAGTCATGCCCCTTAAGCCAGCCAGGGGGAGATATTCCATGCCTGGAGCATGAGTAATAAAGCCGTAAGGTGAGCTTAGCCCCGAGCATGGCAATATGCTAAATGGATCCTTGATATCCACCAAGAATATGGACCAAGACATAGCGTCCGTACACTCTGATGGCTGAAAGGAGTATGACATGGCTTTATCATGGGTGAACCAGTACCCATGCCGTCTAAGAGTGCATCGGTCTCAAATACGACATAAACCACACATATAGCATGACCGAGCTACCCGTGAACACTCCTGTCGGATAAGTGCAGCAGTAGGTGGCGGACTGCAGGGTCTCTTCTATAATCATAGGTATAATGGTACGACCCTCCCTGAGAGCTCTCACTGCCATGATGACTCCAATGTCTATCTCATCCATGTATCGTGGCATATAGACATATGACAGCACGCACAAAATCAGTACATCCACTCTGACTAGACGCCAATGATCCTCCGGTGTGGTGAAATCCCAGGAATGTCATGTATAACTATCCTCAGAGCCAAATCTGTTAAACAAAAAATGCTGGGATATCACATGGCTTGATGTGAGCTCATCATGCACCACTCTACGCCTCAATCCAGTGAGGGTCATGAACCGTCGACTCATGTCCCCTAAAGCCATATGCACGTAAGGTCTGTCCAGCGGCAGCATCGTCAACCATGCATGCTCCTCCAGAGTGGGAGTCAACTCCTGGGTCCCAAATCGGAAAACTTGCCTCTCCGATACCTAGTGCTCTAGCATGCCATCCACAAATCATGTGGGGACCCGAAACATCAACAAGGTCATAGTGTGCTACAACAAATGATCTACGGTCACCCTGTCTGATGGTGACATGCTATAATACCACGATCGCATACCTGATGCCACCAACGATGGTGGGGTATGATCAATATGGCTAACTGTCGAAGAAGGCATCTGTACGGGCCGTGTCATAAGACCATCCAGGGGTCAATGCTGAATATCTTTGGACATATATACATATGCATAACATGATACATGCATTGCAGATAATAGATGGCAATATGATATAGGGAATGAAAATCTGTGCATACATTCCCAAGTATATCAACATCTAATACATCATCTCTGTACAACTACAAATACAGGGAAATGGGGCACAAACGCCCTACTACTAACAGAGGCCTATCAAAAGATATAGAGAGAATGGGGCACAACCACCCAATAGCTAACAGAGGCCTATCAAAAGATATAATGAGAATACACATCAGAAGAAGACAATGGTGTCAATGTCTACATCATCAATCCTGTCCACCTGATGTAACTCCTCCTGAGTCACTGGATCTCTATCAACAGGGATGTCAGGCTTATATAGAGGAGGATCTGTGCCGGGAAAACCAAATGGGTCATCTGAGGGGTCTGCCCCTGAGCTAGAAGGATCAAACGAATCTGCCTCTGCTAGATCTCTGCCCAAATGTCGGATAAAGAAATGTGCCTGGTCGAGTCACCGGGCCAAACTATCAATCTGTGTCACATGAGTCGGATCTCGGATATAGGCTATCCAATCCATCATCATCACAGATCCTGGAACCATATCCCCCATGAACTGAGTAGCGCTGGACTGGGCTCCAATAGTACGAGGGGACCACCAACGCTGGAATAGCTCGTGAGTGCAAGGACCCTCTGATAATGCAAATCCGTCAACCCCCAACAATGGGATATTAGTGACGAGTGTCTGTGATACAAGCCAATGACACCTGACAAGAGGCAAGATCGGTATACGAATCTCCCATGTGGTGCTCCTAATAGCACGCTCTCTTAAATAGAGCTCCTATCCTCTATCTGTAAAGAGAGGAACTCTCCGGGTGGAGATCACATACTCAACTCCAGTCGAGTACCCATCCTCAAAACCGATGGCCAAATGTTCCCCAGAATAGGGAATCCATGTGATGATATCAGCTGTCAACAACTCCAGCTGCAGGCGGCAATGAGTGAAACCCTCAGCTACAATTACCTCTGCCAAAATAGAATGATGCCATCATCGTCCTCATGGATAGGTATCTAAACCTAACACACTCACGATTGGCTTTAGCGCAAGTGGGAGATTGAAAGTAGTATGCACACAAGCCAATCATGTTTGATGATAAAGCATATACTTTGTAACAATTTTATTCATTTATTAATAAAAAGTATTAATTTATTAAAGGCTTTTAATTATCTACATGATGCTGTTTTATAATATGTGATAAACCCATAGTTTTAAGCAATGCTTTTAGAATAATAATGATGATCATTCTAATGAGATCTAAATTCTTAGAAAGCTTAAAACTAAAATAGTTCCCAATCGTTGGATTACTAAATTGGGGATTAGTGAATCCGAATAGATTCGTACATACGTTGCTTGCTCATTGGATGAGGATGATTGATCTCATGATCATTTGTGTGGAGACACTAAAGCAAGTGTGTAGGTGTTTATTGGAGAATAAGTTCACTGAACGTGGCTCGCTAAGGAATACCTAATGGAGTTTTACTTGCCTCGTCAATAGGAATTCTCAGTAGTGATAGTAGTACAAGTGATCCTTGGACTTGAGATCATCATAGTATCTTGTGTATGATGAGTTATAATTTGACTTATTCCTTAAGACCCTTAGGGTATATCAAAGGGTATGCTTGGGTATAATAAGTTGTATATGGAGATAATGTATGATCAATAAAAAATCTACCACTTCTAGTAAAGAAGAGAAATGTCCTATGTGATTCGATAAATGACAACTCAAGAGTCCTCGGCAAGGCGTAATGAAATTAGAAAGGAGTTTCTAATTTGCATTATTTGGAGTTGTGCATTTAAGAGTCGAATACATATAATTAAATAAAATAAGACTTGACGGTAATTTCATGCCTTATATTTTTATTGGGACATTGATGGTGGAAGGATTGAATTAGACTTCGGTAACTATTTACTCAAAGGTTCTTTTATGATTAATGTTGAAATCTATATTATCCGGAAAGTCGTTAATCGCTGGGAGGCTTATCCCTATTGTAGAATAAATATTATTTATTTAAATAAATTATTAGTTTAATTTATTTATTTAAATAATATTAGAATTGTTCTAATTGATTTATTCACAACCTAGGTTTAATATGGAGAACCTAAAGGGTCACACCATAAAAGGAAGAATAATTATTTAAGAAGCAAATGGCATAATCGTAATAATAAATTAAGTATATTTAAATTAATCTATGGTGATAGAATAAATTAAATAGCTTGATGTTTATTATTTAATATTTTAGAAATATTAAATATAAATTAATAAGAATAGTCTTATTATTATTATTACTATTATTATTATTTAATTCCTAAAGGAGTTTGGGAATTAATTAATAAAAGTACTCTCAAATATCCTAATAAGATTAGGAGGTTAAATTAATTAAAAGAATTTAATTAATTATCCCTAATAAAATTATGGAGCTTAATTAATTAAAGGAATTTAATTAATTAAAATAAAACCAAATCTTTAATTGTTAAGAAGGGTTGCCCACATCTATAAATAAGAGGAGTCTTATTATGGGTAAGAGTTGTTGTTGAATTTTTTACATGTGATTCCAATTGTTGGAGAGTACGCTCCTTTTCTATGAGAGATAGAAAACTAGGGTTTTGGCAAACACCCATCTTCTTGAATTTTTATTATTTCTTGGTGGATCACCTCTAGAGGCCAAACACTTGGGTGGCTAACATTGATCAAAGAAAGGAACCAAACCCGGTGGATTCAAGTTGAACGCAAAAAAGATTGGAGGTGAACTTGTACCTGAGGAAGCTCGAATCTTCAAGGGTATGATTCTTATTCTTTATCTTTTCGTTTAATTAATAATTGTGCATAAAGGATGATCCGGGTATATGGTTTGTAAAAATTTTAAACTCTGATTTTTCACGTTTCCGCTTATTTTGTGCAATTTGATTGCGTTCATGAATATTACAAACCTAACACTTTTAACACCAGGTGTTTCAATAGTTAACGGTAAAACTTCCGTCGTTATTTTCATAAAGTATTTTTGTCGTTTTCTCAATCCGACAATAATTTCATTGTGGGGTCCACCAATGATTGTGTCGTTGTACGAATATTCCTTGTTAAAACAAATATTCCCCGACCAATCGAATATTATATTACAACTTGCGTACTTTGCAAAATTTATAAATATTACCAACAACTATAATATTATATCAAATTTACTCCATAATATTCAAAAATGATATTTATAGAAAATTCATCTTTATCTATAAAAGTTGGGGTCTTACATTTACCGATTCCCACCAGTAATCTGCCTCTCCTCGCAACATAAAGGTGGCAAAGGTAACCTTTTGCTCCTCGGAGCATCCCAAGACATCAAATATCTTGGTGATCTGCTTTATCCACGTCTCCGCCTTAAGTGATTTTGTCTCTCCAATAAACTCCGGTGGTCCCAGCTCCTTGAACTATTTAGCGATGACCGTCTGAGAGTTGCCAGTGTTTCCACCTGCATTTTGAACAGGAGTTGTTCTCGCCTAATGTTTCATAAATTGCATAAAGCCTCTGAACATCCCATCGTTCATCACTTGGTCAGCGTTGTTGTTTTCCTGATGATTATTGCCATCCTGATGCACATTATCCTGGGTATTGATCGTTGGTGACTCAACGGTCTCATGTGCTTCATTGCTTATCTCAATATTTTTGGACGCCATTATCAAATACTGCCAAAATACAAGGGTTAATTGACATGTCACATATTATCCCTATACTCTGACTGACCAATTAAATACCAAATAAACTTAGGTAAGTCATACTAGCAAAAGAATTCCCCGTCTCTCCCCTCCTAGTTCTTGTCTCACATCTCAGCCAGGGATCATATCCCTAAGCTTTGATACCAACTGTGACGCCCCCAAAATAGGTATACATCACCCATCTTGAGTTGCCAAATACATGGTACATAATTTAAATATAAACTTCTTTTATACAGTACGACAAAACGTAGCTGAGAGTTTCAACACAGATAATATCTCGTAGAGAGTATCCAAACTCAAATAAAGTCCTCATTATAATTATTATCACACTATTTCACTGAATACTGAGGACTACTAATGCAAACATCTGGACCGTCACTACGTTCCCCGACTAGTCCCAGCTATATTCTCATTTCCTGAAGAGAACAATGAAAACAAAGGGTGAGCTCAACTAGCCCAGTAAGAAATATTATGACTAAGATAATGCAGAATAAATTATTGTTAGCCTTCAACAATGTTAAACTGATAAAATATAATAAACATCAAGTTTAACTGCAGCGGAACAAGCAATCCATTAGAAGAGTCAAGTAGAGCATGATATCTACGATCTTCTATGATTTAAAAAGTTTATTATCAATTTTATCGCTGAGACTCAGCTAAAAAAATAGTATCACAACCACGAATTATCCATACACTACGGGCCAAGGATATTCGTATTTTCACCAATGGTCATGATCATATCGAATAATCCCTGGCCATAATCATACCAACAACTGTCCTTCAATACACTACGGGCCAATGAGGACTTTTACCACATCATTTATAACATTACGGTCATGATTATACCGAATAATCCCTGGTCATAATCATACCAATCAATAGTACATCTATGCACGTAAGCCACATATGACTTTTATCATAATATAAGCATGAGGATGATGATAATGATATATGAATTCAATTAAAAGAAAGCAAAGGATAAATTTTTAACGATATATAACTTAATTTATCCAGAATTTAATAATGTCCAAATTGTCAACATGATACTGCTTTGTGGAGTAAAATTCAAGAATAATATTGTATCAAAAATGATTTGGGCAGCAACGAAATCAATTTTTGTCATGAATGATTCCTCGGGTGAATAGTACCCAAGTGAATACTACCCCATGAATAGTACTTCAGAAATAGTACCCCGTGAATAGTACTTTATGAATAGTACTTATGAATAATACTCATGAATTGTACTTTGTGAATAATACCCGTGAATAGTACTTTATGAATAGTACCCTGTGAATAGTACCGTAAAAATGAATACTACTCATAGATAGTACTCTGGCATGAAAAACTTAAAATTTAACAAGAATGTGTAGAAAATATCCTTGTGAAACGATACTAGATGAAGCGCAAATTTCAAGGATATTCTACAAATTTCACGGAGTATAGAAGCAATACTTTAACAAAATGAGGGTATAATCAGGAATACGAGACGAAATAATATTACTCACATACTACAGAGTATGGAAGAAAATATTATTCCTATGAATACTGAACAAAATAATATCCCTTACCTCTGAAGAAGACTGGATACTGGATTAGTGAGGTAGTAGACTTCTCTTCTTCTTTCTCTCTATAGCTTCTCTCTCTATAATTGCTCTTATGAGTCTTAGTGAATTGGTGAGAATGAAAGAAGAATGAGCTTCTATTTATAGGAAAATATAGTTTCAATAATTGCACGTTTTGGGGCTCGAAATATTACAGTATAATACCTCCATTTTTAATTTAGTCATGCAAGTATTATCAATCTTGCACCACCTCCCCTAATAGTACATGAATGTGAATCAATAGTTATAAGCATGTGAATTAATAACAATTAATTGCTCATTTATCCGATTAATTACCCGATTGGTCAATATAACCTCCGGACATCAATTATTATCGAAATAGATGTCCATTTCCATTAACACTAATAATTCCAACATAATGAAAATATCAATTTCATCTTTAATCAATACGAACTTATTCATCATTAATATTATAACTCACAATATTTAACAACCAGATCATTCCCAGGAAAGAGGGGTCTTTTCGATAAGGATTTCTCCCTATTGGCGCGCAATTAGGTGACCAAATCTCTCCTTGACAAGACTTTCTAGACATTGTCAATATTATAAATAATAATATGAATAACTTTGTCGTCTCAATTATTGATTTAATAATAATTATTATTATGCAGATGATACTGTGACAATAATTGAATCAATAATATGAGAGATATTATGTTGCAATTCATCAGAAGTAATAATTGAGTATAATCGGTGACTTCTCACGTAAGCATCAATAATCAATACCGTATGCTACTACGCAACCACGCCAGACATCTTGTACTTTTACCACCGTGTAGTTCAACAGGTTTAACGGTAAAACTTTCGCCGTTATTTTTATAAAAGATAATTACGTCGTTTTTCTAACTACGACAAATACTTTCGTTAATGGGGTCCACCAATGATTGTGCCATCGCATTTAATATTCCCCGTTAAAACGAATATTCCCAATTCAATCGATTATTATATAACCACTTGCATACTTTGCAAAATATGTAAATAATACCCACAACTATAACATTATATCAAATCCACACCATAATATTCAAAAGTATATTTCGAAAAAAATTAATCTTTATTCATAAAAGTTGGGGTCTTACAATAATGCTATCTAATAATATTATTCAAATAATATGAATTATTGATCTGATAATGGGAAATATCAGATGCGGTGTGAATTATTGAAATAACAATAATATAAAATATCAACGTAGATATTATTGAATCAATAAAATAAAATATTGAACAGTAATTACTGTAACAATTATTGAGTAGTGCCTTCTTACGTAAGAATTAATTATTCAAAAATAATGTGCAATCTTTGTAGTACTACTTTATGCAACCACGCCAGACATCGTATTTTAACAACCGGGTATTGCAATAGTGTTAACGGTAACAACTACGTCGTTATTTGTAAAAACTCAAACTTGTCATTTTTTTCATTCAATCTTTTTCCATTATGGGGCCCGCAAATGGCTGCGTCGTCATACGAATATTCCCCGACAGCAAGAATATTCCACTACCAAACGAATATTCCCCGACAACAATGAATATTTTATAACCACTTGCTTATTTTGATAAATTTACACATTTCACTAATAATCAAAGCATTATATCAAATTAACACCTTATTATTCAAAATAATAATTAGAGAAAATTTGATTTTATTTATAAAAAGTTGGGGTCTTACAACATTCCACCTGAAGGAAACCAGAGAGCACTCAATGAATGACATGCAAGCTAACAGAAGATCTGTAAGACCCTAACTTTTTGTGACGCCCCCAAAATAGGTATACATCACCTATTCTGAGTCGCTAAATACATGGTACAGAAACAAATACAACTTTAGTAATACAATTGTCGTGCAAAATATGACAACACATATACTGTGAGTTTGAATACAAATATTGTCTAATAGACAGTATACAAACTCAAAAGGAGTCCTCATTACAATTATTGATACACTATTTTTCAAAATAGTGAGGACTACTAAAACAACTATCCTGAACCATCACTCCATACATGTGACACCCCCAAATCCCGGTACTTCATTACCTCAAGATTTAGTGTTAACGTAATCAAAACGTTCATATCTAACTACTCAATCATAATAAATTGAATAATAAAAACTTGCCCATACAGGATTACTTTAATAAAAATATTATCTCCCAAGTTCTCTAACCTTTAATACAATCATTCAAGTGCGAAAATTAAATTATTACATCACATCATTATTAAAAGTCTATCATCATAAAATTACAAGTCTTCATCACTTATACATTTTTCCCTTTCCTTTGCTAGTTGTTGGTTTATCTACCTTCTCATTCATAGCTGAAATAAATGTATAAATATGCAAGAGTGAGCAAACAAAGCTCACTTGAAATAAGAATAAATATCTTTACAACATTTGCCAAATAATAGGCTTAATAGAATTGAATGATATGTTCTATTAAGATTTCAACATTTGTCAACTCATATGCTCAATAGAACTGAATGATATGTTCTATTAACATTTCAACATTTGCCAACTCATAAGCTTAATAGAACTGAATGATATGTTCTATTAACATTCTTAAATATACTACTGAGGGTCAATTGACCATGAACCATGTCCACAGTTATAAGTAATCCTTCATGTTGACTTGGTCATATTCCAACCTTAGGTTTTGATGATGACTTTCCTATTGTACTAAAATGTTTACTCATGCATTTACAGGATATTAAAAGAATTCTTGAAGCTTTGATTTATTAAAGGATTGAAGACATGAAGACTTGAAGACTTGAAGAATTGCTTGAGTCATTAGGAAATAAATGTAAGATCTTAGCTTTAATTATTTCTCAATCAAGGCTCTAGGATTTGCATTGCATTGCATCATTAATTAATTGTGGAATAAATTAAAATGATTAATTAATTAAAGATTAATTATGAAAATATTTAATTAAGCTTTCAAAATTAATAAGGATCAAATATTAATTAAATTAGAGTAATTTTTGAAAAGCTAATTTTGAAGCCTTCCCATAATTAAAGGATTTAATAAATCTATACCACATATCTTGGGATTGAGTTATTCATTATGTTTTACATGATTTATTAATTAATTCAACTTTCCTTAAAATTGATTAAGCAAATCAAATTTTCATATCTTCATAATCAATTATCATGGATCAATAATTGGAGTAATTTTTGAAAAGCTAATTTTGAAACAATCCCATAATTAAAGGAATTAATTTAAAATAGATTTTGATTCTTTATATAAATCTATACCATATATCTTGGGATTGAGTTATTCATTATTTTTTTCCATGATTTATTAATTGATTGAACTTTCCTTAAAATTGATTAAGCAAATAAATATTCATATCTTTAGAATCAATTAGCATGGATCAATTAATTAGAGTAATTTTTGGAAAGCTAATTAGTGAGGGCAAATCTAAATAGATTGGGATTTCAAAATAAATATGGAAATATTTTTTAAATATTGATACTTCCCATAATTGATGGAGTTGATTAGTAAATGAGTTTTAAAAGATCATTATCTTTCATATCTCTAACCAATATTGTCTCCATAAATTTTGGGATATGGTGTTTTATTATTGGGTTTGCCATAATCATGAAAATAATTAATTATGGAACAAATTAATTGGAGTTTCAAAATGAATATGGAAATATTTTTGAATTGCATGAAATTAATATGGAAGTCCATTTAGTAAATATAAATCTAATTGATATATTTATTTCATATTTAAAGGTGATTAAATTAACTCCATAATTAAAGCTTCTAAATTGATTTAATTGATTCCATAATTAAGGTTGCTTATTTAGATTCCATAATTAAGGATATTCTAAAAGTTTCTTCCTTAAATTAAGCAATGTGATCTCATCACTTTAATAGGAAGATGTTTGGAAATAAGATTTGAATAATCTATAAAATCTTTCATTGATTTCTAAATGAACAGTACATCGATTGGATAAAATGAGTTAACAATTGATTTACTTTCTTATTAAAGAAGCTCATAATTTAGTGAAATGAATTTTTATTGTTAACTAAATTAATGAACATACTTTAATTAACATGATTCTATCTTGAGTCAAAGGAAGCAAAATTAAAGCAAACAAATATTTTATTCAATCAAATATTAAGTTGATTGACTCACATGCTCCTTAATTGGTTATATCTCCAACTAATTATATACCATGTGCTTAATTTTAACGAACATATATATGGAGATTTACGAAATCAATTATTAACGTCTATATATATAAATCTATCTTGGAATTAATTCTAAATGGGTAACGACTAAAATTAGCAACGGGCAAAAAGTTTTCCTATCCATATATATGCTTTAGTCGTGGGTTTGAAGTACAGAAAAAAAAACACCAAGCAATATACTAAAAAGTTCCTTTCTGATACATTAATTCTTTTCTTCACATACAAACTCATAAACGCTATTCAAGTTTTTCAATTGTGAAGATTTAAAAAGGTTGTTGTGCTTCACGGATTATATTCTAGATTTCAGAGACGGCTATTTAACTTGGTGATATCTTTCATACTTTGATCATTGCATTCTAGTTGAGCCTTGAATTGTTGATATATTATTGCTTTGATCATAGTTTATTTTGTTGTCATATATTTGATCAATTCTCTAAACATGTGGTAGACTAAGTTGTTAGTCTAAGGATTCTAATTCGGGTTGGATTAGAGGTTTTGAAAGCAAGTTCAAGGAAGCATAGGTGCTTAAGGGTGCATAGGTGCACGGGGAGCAAAGGTGCTCGGGGAGTATAAGTACTCAAAGGTTTTGAAACTTGTCTTGTAAAGGGGTTTAATTGTAAACAAAGTTAATTAATAAAGAGAGTCTCTAATACTAGTTTGTATTGGACGTGGATTAGGCCACTAGAATAGAGGATAGGGGCTGAACCACGTAAAAAATCCTTGTGTTCATGTGATTGCTTATTGTGCTAAATTATCTAATCATTCTACTATCTATCCAAAGAAATTTGCATTCTATATCTATAAATTTACAAAACTAATTTAGCAAATTATTTTCACATAATCACATTCTGAAAAAGGCTAAGTCTCTAAATTAAGCATTTTAGAAAGTCTTACATCAACTCAACATCTTGTCTTAACTTTTTAATCTATAAGGATTTAGAATCCAGCCTCCTGCATTGAATATCCAAAAGAATTTTTATTAAATCAAAAGTTTGACACTGTTTGTTCCCACACTTATTCAACCCCCCCCCCCCCCTTCTAAGCGTGCCTACTTAAATTTCATTTGGTATCAAAGCTTGGCTCTACTTATCTTGGTCTTAAAGGTGACTTGTAGGGAAAGATTCTAGCATGGCACAACTTGGGAACATCATTCAAGAAGGTCAATCAACTGTTAGACCTCCACTACTTCATGGAGCTGAAAATTACAACTTCTGGAAGTTTTGAATGACGATATTTCTTAAAAGAGACCCGTGGGAATGGTGGGTCGTGGAGAATGGTCCTGTTATTCCAAGAAAAAAAGATGGTACTCCAAAGACCTTAATGGAAATGGACTCAACCGAAACTCACATGGTCTCCTATGATTCAAAAGCAATGAACACACTCCTTAGTGGATTGGTGCAATCCGAAAGTGACAAAGTTTCCTCATGCAACACAGTTAAGCAGATTTGGGATACTTTAAAAGTAAGCCATGAAGGTACATCAAAAGTAAGAGAAGTCAAGCTTAGTATGTTCATGTATGATTATGAAATGTTCAAGCTTGAGAAAGATGAAACTATCAGCGAGGCACAAGCAAGGTTCCTAGTAATAATGAATTCCATGAAGCTTCTTGATAAATCAATTCGGCAAAGTGAGATCAACCGTAAGTTACTTCGGGCTATTCCCAAGAAGTTTGTTTCTAAAGTTACAACTCTTCATGTGATACCCCCAAAATTAGGTATACATCACCCATCTTGGATCATCAAATACATGGCACAAAATTCAAATACAACTTACTAATACAACTGTCGTGTACAATACGACAAAACATAACTGTGAGTTTGAATACAATTATTGTCTACTAGAGATTATACAAACTCAAAAGGGTCCTCATTACAATTGTTAACACACTATTTCACGTAATAGTGAGGACTATCGATACTATCATCTCGGTCCATCACTCCGCTTCCCTGGCTAAATCCCGGCTATATTCTCATTTCCACGAGCAGTAGAGTAAAAGAAAGGGTGAGCTCAACTAGCCCAGTAAGAAATATTATGACTAAGATAATGCAGAATAAATTATCATTAGCCTTCAATAGTGTTAAACTGATAAAATATAACAACATCAAGTTTAACTGCAGCGGATCAAGCAATCCATTAAAAGAGTCAAGTAGAGAATAGAATCTATTATCTTTTATGATTTAAAAAGTTTTTCATCACTTTTATCATTTGAGACTCGACAATAAATAATCCACATCATCCCCCTTTCTACGCCCAAGGATATTCATTAGGGTCACGACCACAAATTCCATGCACTACGGGCCAAGAATATTTGTGTATTCATCAATGGTCTTGATCATGCCAACAACTATCCATCAATGCACTACGGGCCAATGAGGATTTTTTTTACACATCATTTGTAACATTACAGTCATGATTACACTTGGTCATAATCATACCAAGTCCATCCATGCTTTACAGGCCACAGATGACTTTCAAAAAATATAAACATGAGGATGATGACAATGATATAAAAATTCAATAAAACAAGTTCAAGAATTAAGTTATTCAGGAACTAATAACGTCCAAATTGTCAACATGATCTTTGCTTTGTAGAGTAAAATTCAAGATTTCTCGTGAGAATATTTCCATGAAAAATACTGGATGAAGCGCAAATATCAAGGATATTCCACAAATTTCATGGAGTATAGAAGTCAAAATTTTAACCAACTGAGAATAATAAGAAATGGAATAACAACAGAAATCACCATGCATGCGGTACTTCGCATAGGCAGGTTATTCAAACAGAATAATAATAAGGGAACTAGGTCAGGTGAAAATCACTCCGACAGGATGTTCCAATAGAATAATAAAGAATGAAATAATAAAGATTTTAACCAGTCCCAGGCGTAAAAGCCTGAGCAGGATGTTCCAACGGAATAATAAAGATAGAATAATAAAAATGGAACCAGGTCCGGCGTATAGCACAGACAGGATGTTCCAACGGAAAATAAAGACAGAATAATAAAAAAATGTCACCACGTATAGGGTATTCCGTGTATACAGGTTATTCCAACAAAATAATAAAGAAATGGAATAATAGAAGTTCTCTTCTCAAATACAAAAGAATAATATCCCTTACCGTAAAAGAAACTGAATATAAGAGTAGGGAAGTAGCAGAATACTTTTCTATAGTTTTCTATAATTTCTCTCTCTAGAGTTTCAGTGAATTCGTAAGAAATAATGAAGGAATGAGCTTCTATTTATAGAAGAATGGAAGGGCACTGTGTAAGGAAATATCACAGACGCAATAATTAACGGATAAAATTCTTATAACCTAAGGATGCAAAAGTCAATCCTTCATCCAATCAGATCAAAGCAATCAAATGTTATATATATATATATAATATACAACACAAGTTATAATGCAATAAAGCAACAAAGAAAAACCACTACCACCTTTTCCACCATCCTCCACTAACATCACTATCACACACACACACACACACACACACACCTATCACTATCATATCATCACTCTTCCACTCACATTATATATATACACATACCATACTTATAAATATATTTTATCTCTCCTTTACGTAACTTCCTTTCACCCCTATTTCAAAAATCAATTTTTTAACACATATGGGCCCCACATGTGGCCCCCACATGTGGGCCCCACCTTTAAATAATTTCTACCGCTTATTTTGAAAGATGGGTAAATGGGGGTCCATAAAATAAGTAAAACTGAGTAACTTCTCACATAAGCATCAATAATTAATACCGTGTGCTACTATGCAACCACAGCGTAGACATCGTACTTTTACTACTGAAAGTAGTAGTTCAGCAAGATAATAGCGGTAAAACTTCCGCCGTTATTTTCATAAAGTATTTTTTGTCGTTTTCTTAATCCGACAATAATTCTGTTGTGGGGTCCACCAATGATTGCGCCATTGTACGAATATTCCCTGCTAAAACGAATATTCCCCGACCAATCGAATATCATATAACAACTTGCATACTTTGCAGAATTTATAAATACTACCCACAACTATAACATTATATTAAATTTATTCCATAATATTCAAAAATGATAATTATAGAAAATTCATCTTTATTCAAAAAGTTGGGGTCTTACAACCTCCCGTTCTTAAGAAATTTTGCCCTCGAAATTAGGGTACGTACCTGGTATATCGAAGAGGTAAGGATACCTTAATTTCATTTCAGATTCTAACTCCCAGGTCATTTCCTCAACATCGTGGTTTCTCCACAAAACTTTAACTTGAGGTATAACCTTGGAGCGTAGAATATGTTCCTTCTTATCCAAGATTTGAACAGGAACCTCTTCATACGTTAAATCTTCCGCTATTTCGTCTGCTTCTAACTCAATAATGTGGTTCGGGTCTTCTACATATTTATGTAACATGGATATGTGAAAAACGTTATGAACACGAGACATACTTGGCGGTAAAGTGAGTCTATAGGCCACAGTTCCTACTCGATCGAGGATTAAAAATGGGCCAATGAATCGAGGATTGAGTTTTCCTCTCTTTCCAAATCTCGTAACTCCTTTCCATGGAGCAACACGTAACAACACATGATCTCCAATATCGAATTCCACGTCCTTTCGATGAAGATCAGCATAACTCTTTTGTCGGTCTTGTGAGGTTTTTATACGTTGTCGGATCGTTTGAATCTTTTTCGTGATCATACGTACCAACTCCTATCCCAAACAACGTTGCTTTTACCCACCTCATCCCAAAGACACCTTCGGAAACGACACTTTCTTCCATACAACGCCTCGAATGGAGCCATGTCAATACTTGCTTGATAACTATTGTTGTATGAAAACTCCACCAACGGTAAGAACTTGTCCCAACTTCCCTTGAAATCAAGGACACAAAGTCTTAATAGATCTTCAAGAGTTTGAATAGTCCTCTCTGACTGTTCGTCCGTCTGAGAATGATATGCCGAGCTAAATCGTAAATCTGTGCCCATAGCTTTTTACAAACTAACCCAAAATCGCAAAGTTAATCTTGGGTCTCGATTAGAAACTATGGATACTGGCATACCATGCAATCTTACAACCTCGTTTATGTACATACGAGCAAGACGTTCAAGTGTATAAGTTTCTCGTATCGGTAAGAAATGAGCAGACTTGGTCAATCTATCAACAATGACCCAAATTGCATCTATGCCTTTAGAAACTTTGGGAAGACCCGTAACGAAATCCATGGTAATGTGTTCCCACTTCCATTCTGGAATTTCAAGTGGTTGCAATGGACCTTTTGGTACTTGATGCTCCGCCTTGACTCGATGACACGTTAGACACCTTGAGATAAACAGCGCTATCTCTCTCTTCATATTGCCCCACCAAAATGTATGTCAAAGATCATGATACATTTTGGTACTCCCAGGATGGATTGCAAATGGTGTGTTGTGCGCCTCCATCATGATTTTATACTTTAAATCAGGGACGTTAGGAACACAAAGTCTGGAGTTGACTCAAAGTATTCCTTCTTCATCGATTCTTGCTTCCAGCATCGCACCTTCTTTCACTTTCTTCCTCATACGCATCAGCTCCAGGTCTGTAGTTTGAGCAGCTTTAACTTTATCAATTAAAGTCGGTTCCACTCGTATGTTCTCCATCATCACATGGGTCCCTGGAGTCTTTATCTCTATCTTCATCCTTTGCAAGTCGCACAAAATGGACCTTTGCGTTGACAATATCGCACTAGTACCCGCATATGATCTTCTACTCAATGCGTCAGCTACCACATTCGCTTTTCCAGGATGGTATGATCATAATCTTTCAACAGTTCAAGCCAATGTCGTTGTCGTATGTTGAGTTCCTTTTGAGTGAAGAAATATTTGAGGCTTTTATGATCCGTAAAGATTTCCACCTTCTCCCCATACAAGTAATGCCTTCAAATCTTTAATGCGAAGACAACAGCTGCCAACTCTAGATCATGAGTAGGATAATTTCTCTCATATTCTTTGAGTTGTCGTGAGGCATAGGCTATGAGTTCCAATGTTGCATGAGAACACATCCTAACCCTTTGCCCGAAGCATCATTGTAGATGACAAATCCCTCCGAACCGGATGGTATTGTCGTAATGTCTTTGAAATGAGTCTCCTCTTGAGTTCTTGAAAACTCTTCTCACATTCCTCGCTCCAACCGAAATTTGTATCTTTCCGAGTCAGCTGAGTTAGTGGAGTAGCAATTTGAGAAAATCCTTCCACGAATCTCCGATAATAACCAGCTAAATCGAGAAAGCTACGTACTTCAGTCACTGATTTAGGTTGCTCCCAGCTTTGAATAGCTTCAATCTTTGCTGGGTCAACAGATATTCCATGACTTGACACCGCGTGCCCAAGGAATGCTACTTCCTCAAGCCAGACCTCTCAATTCTTCAACTTGGCATAAAGCTTATATTCACAAAGCTTTTGGAGTATCAGCCTCAAGTGTTGCTCATGATCTTCACGGCTTTTGGAATAAATAAGGATGTCCTCAATAAAGACGACCATAAAGTGATCCAAATATTCCTTGAATACTCGGTTCATCATATCCATGAAGGCAGCAGAAGCATTAGTCAATCCAAAGGACATGACTAGGAATTCATAATGCCCGTACCGAGTTCTGAAAGTCGTCTTTGGAATATCATCGGTTCTAATCTTCAATTGGTGATATCCGGAACTAAGATTAATCTTTGAAAAGAATTTGGCTCCTTGCAACTGGTCAAACAGGTCATCAATACGTTGCAATGGGTACCTATTTTTGATGGTGACATGATTCAACTCCCGATAATCAATACAAAGTCGCATACTCACATCTTTCTTCTTCACGAATAGAACAGGAGCACCCCAAGGAGAAGTACTAGGACGAATAAAGCCAATGTCTAACAATTCCTGCGATTGGGTCTTTAACTCCACGAAGTTCAATAGAGCCATTCGATATGGGGCTTTGGAAATGGGTTTTATATCGGGTTCAAGGTCGATACAAAATTCAATTTCACGCTCTGGGGGTAGGCCAGGAAGTTCTTCAGGGAATACGTTAGGAAATTCATTAACAACAGAAA
This sequence comes from Panax quinquefolius, assembly GCA_020205615.1. Classification (NCBI taxonomy): domain Eukaryota; kingdom Viridiplantae; phylum Streptophyta; class Magnoliopsida; order Apiales; family Araliaceae; genus Panax; species Panax quinquefolius. The sequence continues at coordinate 55,581,518 of CM035170.1, forward strand.
TATCATTTAAAACTGACGTATTTTTGTTTAGATCTGTGACATGAGCTAAGAAAGCTTGACATCCATTTTTCAATAAACGAATAGCTTTATGGCTTGAGATGACAGTGATTGATTTTAATGGTTTGGTTGCTTGAATTCGCATAATAGGTTGGTTAGAAATATGAAAGCTAACAACCCTACGAAAATAATCAATTTTTGCATGATGTGTAGTTAACCAATCAATCCCTAGAATTACATCAAATGCAAGTATTTTCAATGAAATAAGATCAACAGGTAAAGTGCGGGTGCCGATTTGAACTAAACAAGACTTAAAAACCGTGGAGGTAATGAAGGTTTCTCCCAACGGAGTTTCAACAGATAAATCAAAGTCCAATCTCTCCAGAGTCAAATTTAAACGTTGAGCGCAAGTAGGAGAAATGAAAGAGTGGGTAGAACCGGTATCAAATAAAGTATAAACTCCGCTTGAGTTTATGATTAGCTTACCCGTGATGACCTCGTTCGGGTTCCTTGCTTTCTGGGAGGTCACGACAAATGCTCTCCCTTACACCACCAGCTTTGACTTTTCTGGGATGGCCTTTGGTGCCTACATCCTAGTTGAACTTGTCTTCGGTGAATGACAAAATCGGGCTAGGTGACCTTCTCTTCCACAATTATAACACGTTTTGGATGGCATCGCGCAATTTGGACTGATGTGTCCCTCCCCTCCGCATTTGAAGCATATGATAGGTGGTCTTTCTCCTTCCTTAACAACGGGTGCTGGTGCTGACGTCTTTCTATCATTGTTGAATCTCCTCTTCTTGAAATGTCCATTCTTATTGTTTTGGCCCTGATTACCACCGAATTGGTTACCATTTCTGGCCTGTTGATTCCCTCCACGCTTGTTGTCACCGCTTCGATGACTGCTCTCACTGGTATTATCATTTTGCCGGCTACTCTCCTTTGGTTGCGTTGACTCGTTATCGCGCTCCACCAACTGAGTCCTATTTACAACATCATCCTAATACAAACCACGGTTTATGAGAAATAAGATGTTGACGTATCTCCGGCTTCAAACCTCTTAAAAACATTCACGCCATTCTCTCTTCATTATCCACCAAGTGGGACGCAAACCGGGATAACTCCGTAAATTTTGCCTCGTATTACGACACGGTCATATTGTTTTGCTCCAATTTGATAAACTCCACCTCCTTCATGTGACGAATACTTTTGGGAAAGTATTTGTCGTTGAACAGCTCTTGGAACTTCTCCCAAGACATCTTGAAGACAAAGAGTTGAGTCGTTTCTACCGATTCCCACCAATGTCTCCTCTTTCATTGACATAAAGGCGGCAAAGGGAACCTTTTGCTCCTCGGAGCATCCCAAGACATCAAATATCTTGGTGATCTACTTTACCCATGCTTCCGCCATAAGTGGTTTTGGCTCTCCCTTAAACTCCGGTGGTCCCAGCTCCTTGAATTGTTTAGCGGTGACCGCCCGAGAGTTTCCAGCGTTTCCACCTACATTTTGGACAGGAGCCACTCTCGCCTGCTGTTGCATGAATTGCATAAAGCCTCTGAACAATCCATCATTCATCATTTGGTCAGTGTTGTTGTTTGCATGAGGATTTTCGCCTTCCTGGTGCACATTCTCCTGATTATTGATTTGTGGAGACTCAACGGTCTCTTGTGCTCCATTGCTATTCTCAACATTTTCGGATGTCATTTTCAGATACTGCCACAAAACAAAGGTTAATTGACATGTAACATAATATCTCTAAACTCTGACCAACCAATTTAAGTACAAAATAAATTTAAGTAGGTCCTACTAGCGAAGGAATTCCCCGTCTCTCCCCTCCTAGTTCTAGTCTCACATCTTAGCCTGGGATCATATCCCTAAGCTTTGATACCAACTGTGACGCCCCCAAAATTAGGTATACATCACCCATCTTGGGTCGTCAGATACATGGTACAAAATTCAAATACAACTTACTAATACAACTTTTGTGTACAATACGACAAAACATAACTGTCAGTTTGAATACAATTATTGTCTACTAGAGATTATACAAACTCAAAATGAGTCCTCATTACAATTGTTAACACGCTATTTCACAGAATAGTGAGGGCTACTAATACTATCATCTGGTCCATCACTCCGTTCCCCGACTCGTCCCAGCTATATTCTCATTTCCTGAAGAGAACAGTGAAAGAAAGGGTGAGCTCAACTAGCCCAGTAAGAAATATTATGACTAAGATAATGTAGAATAAATTATCATTAGCTTTCAACAATGTTAAACTGATAAAATATAACAACATCAAGTTTAACTGCAACGGATCAAGCAATCCATTAAAAGAGTCAAGTAGAGAATAGAATCTATTATCTTTTATGATTTAAAAAGTTTTTCATCACTTTTATCGGCGAGACTCGACAATAAATAATCCACATCATCCACACTTTTCTGACGAGAGGATATTCATTAGGGTCACGACCACAAATTCCATGCACTACGGGCCAAGGATATTTGTGTATTCATCAATGGTCATGATCATGCTAACAACTGTCCATTAATGCACTACGGGCCAATGAGGATTTTTTTTACACATCATTTGTAACATTACGGTCATGATTACACCGAATAATCCCTGGTCATAATCATACCAAGTCCATCCATGCTTTACAGGCCACAGATGACTTTCAAAAAATATAAACATGAGGATGATGACAATGATATAAAAATTCAATAAAAAAAAGTTCAAGAATTAAGTTATTCAGGAACTAATAACGTCCAAATTGTCAACATGATACTGCTTTGTAGAGTAAAATTCAAGATTCTCAGAAGAATATTTCCATGAAAAATACTGGATGAAGCGCAAATATTAAGTATATTCCACTAATTTCATGGAGTATAGAAGTCAAAATTTTAACCAACTGAGAATAATAAGGAATGGAATAACAACAAAAATCACCATGCATGCGGTACTTCGAATAGGCAGGTTATTCCAACAGAATAATAATAATGGAACCAGTTCAGGTGAAAATCACTCCGACAGGATGTTCTAACAGAATAATAAAGAATGAAATAATAAAGATTTTAACCAGTCCGCCGTAAAGCCTGAGACGAGGATGTTCCAACGGAATAATAAAGACGAAATAATAAAAAGCGGAAAACAGTCCCCGTATAGCAGACGGGATGTTCCAATGTAAAATAAAGATGAATAATAAAAAAATGTCACAACGTATAGGGTATTCCGCGTATACAGGTTATTCCAACAGAATAATAAAGAAATGGAATAACAAAAGTTTTCTTCTCAAATACAAAAGAATAATATCCCTTACCGTAAAAGAAACTGAATATAAGAGTAGGGAAGTAGCAGAATACTTTTCTATAGTTATCTATAATTTATCTCTCTAGAGTTTCAGTGAATTCGTAAGAAATAATGAAGGAATGAGCTTCTATTTATAGAAGAATGGAAGGGCAATCGTGTAGGAAATATCATGCATTTAATAATGATAATTGTGGATAAAATTCTTATAACCTAAGGATGCAAAAGTCAATCCTTCATCCAATCAGATCAAAGCAATCAAATGTTATATATATATAATATACAACACAAGTTATAATGCAATAAAGCAACAAAGAAAAACCACTACCACCTTTTCCACCATCCTCCACTAACATCACTATCACACACACACACACACCTATCACTATCATATCATCACTCTTCCACTCACATTATATATATACACATACCATACTTATAAATATATTTTATCTCTCCTTTACGTAACTTCCTTTCACCCCTATTTCAAAAATCAATTTTTCAACACATATGGGCCCCACATGTGGGCCCCACCTTTAAATAATTTCTACCGCTTATTTTGAAAGATGGGTAAATGGGGGTCCATAAAATAAGTAAAACTGAGTAACTTCTCACATAAGTATCAATAATCAATACCGTGTGCTACTATGCAACCACGCGTATTACTGTACTTTTACTACCGAGTAGTTCAACAGTATTAACGGTAAAACTTCTGCCGTTATTTTTATAAAGTATTTTTTGTCATTTTCTTAATCCGACAATAATTCTGTTGTGGGGTCCACCAATGATTGCGCCGTTGTACGAATATTCCCTGCTAAAACGAATATTCTCCGACCAATCGAATATCATATAACAACTTGCATACCTTGCAGAATTTATAAATACTACCCACAACTATAACATTATATTAAATTTATTCCATAATATTCAAAAATGATAATTATAGAAAATTCATCTTTATTCAAAAAGTTGGGGTCTTACACTTCAAGATTCTCCTAATATTTCTTCTATGAATACATTAACTCTATTTGGTGAATTAGAAGAATTTGAACATCAATTAAAGAGATATGATGATGAGGAGGATACTCCTCGAAAGAAGGTTCTAGCTCTTATTGCGGTGATGAAGAGAAGCTGAGAGGATCGATTAGGATGAGAAATTGCAAAACTTTCAAAAAGGCTCAAAGGGTTGTTACAAAAAGAAAGATTAAGAGAAAGAATGCAATCACTTCAAAAAAATTCAAGGGAAAGCAAAATGAAGACACTTGCTTTGAATGTGGACGCCCGGGCCATTTCAAAAAGGATTGCTTCAAAATAACGAACAAAGGCAAACTAAGCTACAAGGATAACAAAAGGAGCAAAGAATTTATTACTTTGAGTGATGATGAGTCCGAAGTGGAAGTTGATGCAAACAAAGAAATAGCCCAAGTATGCTTCATGGGAATCGACAATGAATCAAATGATGAATCGAGCGAGGTAACAATTTCTGATTATAATCTCTTGAAACAAGAAAATGAAAAATTAAGAGAAAAGAATGTATACTTAAAAGACTTAGTAAATACTTTAATGAATGAGGTTGATATATTAATTGATGAAAAGAAAGAAGTTAAACAAGATACATCATCACAAGAAGAAAATATTTTAATTGCTAAAAATGATTTTTTTAAAAATCATAACAAATTTCTTTCCAACAAGGTTAATGATTTAAATAAAGAAGTTGAAAAATTAAACAAAGAAATAGCTATGAGAGATGTTTGTATTGATGCTTTTAATGGTGATTCTCATATTAAAAATCCTTCAACGAATGAACTACAAAAAGAAATAGACTCACTAAAATTATCATTGGCTAAATTTGTCCAAGGGGAAGAAAATTTATCTGTTATTTTGGGTAAACAAAGACCTAACTTTGAAAAACAAGGAATTAGCTATAATCCAACACATAAAAAGAGTGATGTAAAAATTTTAAAATCTAAATCACATTTAAAATTAAATTATTGCTCTCCTTTCACTACTTGTAAAACATGTGGCTTAAAGGGACATTTAGATTGTTCATCAAATAAAAGGAATATGAAAGTTAAAAGTGTGTGGATTAAGAAAAGTGATTTGTATGTGACTAACCCAAAAGGACCCAAAAAGATATGGGTACCAAAAGGATGAATTTTTTTTATAGGTACATCTCAAAGCCAAATAACCTTCTATAAATAAACAGATTGAGTAAGCCAAAGGAGCAAACTGAATTAAATCGAAGAAGAAAGCAGTGAGTGCTGGATTCAACCAATGAGAATATAGCATCATCTAATTGTCTAGCAAACCGTATTCTTAGAAAAGAAAGTTGAAATGCCGAAAGTAGCAAAGTATCTCAAAAGTCATCCACCCAAAAAATATTATTGAAGATATTACTCCCAAATTTGAGTATGAGAACTACCCAAATCATGATTATAGACCTAAACAAGCTCAAACAAGTTCCAAGGGCTTGTTATAAGAGGTTAAGTAAGTGTCTCATCTCAAATGGATTCACTCGAGGTAAAATCAATTCTACATTATTTAAGCATGAAAATAAAGATATTATCATTATGCAAATATATGTAGACCATATAATATTTGATGTTACTAATGAGTTTCTTTGTGAGTTATTTTCTAAGTGTATGCAGAAGGAGTTCGACATAAGCATAATGAGAGAACATAACTATTTTTGTTTGAGACTCTAAATAAAGTAAACAAAGGATGACATATATACATCAAACCAAATACACAAAAGAGTTGATCAAAAGGTTTGAATTTGAGAAATCTATATCAAAGGCTACACAAATGAGTACGCCAATTAAATTCACATCATATAATAAAGGTATTGACGTAGAGGTAACTAAATATGAAGGTATGATTGCTTACTTGAATCTATGTGGTTAGCTTACTTTATTAAGAAAATATTTAAATCTTTTAATCACTTGGGTTAACAAAAAAAAAAGATTCTTAGACTCATATTTGCCAACCATTGTTAGTCCTTAAAAGCAACCATGATTCTTTCTACGGGTATACATCATTTTTTAATGTCCTTCCTTTCTTTTTGATTAATGACAAAGGAGGAGAAAAATCATATGTTATTCTTTTTGATTGATGACAAAGGGGGAGAGAAATTATGATATGTTTTGTCTAATCATGTTGAAACAGATTGAGGTACAAGATGAGTGCATATTGAATATCTATTGTCTAACTTTATGTTCTTATTCTATCTTGTCAAGAATATTTTAATATATGCATGGTTTTAGGGGGAGCCATAATTATTATATTATCATCATCAAAAAGGGGGAGAATGTTGACTTGGTCATATTCCAACCTTAGGTTTTGATGATGACTTTCCTATTGTACTAAAATCTTTACTCATGCATTTACAAGATATTAAAAGAATTCTTGAAGCTTTGATTTATTAAAGGATTGAAGACATGAAGACTTGAAGAATTGCTTGAGTCATTAGGAAATAAATGTAAGATCCTAACTTTAATTATTTCTCAATCAAGGCTCTAGGATTTGCATTGCATTGTATCATTAATTAATTATGGAATAAATTAAAATGATTATTTAATTAAAGATTAATTATGAAAATATTTAAGACTAAAAGATAATTTGCACCCCAAATTTTACACCGGTGTTGACTTTTGCACCCCAAACCGAAAAAGGTGTCTAAGTACACCCCAAACTTCATTATCGTAACAAAACGCACACTTTCTTCACTTAGCAAATTCAAAAAGTGACCATTAAAAAGTGATAACAAAAGTTTGGGGTGCAAATTATAACAAAGATATCTTAAAATTGGCAAAAATAACTAATTTTAAATAAAATAAATTGATTTTAAATATAAGAATTTTAAAAAGCAAATTTTAAAATAGTTAACATACAATTACCATACAATTAAAAAATAATTTTTTTAAAAGCATTATAAAAATTTTTAAAAACAAAATAAAAATTTTCACTATTTTTAACAAAAAATTTAAAACAAAATAACTTTTTTAACAATTTTTTTAAATTTTTTTAAAAAAAAAAATTTAAATCATTATAATTTTTTTTTAAATCATATAAAATTTTTTTAAAACAAAATAATTTTTTTAACTATTTTTAACAAAAAAATTTAAAAGCATTATAAAATTTTTTTAAACATTAAACCTTTTTTAAAAACAAAATAAAATTTTTTAAATCTGTTTTTAACAAATTTTCTTTTAAATGCTTTTTAACAAAAAAAAATTTAGATCATTATAAATTTTTTTTTTTAAATCTGTTATAATTTTTGTAAACAAAATAAATTTGTTTAACTATTTTTAACAAAAAAAATTTAAATCATTAACTTTTTTTAACAAAAATTTTTAAACTGCTTTTAACAATTTTTTAAACTATTTTTAACAAAAAAAATTTAAATATTTTTTAACAAAAAAATTTAAAATCATATAAATTTTTTAAAATTGCTTTTAACAAAAAAAAAATTAAAAGCTGTTATAAAAAAAAAATTTAACTATTATAAAAAAAAAATTAAAACAAAATAAATTGTTTTAATCTGTTTTATCAAAAAAAATTAAACTGCTTTTTAACAAAAAAAAAATTGGATTTATTATAAATCATTATATTTTTTTTTAGATCATATAATTTTTTTTTTAAATCTATTATAAATTTTTTTAAAACCAAATAAATTTTTTTAACTGCTTTTAGCAAAATATTTTTAAACTGTTTTTAACAAAAAAAAATTAAAGCTGTTTTTTAACAATTTTTTTTTATTTATTATAAAAAAAATTAAATTATTTTAACAATTTCTTTTTAAAGCTGTTATAAACTTTTTTTTTTAATGATTATAAATTTTTTAAAAACAAAACAAATTTTTTTAACTACTTTTAGCAAAAAAAATTTAAACTATTTTTACAATTTTTCTTAGACTCTTATAAAAAAATTTTAAAAAGTATTATAAATTTTAGTTTGTTTTAAAAAATTGTTAAAAAAGTTTAAATTTTTTAAATCTATTACAATTTGCACCCCAAACTTTTATTATTGCCATTAATGGGGGTCACTTTTTGTTAGGTTAAGTGAAGAAAATGTCTTGCTTTATTACGATATAATGAAGTTTGGGGTGTATTTAGACACCTTTTTTGTTTTGAAGTGCAAAAGTCAACACCGGTGTAAAATTTGGGGTGCAAATTGTCTTTTAGTCAATATTTAATTAAGCTTTCAAAATTAATAACGATCAAATATTAATTAAATTGGAGTAATTTTTGAAAAGCTAATTTTGAAGCCTTCCCATAATTAAAGGATTTAATAAATCTATACCACATATCTTGGGATTGAGTTATTCATTATGTTTTACATGATTTATTAATTAATTCAACTTTCCTTAAAATTGATTAAGCAAATCAAATTTTCATATCTTCATAATCAATTATCATGGATCAATAATTGGAGTAATTTTGAAAAGCTAATTTTGAAACATTCCCATAATTAAAGGAATTAATTTAAAATAAATTTTGATTCTTTATATAAATCTATACCATATATCTTGGGATTGAGTTATTCATTATTTTTCAATGATTTATTAATTGATTGAACTTTCCTTAAAATTGATTAAACAAATAAATATTCATATCTTTAGAATCAATTAGCATGGATCAATTAATTAGAGTAATTTTGGAAAGCTAATTAGTGAGGCAAATCTAAATAGATTGGGATTTCAAAATAAATATGGAAATATTTTTAAATATTGATACTTCCCATAATTGATGGAGTTGATTAGTAAATGAGTTTTAAAAGATCATTATCTTTCATATCTCTAACCAATATTGTCTCCATAAATTTTGGGATATGGTGTTTTATTATTGGGTTTGCCATAATCATGAAAATAATTAATTATGGAACAAATTAATTGGAGTTTCAAAATGAATATGGAAATATTTTTGAATTGCATGAAATTAATATGGAGGTCCATTTAGTATATGTAAATCTAATTGATATATTTATTTCATATTTAAAGGTGATTAAATTAACTCCATAATTAAAGCTTCTAAATTGATTTAATTGATTCCATAATTAAGGTTGCTTATTTAGATTCCATAATTAAGGATATTCTAAAAGTTTCTTCCTTAAATTAAGCAACGTGATCTCATCACTTTAATAGGAAGATGTTTGGAAATAAGATTTGAATAATCTATAAAATCTTTCATTGATTTATAAATGAACAGTACATCCGTTGGATAAAATGAGTTAACAATTGATTTACTTTCTTATTAAAGAAGCTCATAATTTAGTGAAGTGAATTTTTATTGTTAACTAAATTAATGAACATACTTTAATTAACATGATTCTATCTTGAGTCAAAGGAAGCAAAATTAAAGCAAACGAATATTTTATTCAATCAAATATTAAGTTGATTGACTCACATGCTCCTTAATTGGTTATATCTCCAACTAATTATATACCATGTGCTTAATTTTAACGGACATATATATGGAGATTTACGAAATCAATTATTAACATCTATATATATATAAATCTATCTTGGAATTAATTCTAAATGGGTAACGACTAAAATTTGCAACGGGCAAAAAGTTTTCCTATCTATATATATGCTTTAGCCGTGGGTTTGAAGTACAGAAAAAACACCAAGCAGTATACTAAAAAGTTAAACTTGTTATTGGACATCTATTGGACATACTAATATTCACTTTTCAATATAAAATGCATTACTAGTTAAACTTGTTATTTTAGCACAAGTCTTATGCTACCCTTTACATTTCAGAATTTCCAAGTGTTAATCATCACAACACTTCACCAACGTTCATTGTATAAATTAAGTTATCCCATAACGCTTTCTCGCTTTACTAATCATTTTTACAACCTTGAACTTACTAACCACAACTCACTATGTTATGTTAACCTTAACATTACACATTTAACATGCTAACACAATTTCAGACCATGTTATGACACTTTCCCAAATATGCATAAATAGTAGAAGTCAGAATCTCAAACCAGGCTATGGCGCAGCTGCGTCATACAAAGGCTTGAGACCGGTCTTATTCTTAACATTTATTTTACACTTAACTTGCCAAGCAATGCTGCTTGGCCGTGTTCGAATTAGACAGACGAACCTACCTGGCATGAAACGATGGCAAACTTTATCCCAACAAACACAAATTTCACCCAATTGACAGTAATATCAACACGTAAAATAAATATACAACTATCATAAACATGATTGCTCACATTTACAACCAATTAGAACAATTTAACACCAACTAAAACTAATTTCTCAAATTTCATGTTTTCATGAAAAACTCAATTTTCTTGACATTCATCCTAAAAATCATCACTGTAAATTCATTAGTTGGCCAAATCATCTCATTTAAATTACGTTATGTTCGTATCTCAATGAACTAACGTATACAAGCTTCAATTTACAATTTCACATACTAATTAACCACTAGAATTGATACTTTTCATGAACATATGAAAATTCCATATACTGACAAATATTTCTACTGATATCCAAAATTAGCATGCAATTGTTGTTTAAACATAATCTCTAATCATAACTATAACTAATTATCATCAACAGATTACATAACCACAATTTACAAAAAAATAGAATTCACAGAGTTTGAAACTTTATGCCGTAAATTCATACATGTATATATAAAATAATAATATTAAGAACATACCTTCAATTTGTTAATATAATCCTTGCTAATTGCTGGAAATTGCTTACGTTCTCTCTCAAATTCTCTCAAGCTCCTTCTCAATTCTCTATGTCAAGCTCTCTTCTCTTCTCTCTTCTCAGTATATTGGCTAGACTAACTTAAGCGTAAACAAATAAACTAATAAACCTTAATACTAATACTAATTAGGATATCAGTTATAACGTATAAGTTATAATTATATTATTTTTATTATTTTAATTTATTTTATTTAATTTAAATAAACTAGAAATCCCAAAAGCCATAAGGCTTATTTGGCAAAAACCCTTTAAATATTAAAGAATTAATATAGTAAGCCTTATTTGTTAAAAAAAAGTAAATTAAACTACTTTAATTTATTTTAATAACTCCTTATAATATAGTTATTTGTCACACTATATTTAATCAAACTTTCATATTTATTTTAATTAATGCAAATCATAATTAATTAAATAAATCCTTTAATCACATAACACAATACAAATAATTAATCATTTAAATTGAAATATCAATATAATAATAATTTCCTTAATTCATCAATTATTTATTTAATAAATAATTCTCCAAATAAAATTAAATCAATTAAACAAATATTTATTCACGATAATCACATCCATTAAATATTTATATAACTCAAAAAATATTTAATATTACATTTAAAATTCTAGAATGTTACAATATCCCGACTAGTTCCTGCTATGTTCTCACCTCCTCAGAAGAAAAATAGAACAAAAAGGAAATGGGTGAACTCAACTAGCCCAGTAAAGAATATTATGACTACGCTAATATACAATAAATTATCATTAGTCTTCAATAGGAAAAAATCTGATAGAACATAATAAACAACAAGTTTTAGATCAACAACTGCAACGGAAACAACAATCCATTAGAAGAGTCAAGTAGTGAATGAATTCTACTATCTTCTAAGATTTAAAAGTCCATCATCAATATTTTATCCATGTAACATCAATCAATATACATCTTTAATCAAATATTCATCTTTGCACTACAGGCCAAAGATATTCATTTGTATCACCAGTTGGTCATGTTCATCTTAACACCTGTTCATCTTTGCACTACGGGCCAAAGATATTCATCAGTTAATCATTCATCTTTGCACTACAGGCCAAAGATATTCAGTAATATCATCATTTAGGACTGAGGATGATGAAAAATATCATAAAAAAACGAATTCGGTGAGACAAAAGGACAAATATTAGGGATTCGTATTATAGTTTATTCAAATTCAATAATATTCCATAATAACCAATTGTGAAGCAGAATTCAAAAATAAAGATTAAAACATGGATACAATCAAAGATGGTAACCATAATAGACATCTTGGACAAAAAGGAGAAAATTTTATTTTTCGGTGAATAGTGCCGTTTTCGTGAATAGTGTCGTATACGTGAATAGTAACCCCGACACAAAAAGGTAGAAATTCTACAATAAAATTCATATCAATATTTCGGCATAATAATATTGAAGGAAATAATATCATTTACAAAGAAAATAACATCCCTTACCTCAAAAGAACAGTATTTCTGATTGGAATATCGGATATAAAGCCAAAAGAAACTTGCACTGAATAGCAACTCTCAAAGTATCTAAATACTCACAAAATACGCTCGATAATATAAAGAGAGAGAAAACTTGTTTTTGGTGTGATTTTCAATTCTAACTAAGCACCCTATTTATAGGAAAATGCTAGAACGCCAAAGCAGACTAAATAATAAAATACTATTATTATTTTTTTCTTCATTCTACGCCCACACTTGCTGAACAAGCTGGAGCATGCCATCATTGAAAAATTTTCAATAGCCCACATGTTTTCAAAAACAAAAGTGGGTCCCACCCATAATTTTAATAAAAATATTTAATTTCTGAAACTTCAATAATTCATAATAAATAGCCCTTTTATCAGCAAAATACGAATTTTATGTCCATTCCATAGGAAATTAAATTCTCTACAACTTTGTAGCTTTAAGTTTTTCCAAATTTAAAACGAAAATGCAAAATCCACATCTGAACGATTTTAATACCTCCATTCAAACAAAATCTTGATAAAACACCCCAGCATTAATTCCTTCATTTATAACCACATAAAATAAATAAGTCCATTATTTATATCCACATAAAATAAATATTTTCTTATCTTATAAATCAATAAGTAATTATTCACAAATAATATTATAGAATCACAATTATGAATGACCGAATTCGTTCCCGGAAAGAGGGGCTTTAGATAAAGATTTCTCCTTATTAGCGCATGATTAGGTGACCAAACCCCTTTCTGAAACAGAACTTCCTTAGACATTACCAATAATGCTATCTAACAATATTATTTAAATAATATGAATTATTGATCTGATAATAGAGATACTGTGCAGTGACAATTATTGAAATAACAATAATATAAAATATCAACATAGCAATTATTGAATCAATAAAATAAAATATTGAACATTAATTACTATAACAATTATTGAGTAGTACCTTCTTTCTTATGAATCAATAATTCAAAAATCATGTGCAATACCGTGTGCTACTATGCAACCACGCGTATTACTGTATTTTAACCACCGGGTATTCTAATAGTGTTAACAATAATCATTATGCCGTTATTTATAAAAACTCAAACTTGTCGTTTTCTTCATCCGACCATTTTTTGGTATGGGGCCCACAAATGGCTGCGCCGTCGTACGAATATTCCACGACCAAACAAATATTCTCCGATAACAATGAATATTTTTTAACCACTTGCTTATTTTGCACAATTTGCACATTTCACCCATAACCAAAAGCATTATATCAAATTAACACCTTATTATTCACAATAATAATTAGAGGAAATTCGATTTTATTTATAAAAAGTCGGAGAATATTCATTTCGTCATGAAATATTCTTGCTGTCAGGGAATATTCGTATGATGACACAACCATTTGTGGGCCCCATAACAAAAAACGGTCGGATGAAGAAAATGACAAGTTTGAGTTTTTACAAATAACGGCGTAGTTGTTATCGTTAACATTGTTGGAATACCTGGTGGTTAAAATACGATGAATACACGCGGTTTTTAAAGAAGATACCATCAGATTGCATAGTATTTTGAAGGTACTACTCAATAATTGTTACGATGAATTATCGCTCAATATTTTATTTTATTGATTCAATAATTGTTACGTTGATATTTTATATCATTGTTGTTTCAATAATTGTCACTGCACAGTATTTCCCATTATCAGATCAATAATTCATATTATTTTAATAATATAATTAGATAGCATTATTGGCAATGTCTAAGGAAGTTCTGTCTAGGAAAGTGGTTTGGTCACCTAATAGCGCGCCAATAAGGAGAAATCCTTACCGAAAAGCCCCCTCTTTCCTGGGAACGACCTGGTTGTTATAATTGTGATTCTGTAATATTATTTGTGAATAATTAATTATTAATTTATATGATAAGTAAATATTTTTTTTATGTGGATATAAATGGTGGACATATTTATTGTGGTTATAAATGAAGGAATTAAGGTTGAGGTATTTTATCAGTATTTTGTCGGAATGGAGGTATTAACAATCATCCGTATGTGGATTTTGGACATTTTTTGTTTAGAATTTGGAAAAACTTTCTTCTACAAAGTTGTAGAGAATTTAATTTCCTATAAAATGGACATAAAATTTCATGTCGGGGTTACTATTCACGTTTACGGCACTATTCACGTATACGTCACTATTTACGAATACGGCACTATTCACAGAAAAATAAGTTTTTTTCTTTCTTTGTCCAAGTTGTCTATTGTGGTTACTATCGTTGATTGTATCCATATTTTGATCTTTATTCTTGAATTTTATCCACAATTGATTATTATAAGGTATTTTTGAACTTGGATAAACCAAAGTACGAATCCCTAGTCTTTGATCTTTTATCTCACTGGATTCGTTTTCTTTAAGATATTTTTCATCATCCTCAGTCCTAAATGATGATATTACTGAATATCTTTGGCCTGTAGTGCAAAGATGAATGATTAACTGATGAATATCTTTGGCCCGTAGTGCAAAGATGAACAGGTGTTGAGATAAACATGACCAACTGGTGATACAAATGAATATCTTTGGCCTATAGTGCAAAGATGAATATTTGATTCAAGATGTATATTGATTGATGTTACAGGGATAAAATATTGAAGATGGACTTTTAAATCTTAGAAGATAGTAGAATTCATTCTCTACTTGACTCTTCTAATGGATTGTTGTTTCCGCTGCAGTTGTTGATCTAAAACTTGTTGTCTACTATATTCTATCAGATTTTTCCCTGTTGAAGACTAATGATAAATTGTTGTATATTATCTTAGTCATAATATTTTTTACTGGGATAGTTGAGCTCACCCTTTTCCTTTTTGTTCCATTTTTCTTCTCAAGAGGTGAGAACATAGCAGGATCTAGCCGGAGTATGGAGTGATGGTTCAGGATAGTTGTTTTAGTAGTCCTCACTATTTTATAAAATAGTGTATCAGTAATTGAAATGAGGACTCCTTTTGAGTTTGTATACTGTCTATTAGACAATATTTGTATTTAAACTCACAGAATATGTGTTGTTGTATTTTGCACGACAATTGTATTAATGAAGTTGTATTTGTTTCTGTACCATGTATTTGGCGACTCAGAATGGGTGATGTATACCTATTTTGGGGGTGTCACATTTGGTATCAGAGCTTAGGGATATGGTCTCTGGCGGAGATCGGGGAATAAAACTAGGAGGGGAAAGACTAGTAATCCTTCGCTAATGTATCATACCTAAGACTATTTGGTTGGTCAGTCGGAGCATATGGTTAATATGTGATATGTTAAATTGTTAATTAACCCTTGTTTTGTGGCAGTATTTGAGAATGGTAGCTGGAAATATGAACAATGGAGTGAATGATACCGTGGAGACACCTTTAATCACCACCGAACAAAAAGACAATATTCCTCATGTAAACAATACTACCGAACAAATGATGAATGATGGGATGTTTAGAAGCTTTTTGCAGTTCATAAAAACCAGACGAGGGAGACTCGTGTACAAAATACGGGTGGAAATGATAGCAACACACAGCTTGTCACAGCCAAGCAGTTCAAAGATTTGGGACCATCAGAATTTGTGGGAAAGCCGGATCCAATTAAGGCGGAAACGTGGGTCAAGAAAATTACCAAGATATTTGATATCTTGGGATGCACGGAGGAACATAAGGTTCCATTCGCCACCTTTATGTTCCATGGTGAGGTAGATTACTGGTGGGAATCTGTGAAGCGTACCCAGCCTGCGGCACTCAACATGTCTTGGGAAATATTTCAGAAACTGTTTAGTGACAAGTACTTTCCCGAAAGTATTCTTCATTTGAAGGAGATAGAGTTTATTAGACTGGAACAAAACAACATGACGGTGTCCCAGTACGAGGCGAAGTTCGCAGAGTTATCCAAGTTTGCACCTCATTTGGTAGAGAATGAGGAACGAATGACGCAGATGTTTCTGAGAGGTCTAAAACCCGAGATTCGGCACTATCTTATTTCTCATAAATTTTTCTCTATATTCAGATGTTGTAAACAGGGCTCAATTATTAGAGCGAGATAATGAGTATGTTCAACCGAGGGACCATAACCAGGGTCATACCAGTGACAGGGAAAACATTCAAACAAAAGCGGTAACCACTCTGGTGGTAATCGTGGCCATGATAATAGAAGAAGAGAGTCGGGAGGAGATTTCAAGAAGAGAAGGTACAACAATGACAATGTGAAGCATCAGCACCAACATCAACTATTTATAGGGGAGGAGAACGACCCCCGGTCGTATGTTACAAATGCGCAAAAGAGGGACATATCAGCCCAAACTTCCCACACCAATCCAAGGTGTGTTATAACTATGGAAAGGAAGGTCATATAGCTAGAGATTGTCTTGTAGCGAAACCAAGTCCAACATGGATGGTGACTCCAAAGGCTGTCCCAGACAAGTCAAAGTCGATGGTTCCTTGAAGGGCATTTGTCGTGACTGCCCAAAATGCGAGGAACCCGAACAAGTTGATCACGAGTAAGTTAATCATAAACTCTTGCGAAGTTTATATCTTATTAGATATCGGTTCTACCCATTCTTTTATCTATTCTACTTGTGCTCAATGTCTGAACTTGACTCCTGAGAAATTAGACCTTAACTTATCTGTTGAGACTCCGTTAGGAGAAACTTTCATTACATCTACTGTTTATAAATCTTGCTTGATTAAAGTTGGTACCCTCACATTATTACATGTCGATCTTATTTGTTTGAAAATACTTGCATTTTATGTGATTTTAGGGATTGATTGGTTAACTATTCATCATGCCAAAATTGATTGTTTTCGTAAGGTTATTAGTTTTCATATTCCTAACCAACCTGTTATGCGAATTCAAGAAACCACACCAATAAATTCAATCACTGTCATATCAAGCCATAAAGCTGTTCGTTTATTGAAAAACGGATGTCAAGCTTTCTTAGCCCATGTTACGGACTTGAACAAAAATATGTCAGATTTGAATAATATTTCTGTTGTTAGTTAATTTACTCACGTATTTCCTGATGAACTTCCTGGTCTACCCCCAGAACGTGAAGTTGAATTCTTTATTGACCTTGAACCTGGTACAAAGCCCATTTCTAAAACCTCATATTGAATGACCCCTATTGAACTTCAGGAGTTAAAGGTCCAACTACAGGAGTTGTTGGACATCATTTTTATTCATCCTAATACATCTCCTTGGGGTGCTCCTGTTTTATTCGTAAAGAAGAAAGACGGGAGTATGCGACTTTGTATTGACTACCAGGAATTAAATCATATCACCATCAAGAATAGGTATCCACTACCTCGTATTGATGACTTGTTCAACTAGTTGCAAGGAGCATAACTCTTTTCAAAGATCGATCTTCATTTTGGATATCATCAACTGAAGATTAAAACTGAGGATATTCCAAAGACAGCCTTCAGAACTCGGTACGGACATTATGAATTCTTAGTCATGTCTTTTGGATTGACTAATGCTCCTACTGCTTTCATGGATATAATGAACCGTGTGTTCAAGGAATATTTAGATTAATTCGTTGTTGTCTTTATTGATGACATCCTCATCTATTCTAAAAGCCGCGAAGATCATGAGCGCCATTTGAAGCTGGTCCTTCAAAGGCTTCGTGATAACAAGCTATATACCAACCTGAAGAAATGCGAGTTCTAGCTTGAGGAAGTAGCATTCCTTGGGCACATGGTGTCAAAACATGGAGTATCTGTCGACCCGGCGAAGATTGAAGCAATACAAAGTTGGGAGCAACCGAAGACGGTGACCGAAGTACGTAGCTTTCTAGGCTTAGCTGGTTATTATTGGAGATTCGTGGAAGGATTTTCTAGAATCGCTACTCCATTAACTCAGCTGACTCGGAAAGATACTAAATTCGTATGGAGCGAGGGATGCGAGAAGAGTTTTCAAGAGCTCAAGAGGAGACTCATTTCGGCACCTGTTCTGACAATACCATCTGGTTCGGATGGATTTGTTATCTACAACGATGCTTCAGGCAAAGGGTTAGGATGTGTTCTCATGCAACATGGGAAAGTCATAGCATATGTCTCGCGACAACTCAAAGAATATGAGAGGAATTATCCTATTCATTATCTGGAGTTGGCAGCAGTCATTTTCGTGCAGGTGCAAAATTAGGGTTCACATGACCTAATTAAATTAAATGCATAATTAGGGTTCCATGACCTCATTAAATGCACAAATTAGGGTTCACATAACCTAATTGAATGAAGACAGAGAAGTCAAAAATAAATGTGTTAGACCTGGTAGAAGCCTCCACGGGTCCCGAGCCAGAAGACTCATTGAGGCGGCTCGTTTTGGGAATTGATTAAGGGATTGGATTGGTGGCTAGAAGGACAGGGCAATATGGGCATTACTCTAACGATTAAAGGGTATTTCAAGAAATTCCCTGACAGCATGTGCCTGACACATGACCACTTTTCAGGAAACCCTATAAATACCTCTTCCATTCCATTGGGAAAGGGACCTCTCAAGAGACACAAGACTTGAACTCTTTTGGTGACTTAAGGCTTGGATATTCCACCTAAAAGTACTAAAGGGTTTGGATACTCGCTCTCAATGACTCAACAAGAAGGCTATTGGAATCCCAATAACCCTAACCCGGTTTCCGGATTCTAGGGGTTCTGCCACGTGTCGTTGGAGTAATCGCCCACTTGTCGTTCTCCCCTCTTCAATCAATCAATCAATTCCATGCTCTTCGTGGATTTCTCTCCTCCTCAGCCAACACGAAACCCTAACTAGCAAGGCACGCTTTCTTTGCCCACATTCTTTTGGCGACTCTGCTGGGGAGGTGTAGAATTCGTGAAGGGTATGCCTACAACTCGAAGTGGGAGAACAACATGAAGAGCTTCACCAACAAACAACATTACCTCACCGGGTCAGTTCCATGGCAAGCAAGTCAAGCTTTCCAAGGCGTGAATCTAAATCTCGATCAACCCATCCTTGAAGACGCATCGGAAGAAAGTTCAACATCACCATACATGGATGATCAACAACTAACGAATGTCAGGCAGACAGGCGTGGGAAGGCAAGGCGAAGAAGAAAGTGGGGAGCAGGAAAATGCTGTAGAACTGGAGATGCTCAAGACGTTGAAGGAAGCACGGGAAGGATAAGGGATAATGATGGCTATGATGCTGGAGATGCAGAGGAAGTAAGAGGAATTGGAAAATTTCCATCAGCAGTTGATGCAGATTCCCGCTTTCAAAGCCATGTTCCCAGACAATTCACAAGGAGAGCTGGCAAGAGTGGAGAACAACAACAACGATAGCAACAATAAGGAGAATCAAACTGCACCTCCATTGATGGAGCATCAGTCCGTTCCAATCATCCACTTAGAACCTCAAGATAGTGGTGACGTGCCACAACCCATACTGGAAGTCAGCCAACCTCAAACAAACATCATTCCGATTACTATCCCTGCATTTTCATAAGTGCAGCTACCAACCATCCCAAGCCTCTTTCAACGAACTAGCCCATAAGTACAACTGATTGATGCCAGTGTACATCAGCCAATTTCTGTACCACAGAGAGTCCATACTACAAACCAATATGTGACAAAGGATGATATGATCGATGTGATCAATCAACTTCACATGCAGACATCCCAACCTTCAGAGTTAGACTTTACACCACCCTACCCGGCACATATTCGGAGACAACCTTACCCGATAGGGTATATTGAGCATCCCCCGCAATTTCCAAAATACAATGGGGAGAAAGGAAATGCCAAGGAACACATTGCCAGGTTTGTGGAGTCGATGTCTCCATGGTTAGGGTATGATGAAAGGAACAATCACAATTTGTTGATGAGGGAATTCAACAAGACTTTAACGAATAATGCTTTCAGTTGGTACTACAACTTGGAGAAGGGATCGGTCCATGATTGGGATGATCTAAAATTGCAATTTTTTTAAGAAATTTTTTTTATGTGTAGAAACAGGTAACCATCGTAGAGCTCATGCGATTCAAGCAGAAGCCAAACGAGGAGCTGTCAGATTACATGGATAGGTTCAGGGCCCAAGCACAAAAGTGTATAGAGCCAATTGAAGAAAAGAGCTTGGTTAGTATATGCAACAATGGTGCTTTAGACGCCTTCAAGCCCCACCTCATTACCAAGGCGTGTGATTCATTTGCGACCCTCTCATCTTTTGTAAAAGACTTGGGGGGAATCATAACATTTCCCACCAGCCATGCGATGGATACATAGAAGAGCAAGAGGACAACAACTGTGGCTTTGGTGGATTTTCAGTCAAAACCACAAGGGGGCAACAGGGAGAAGGATAAGAAATTTGAACAAAGCAGGGAAAAGCATGGTGACAAGTATACCAGAATGCTAGTTCCATAGGCTATCACATGCAGCGAGAAGGCATTCAGGGGCTTGTATGAACAATGGGTTGAGCACGGAGTGGTGAAGCCTCCAAGGCCCCGGTTTGTCGTAACGGAAGAGATGAAAAGAAGGTCGGACTTCTGTGTATACCACAAATATGCAGGACATTCCACTATGGACTATTATAGTCTGTAGAGGATATACCATGAGAAGCTAGCGGCCGGGGAGATTGAACTAGGAGAAGAAACGTGCAACGCTATCACCCATGGTGCAGTCTCGGAAGTCAAGAACCCAAATACTGGTTCTACCATTGAAAAAACTATGAACTACAGATGAATTAAAGATCCACCCAAGATGGTGGTCCACCAAAAATGGTGGTTTAAGTCCTCAGGAATATCCCTTGCCAAGTAATTGGATGACCAAGGGAGGAGGCACAAGAATGAAAGTAGTATGCACACAAGCCAATCATGTTTGATGATAAAGCATATACTTTGCAACAATCTTATTCATTTATTAATAAAAAGTATTAATTTATTAAAGGCTTTTAATTATCTACATGATGCTGTTTTATAATATGTGATAAACCCATAGTTTTAAGCAATGCTTTTAGAATAATGATGATGATCATTCTAATGAGATTTAAATTCTTAGAAAGCTTAAAACTAAAATAGTTCCAAATCATTGGATTACTAAATTGGGGATTAGTGAATCCAGATAGATTGGTACATACGTTGTTGCTTGCTCATTGGATGAGGATGATTGATCTCATGATCATTTGTGTGGAGACACTAAAGCAAGTATGTAGGTGCTTATTAGAGAATAAGTTCACTTTGAGCGTTGGCTCGCTAAGGAATACCTAATGGAGTTTTACTTGCCTATCAATAGGAATTCTGTAGTGATAGTAGTCTGAAGTGATCCTTGGACTTGAGATCATCATAGTATCTTGTGTATGATGAGTTATGCTTTGACTTATTCCTTAAGACCCTTAGGGTATATCAAAGGGTATGCTTGGGTATAATAAGTTGTACATGGAGATAATGTATGATCAATAAAGAATCTACCACTTATTAAAAAGAAGAGAAATGTCCTATGTGATTCGATAAATGACAACCCTTAGTCCTTGGCGAAGGCGTAATGAAATTAGAAAGGAGTTTCTAATTTGCATTATTTAGTGTTGTGCGTTTAAGGATCGAAATACATATAATTAAATAAAATAAGACTTGACAATAATTCCATGTCTTATATTTAATTGGGACATTGTATGGTGGAAGGATTGAATTGTGATTTAACTATTTACTCAAAGGTTCTTTTATGATTAATGTTGAAATCTATATTATCTGGAAAGTCGTTGATCGCTAGGAGGCTTATCCTATTGTAGAATAAATATTATTTATTTAAATAAATTAATTGTTTAATTTATTTATTTAAATAAGATTAAAATTGTTCTAATTGATTTATTCACAACCTAGGTTTAATATGGAGAACCTAAAGGGTCACACCATAAAAGGAAGAATAATTATTTAAGAAGTTAATGGCATAGTCGTAATAATATGTTATGTATATTTAATTTAATCTATGGTGATAGAATAAATTAAATAGCTTAATATTTATTATTTAATATTTTAGAAATATTAAATATAAATTAATAAGAGAGTCTTATTAATATTATTACAATTATTATTATTATTTTAATTTCTAAAAGAGTTTAGGAATTAATTTAATATAAAATACTCTCATTTATTCCTAATTGGATTAGGAAGGAAAATTAGTTAAAAGAGTTTAATTAATTATCCCTAATAAGATTAGGGAGCCTTTAATTAAAAGGGTTTAATTAAATAATACCTTATTTTAATAGGGTTACTTGATATCTTTATAAGAGGAGTCTTATATCGGATATCTAATATACGATATAATTCCAATGGTTGGAAATGCGTTCTTTTCTATAGAGATAGAAAAACTAGGGTTTAACCAACCACCCATCTTCTTGAATTCTTCTTCTTCCTTGGTGGATCACCTCTAGAGGCCAAACACTTGGGTGGCTAACATTGATCAAAGGAAGGAACCAAACCCGGTGGATTCAAGTTGAACGCGAAAAGAATTGGAGGTGAACTTGTACCTGAGGAAGTTAGGATCTTCAAGGGTATGATTCTTGTTCTTCAATTTTTTCGTTTAATTAATAATTGTGCATAAAGGGTGATCCAGGTATATGGTTTGTAAAATTTTTAAACTCTGATTTATCTCGTTTCCGCTTAATTTTTGCAATTTGATTGCGTTCTTGAATATTACAAACCTAACAGTGGTATCAGAGCCAAACTTTTATGCAAATTATTAATTGTTTTAATTTGATATGTATATTGATATGTGTTTAGAACAATTTAATTGGGCATAGTTTTATTGTATAAAATTTATTCAAAAAAAAAAAACAAAATTCATCAAGAACACGAGCTGCAGATTTCCGAAAGATTTTATTTATCGCGAACTAAATTTTTTACGTGGATGTTGATTTGATTAGTCAAATTGCTAAAGACTTTTCGGTAAAAAAAAAATTAAAAAATTAGTCTTTGGGAATGCCTATTACCGAGGTGTTAACGATAAATCGTGTAATATTGAAAGGATATTTCAGGCTTACGTTAATATATAATAACTTTTGTTCCTGGATTCTAACTAGAATGGCTAGATCATGAATCACCATAAAGGTATGTTATATATAATTAACTTGATTCCTGCGGTACAATTAATGATATATGATATCACGTGATTCAGGTGAATTCTTAATTATTTTATAATTAAAATAAAATTTTATTTTAATTTTAAAATAAAAGGTTTATTTTAATCTTAAAATAAAAGTTTTATTTTAATTTTAAAATTAGAATTTCATGCTAACTAATTAGAGTTGGAATTGGATTTCAAGATTACTAATTAGAGTTAAAATTGGATTCTATTTTTCCTTAAATAAAGGAGTTTATTTTGATATGAAATTAGATTTCATATTATTCAAAAAATAAAAAGGTTTATTTGTGAATAGGAAAAATAATCGATCTTTCCTTAAATAAAGGAGTTTATTTAGATATGAAATAAGATTTCATATTATTCAAAATAAAGGAGTTTATTTGTAAATAGGAAAGATAATCCATGTTTCCTTTAATAATTTTTTTTACATGGAATTGGATTCCATAATTAATTAAAATAAAGGAGTTTATTTTGATTAAAGATTTTGATTAAAATAAAATAGTTTATTTTATTCAAAATTAGATAAATTAAAATAAAATAGTTTTATTTTGATTTAAATTTGGATTAAAATAAAGGAGTTTATTTTGATTCAAAATTAGATTTTATACTAACTAAATTTGACCATTAAATGATATCAATATATATATTGAATGTTTATTATTCATAAGATGAATGTTATTTATTGATGCGTATGGTGATGTGTATGATAATAAATGGGATTGATTATAGACTATTGACCAATGTGATTGGATTTTATTTTAGTTGGATGCATGAATGTATGAGTTTTATTAAATGGGGATTACTGCGTGCCTCGTCTTCTCTAATTTTTCTTAATGTAAATTCTATCTCCTCCTATGTACTTCCCTTATTTAACGATCAAGGTTTTATTTATTTTAAATAATTTTGTAATATGAATAGTTAGAATTAATTTTGAAAATTGGAGATCGAGGGGCGAGGAGGCGCTTGAAGACCCGTTTTGTAATGGAGCCAGTTTTAAATGTAATAGTTATATTTAAATATTATTTCTTGCACCCTAGGGTTTGACCTTTTGGTTCACTTGGTGGCTCTAGTGAACCAAACTAGAATAAAAGTCCATAATCAATTCGGGTAGAATATAGTATTCTATATGTGCATGCTTATACTATATATATTATATATTATGCAAATATGTTTCGCATGTTCATTAATATAGACGCGTATTTTATATATATATATGCGTATATTATTAAGCAAGATGAGACAAATTAATAACAAACCCCTCAATTTTTTATATTAAGTCCTAAGCGTTCAAAGATATTTGGAATATCGAGCGTTAAGCCTTAGCATGATAAAATTAATAGAGTATTAAATATTTAATATGAGTTTGTTGTGTCACCACAAGGCAAGTATTAAGTATTTAAGATGTTAATTTATCACATTTGATGCTTATAAAGAAAATTGAACAATATTGTTTTGTTGTGTCACCACAAGGTTGATATTTTCTTTTTTTGAATATATGGAGTGCTAGGTCGGACTTAACTTGGATTATTTTGATTCGGATGTGCCACCACTTGATCAAAAATAATCTAAGAGGCAAAAAAAAAGGAGTTTTATAGTTGATGTAATTGACAAAAGTTGTCTACCTATTTATTTATATATAGTTTGTTGTGTCACCACAAGGCTATATACATTTGAAATGGGATCCTTATTCTCACTAGCAAATCTTTAATTAGATTTTCTTAACTATATAAGTGAGGTAATATAGTTTGAAGAAAATAGTGGGAGATACCAATTTAAAACAAGACCTAAATTATTTTGGTAATTAATAAAAGAATGTATGTTAAAAATGTTGTTAATTACAAATTCATTTACGAAATTTTACAATGTCTAAAATTACTATCATTTGCGAAGCATATTAGATGCTAAATTAACCGGATCAATTAAGCGGATTGGTTAAGGAATTTGAGAATAGTTCTCATGGCTGAAAAGCTATCTTATGTCCTTAATACGTCTATCCCTGCAATGGTTGCAGACAATGCCTCTGAGGAAGACATTGCTACTTTTAAAAAGTGGCAAGATGATGCACATTGGCTCGATGCATCATGCTCGCATCTATGAAAGTAACGAGCTTGGCGTCGCAAAAAACTATGGATGCTTCTACTATATTCCCCACATCAAGTAGTTGATGGTGAGGAAAGTAGGGCCGATAGATATCGAGATATCTAAGGAGCTCTTAGATCTAGAATGACCAATGGCACTATAAAATGCAGACAAAAAAGTTCTTAACATAATCAATTCGATTGATCAATTAAGACAATTTGGTTTTGTCATGGATGGAGAGTTGAGCCAAGATTTGATCTTGCACTCACTCCCTGACTCCTTTCACAATTGTTGTGAATTTTTCATATGAAGCAAGCTAGATATCGACCTCATTGATTTGCTTAACATATTGAAAAATGTTGAGAGTCACTTTCGACCAAGAAAGATCAAGTCTTCTTGGTAGGGGCCAAAAGATCTTTTGAAAAGAAGAACGATTCAAAGATGGTAAATAGAAAGGCATAAACAAAGGATAATAAAAATAAAAGCGTCTGGATAGCAAAGGAGTTTTCTTCCACCGCAATAAGCACGGACACTTTGGAAAAAACCTGCAAGAAACATCTTGCGAGAGGCTAACGAAAGAAGCTTAGTGAAGTTTGATTATAAATACAAATTTGTTCATGATTTAAAATAAATTTTTCTTTAAGTCGAGGTTCTACTTGGGTATTGGATCTGACTTTGGTTATCATAAATATAGATTTATGAAGGGACCAAGCAGAAGTAGAAAGCTAAACAAAGATAAGTAATCCTATGTGTGGAAAATGAAGCAAATGTTGCTACATTAGCCATAGAAACTTATAGTTTAGCAATGCCTATGGGAAAATCTATTAAGTCGATAAGTTGTTATTGTATTTCAGATTCTTGTTAGAAATATTATTTCTATTTTGTTGTTGGACAATAAAATTTTTGGTATTATAATTAAGAATAATTGTTGTTCTATTTATAATAATAATGTTTTGTATAAATGGAATATTACTTAATGGATTTTGTATACTTGACTTACGTGAAAAATATATTTTGCAAATTGAACAAACTAGTATAAGAAAAGGAGATGATCATTCAAAGAGTTGAATGTGTGTATTTGCTTTGAATACAAGTGTGAATTATTTGAAAGGTTCAAAGAATTCAAAAGTGAAACAAATTGGCAAAGTATTAGGATTCTTTGATCGGATCAAGGAAGGAATACTTGAGCAATAAGTTTCTAGATCATCTCAAATGGTTTTCTCATAATGGGCGCCTATACGATACGTAATAATTGATTGATGTATCGAAAGGAAAAATCGTACCTTGTTGGACATAGTACGGTCCATAATTATTTTACCGAGCATTCCAAATCCTTCAGGATCATGTCCTAGAAATGGCTACATACTACTGAAAAGGTAACCTCAAAATCCAAATTTCGAGACTCCATAAAAGTTATGGACATGGAGGATTCCTAATCTTAAGTATGTTAAGATAAGGGGTTGTCCAACTTATGTGAAAAGGTTTGAAAGATAAGCTTAGGACAAGATTTGACATGTACTGATTTGTGGGACATCCTAAAGTAAGTTTAGGGTATATGTTCTATAATTCTACTTAGCAAAAGGTGTTTGTTACTGAAACACGTTGCCTTCTAAGATAAAAAGTGTTTATCATTAAAAGGGGCTAGTGGGAGGATAATAGATCTTGAAGAGTTCAAGAACCACAAAACACTATAAGTCAAATAAGAGGAACTGTAGATAGACCTATTGTACCACAAATAGAATCGTAAATCGGAATAGTACCAAAGATACCTAAGAGGTATGGATTCATCATGGATGATGATGATGAGGTACACATCATAGAAGATGATGATCCAGAGTTACATTCGATGAGGTAAGACTTCTAGTGTGTACAAAAGGGTCAGTGGGAGCGTCGTGAAATTTCTAGTATTATATATTGATATACTACGGATGAGGAATTACATACCAATACTACAATCAGTAAAGATAAAATTGTCTAAACATTCCTCCATAAATGATTTGGAAGAGTATCTTAATTGGGGATATAAATCTATATAGATAGATTTAAGAGGATGCTCGACTTAACCCAAGGAACGTATATTCATTTGATGCTAAAGTCGTTTAGCATGGCAAACTCCAAGAGATGTCTCATGTCGATGAGCTATGGAGTGTATCTCTCTTAATAGTCCCCACAGACTCCTGAAAAGAGAGGTCGCATGAGTAACAATCATGTATGCAATGAAATCTACGAGACCTGATGTTGATTAGTCATATTATGGAGAAGTTCACTATGAGTCGATGAAAACATCTTAAAGTGCTTAACCAAGCACTAAGGATGTGATCATATTCATGGTGGGTCTAAATTAAAACTAGAGGCTTAACGGACTCAAGTTTTTCGAATGAGACCAAGATGACGAAAAATCCACTTTAAGGTAAAGCGTTATCTTGAGCGATTGGTGCGATGAATTGGAAATGTTCCAAACAATGAAAGAGTTCTTTGGTTTAGTGATAAAGACAAAGTATATAGCTATAAATGAAGTTGCAAGTTGATTGTTTGGATTAAAAGTTCATTCTGTAACTAGGAATAGTTCCTAAGTCTCATCTTGGATCTAAACATGTGTTGTGGCACTTTTATTTGATTATTAGAATCATTGAAAGATGGGAAATCACTATAGAGATAGTGGACTCTCATGAACAACATTACATATCCATTAACTAAAGCTTATCCAACAGCCAGGATAATCGTCACTTAGAGAAGAAGAGTATGAGATACCATGACGATTGGCTTTAGTGCAAGTGGGAGATTGAAAGTAGTATGCACACAAGCCAATCATGTTTGATGATAAAGCATATACTTTGTAACAATCTTATTCATTTATTAATAAAAAGTATTAATTTATTAAAGGCTTTTAATTATCTACATGATGTTGTTTTATAATATGTGATAAACCCATAGTTTTAAGCAATGCTTTTAGAATAATGATGATGATCATTCTAATGAGATCTAAATTCTTAGAAAGTTTAAAACTAAAATAGTTCCAAATCATTGGATTACTAAATTGGGGATTAGTGAATCCGGATAGATTGGTACATCGTTGCTTGCTTTCATTGGATGAGGATGATTGATCTCATGATCATTTGTGTGGAGACACTAAAAGCAAGTATGTAGGTGCTTATTAGAGAATAAGTTCATTGAGCGTTGGCTCGCTAAGGAATACCTAATGGAGTTTTACTTGCTTGTCGATAGGAATTCACAGTAGTGATAGTAAGACAAAGTGATCCTTGGACTTGAGATCATCATAGTATCTTGTGTATGATGAGTTATGCTTTGACTTATTCCTTAAGACCCTTAGGGTATATCAAAGGGTATGCTTGGGTATAATAAGTTGTACATGGAGATAATGTATGATCAATAAAGAATCTACCACTTATTAAAAGAAGAAATGTCCTATGTGATTCGATAAATGACAACCCTAGTAGTCCTTGGCAAAGCGAGAATGAAATTAGAAAGGAGTTTCTAATTTGCATTATTTAGTGTTGTGCATTTAAGGATCGAAATACATATAATTAAATAAAATAAGACTTGACGATAATTCCATGTCTTATATTTAATTGGGACATTGTATAGTGGAAGGATTGAATTGTGCGGTAACTATTTACTCAAAGGTTCTTTTATGATTAATGTTGAAATCTATATTATCTCGAAAGTCGTTGATCATTAGGGAGGCTTATCCTATTGTAGAATAAATATTATTTATTTAAATAAATTAATTATTTAATTTATTTATTTAAATAAGATTAGAATTGTTCTAATTGATTTATTCACAACCGGTTTAATATATGGAGAACCTAAAGGGTCACACCATAAAAGGAAGAATAATTATTTAAGAAGTTAATGGCATAGTCGTAATAATATGTTATGTATATTTAATTTAATCTATGGTGATAGAATAAATTAAATAGCTTAATATTATTATTTAATATTTTAGAAATATTAAATATAAATTAATAAGAGAGTCTTATTAATATTATTACAATTATTATTATTATTTTAATTTCTAAAAGAGTTTAGGAATTAATTTAATATAAGTATACTCTCATTTATTCCTAATTGGATTAGGAAGAAAAATTAGTTAAAGGAGTTTAATTAATTATCCCTAATAAGACTAGGGAGAGCCCTTTAATTAAAAGGGTTTAATTAAATAATACCTTATTTTAATAGGGTTACTTGATATCTTTATAAGAGGAGTCTTATATCGGATATCTAATATACGATATAATTCGAATGGTTGGAGAGTACGTTTTTTTATATAGAGATAGAAAAACTAGGGTTTAACCAACCACCCATCTTCTTGAATTCTTCTTCTTCCTTGGTGGATCACCTCTGAGGCCAAACACTTGGGTGGCTAACGTTGATCGAAAGGAAGGAACCAAACCCGGTGGATTCAAGTTGAGCGAAAAAGAATTGGAGGTGAACTTGTACGAGAGAAGCTCGGTTCTTCAAGGGTATGATTCTTGTTCTTCAATTTTTTCGTTTAATTAATAATTGTGCATAAAGGGTGATCCGGGTATATGGTTTGTAAAATTTTTAAACTCTGATTTATCTCGCTTCCGCTTAATTTTTGCAATTTGATTGCGTTCTTGAATATTACAAACCTAACCGTGGTATCAGAGCCAAACTTTTATGCGAATTATTAATTATTTTAATTTGATATGTATATTGATATTTGTTTAGAACAATTTAATTGGGCATAGTTTTATTGTATAAAATTTATTCAAAAAAAAAACAAAATTTTTCACGAACACCAGAATCATAAGCTTTCTAAGCATTTTTCTATAAATAGGGTGCTTAGTTATAATTGAAAATCACACCAGAATCATAAGCTTTCTCTCTCTATATTATCGAGCGTATTTTGTAAGTATTTAGATACTTTGTGAGTTCTTATTCGGTCTGAAGTTTCCTTGACCTTATACGATATTTCAACCGAAAGTCTTTGTTCTTTTGAGGTAAGGGATGTTATTTTCTTCATAATGATGTTATCCTTTCAATATCGTTATACCGAAATATTGGTATGGATTTTATTATGGAATTTCTACATTTTTCATGTCGGGGGCACTATTCACGTATATGGCACTATTCACGTATACGACACTATTCACGAATACGACACTATTCACAAAAAAATAAGTTTTTTTCTTTATTTGTCCAAGTTATCTATTGTGGTTACTATCGTTGATTGTATCCATATTTTGATCTTTATTGAATTTTGCTCCACAATTGATTATTATAAGGTATTTTTGAACTTGGATAAACTAAAGTACGAATCCATTGTCTTTGATCTTTTATCTCACTGTATTCGTTTTCTTTAAGATATTTTTCATCATCGTTAGTCCTAAATGATGATATTACTGAATATCTTTGGTCTGTAGTGCAAAGATGAATGATTAACTGATGAATATCTTTGGCCCGTAGTGCAAAGATGAACATATGTTGAGATGAACATGACCAACTGCTGATACAAATGAATATCTTTAGCCTGTAGTGTAAAGATGAATATTTGATTCAAGATGTATATTGATTGATGTTACATGGATAAAATATTGATGATGGACTTTTAAATCTTAAAAAATAGTAGAATTCATTCTCTACTTGATTCTTCTAATGGATTGTTGTTTCCACTGCAGTTGTTGATCTAAAACTTGTTGTCTATTATATTCTATCAAATTTTTCCCTGTTGAAGACTAATGATAAATTGTTGTATATTATCTTAGTCATAATATTCTTTACTAGGCTAGTTGAACTCACCCTTTTCCTTTTTGTTCCATTTTTCTTCTCAGGAGGTGAGAACATAACAGGAACTAGGCGGGGTATAGAGTGATGGTTCAGGATAGTTGTTTTAGTAGTCCTCACTATTTTGTAAAATAGTGTATCAATAATTGAAATGAGGACTCTTTTTTAGTTTGTATACTATCTATTAGACAATATTTGTATTTAAACTCATAGTATATGTGTTGTCGTATTTTGCACAACAATTGTATTAATAAAGTTGTATTTTTTCTGTACCATGTATTTGGCGACTCAGAATGGGTGATGTATACCTATTTTGGGGGCGTCACAAGATCTAAACACCAACCCAATCAACATCCAGATTGAGTTGTAAAACTATTCAAGATGAAGTCTTCCACAAGTCAATCAGAAGAAGACTCCAATAAAAGTGACTGACAAAAAAAAGTCAGCAAGTGCAGTAGCTGTTAAGAGAACAGAAGACAATGACCTTGGGAATAACCAGGATCGTAGTGTTTGCCAGATTAGAAGTAGAAACTGATGGGATCTATAACAGAGACACTAGCCAACCTATACAGAACAGACAAAGAAGATGAAGTATGGGTCAGACCATTGATGATATGTGAACGTGAGATCACAAAGAGAAAGAGACTGAGCATGTCTAACCTGATAAGTCTTGAACTTGAGGAGGGCCAGAGTAATCAGAAAAGTTGTCAATACCTAATGTAAGTTAAGGCAAGTCAAAGTGATGAAGCACTGCATGAGTGAAGGAAGAGGTGTTCTATGTTGAAGATCCAATGAACACTCTTCAGAATCGTAGTGTTGTCTCAACCAGTCAATGAGCAACATTCAATAAGACACACTAAGATCTGGACCAAGAACATCTGCATCAGAATCGTAGAGTTCGGTCATCTGAAGATTGAAGCATTGGCAATGGTTTAATCTGAAGACTAATACTCACACGTTGCTAATTGAGAGCATCGATGAAGAAGGACAATTCCTGGTGTTCTGATCGAGAAATCAGAAAGAAGAAATAAAGATAACTACCTGCCCGACACATCAAAGTGACATTTCTGACAGGGTATGTGAAATAGTAGACTGCAGTGTCAGAAATGTGAAAAAAGGGATGTCCTGTCACATCTGCAGTCTACACCAAATAACTTGAGATCTGCGAAGCAATTTAAATAGCTCCCAACGACTATATTCCAACGGGAAGATTGTGGAGGAGTATATATCAGCTAGAGCTTCAAAGATCAAGTGTTACTGAGTTGCAGAATCATTGAGTTGTTGGAATGCTATAATGTTGACTCTACAAGTTCCACCAGAGCTGAAAAAAACAAGTCTCAGTGACAGTGAGACTACGAAGGTGGAAGTGAAGCAGATTTGAAGAAGGACTTGAACAAACTAAAGCTTCGCTCAACAACGATGAGAATGCTACTGAAGATGGTAGCTAAGCTGAGACCCGAGAAGGCCAAGAAGATAGCATTCAGAATAGTGGCAGAGCACAACGAAGATCCAGAAAGTCACTCTACGAATCACCATGAACCAAAAGCTAAAAAAGAACATATGCAAAACCATGTATGCATACCATTCAAGAAGGGTTCAGGGATTGCTAAGTGCCAGACGAAGTCTACCAAAAGCTCAAAGACTTAGCAAACCTAAATGGTGATGGTGCATAGCCGACAATAGACGAAGATGAGGTGAACAATATGAAGATCAGCTGCACCAGAGATGATGTAACGGACCTGAATTTGAGGTCCCGAATAACCGCGGATCCGGTTTGATCATTCTATACAACTATTACTATTTTTGCGAAAGATATAAACATAAATTGTTTATACATTAAACTTTATTCCCCAAAATCGAGTAACCTTAACTTATACACAACACACAACTTATCTAACACATACATTATTATAAAACTATACTATTACAAAACTAATCGCGCATATTATCTTTAAGCTAGAACTGTCTTAAACCTTTCCTTATATTTGGCGCATTCGCCTTAATCTGTAATGTTTTATCATGATATAGCAAGGGTGAGCATAAGAATTGCCCAGCAAGTTTAAGTTCAATAATATAACGATATATCATGATTGAAAGAGTCTGAATAATAAGCTGGCTATAATTCAACAATATAATTGTGAACTAGCAGGAACAAACTTTTGACTGAACAAGTATTGAACATGAACAAATATATCTGAACCAACTGGTAATGAAGGTGATCAGCCTTTCATACCTGACTTATACATGCAATATGTACAGAGTACAATTATACATGGCAATCAATAATGATTAACCATAAGCATATCTGAATGAAACAACTCTTAGTAGAGTTAAGTAAAAACAAACTTGCTTGAACCGTTGATTACCGCTACGCAATTTATAACGCTTTATCTAAAGACCTAATATTAGTAATATAGATCTCCAATATTAAAATAATATCCTCACAATATAATACTATAATATATATAGATATACATAGAATAACTTAAATACATAACACATAACCCTATCAGTCTATTCAGCACATAAAACTTAGCATCAAGTCAGACTATTTAAGTTCGAGTTGAATCCAACAAAATTATAACATCCCGTCGGTCTAGTCGAACAAAATTTCGAGTTTAAGTTTAATTAAACTCTGTCTAAATACTTAACCATTATCTACGATAACTATAATATTTGTCAAAATAATTTTCATAAGCTCGTAATAATTTTTAAATAATTAATATCATTTATCATAATTTTTAATCATTAATATCGTATTTATATAATATAAATACCATAATATTCTATTATCATTAATATTTATTTATTATCAAATATTAAAGAAATTCATAACATAATATTATAATATATTTATAATATTACAAAGTATTTTTAATACCTTAAAATCATAATTATATAATTTTTAAACAATTTAATTCATTATCCGATAATTGTTATTAATATTAAAATATTAATATTTTCATGACAAAATATCAAAAGTTATATTTTATAACTTAAAACATTTTTATAACACTTAAATCATTTTATATGATTTTTAAATCATTATTCTATTTTTCCATAATTTATTTAATATATTTATTAAATAAACTAATTATCATTAATATTGATTAATTAATGAATTTCATCACAAAATATTAAAAGTCACTAAAAATAACTTAAAATATTTTCTTTTACCATAATATTATTTTTCATGATTTTCATGAATTAAAATCATTTTAAATAATTTATTTAATATTATAATTAAATAAATTAAATACCATTTATATTCCAAAATATTAAATATTTATGAAATATACTCAAAATAATAAAAAACTATTTTTCAGACTTTAAAATAATTTTTCATAATTTATTATGTATTTTTAATAATTAAAAACCATTTAATTCGGTTTATTAATTAATATAATTATTTTTTAAAACTAACTGTCGCTAAAGGGCCCTATAGCGACAGACTCGTCGCTATAGGTGTTCTTGAGGTGTTCTTGAGCTAACCCAGATTTCTTGTCAGTGTTCGAGTTAGTGGGTTTGATCGATTATAATTTCGTGGGTATAAAGGTTCTGGGCTTGTTAAGACTTTGATCTTGTAGTCGAAATGTAACACTACATTATGAAACCATCGTCTTGGTCATATCATACCACAACAAGAACATCAGATTCGCCAAAGTCATTGTCAGACATCACCTGGGTTTTCTGGTAACCCAGAAACCCCGGCAGTCGCAAGGTACCACTTTGTGGTTTTAATTTAGCTTAGTTCTGGTCACTGTATTAGTGTTATTAAGGTTCAAACCTATAGTAATTATGTCATTAAACATTTATATACCATGATCTCAGTCAAACAACATCATCAACTCAAGATTTAAGCCGGTCAAAGTACCTTACAATACTTGTTCTTGGTGAATTCTGGGTTTTCTAGAAATTCATCCGGCTCGGTTGGTTAAAGCTTGTTTGACCATTGCTACAATCGATCCTGTTGTTAATCTAGGTGATCTAATAACAAGGATTTGTAGGTCATATACCAGGATACAACATCAAAACAATAACATGGACGAAACACTAACACATAGCAAGATCTAGCGCCTGCAAAAGCTTGTCAGAGGTTATTGAGATTTCTGGGCTGCCCGGAAATCAGTTTCTGTGAACGGTCAACGAGGTTTGACCGCTCGTATCTCTCAATATATTCATGATCTGGTCGTGTTTCCAGTTTCAGATCACAGTCTACATGCCATAGAACATATGTATAACATAAAACCACAAAAATCAAAAACAGAGAAGGATTTACAGGCCCTGACATTAGCTTGTCAGGCCATCATTTTCAACATTTCCAGATTTTTGAAATCTTTAGATTCGAGCATCTAGATGTTATGGATCCATGATCCAACAACCCAGATCTCTAAAAGACACCCTATTACACAACTTTAAACAACAACTAACATCAAACAACATAAGATCACTGATTTTTAAAAATTAGGGTTTATACCATTTCTAGCTTTGATCCTTTGATTCTGATTTTTGTTCCTGTTCTTGGCTTGCTAATACTTGATCATGGCTCAACTTTTAACTCTATCTCTCTCACTCTAGATTTCGAAAAGTTAGAGAGAGAAGGGACTTGGTTGGTTTGAGAAATAAATGAGCATTTTCTCTCTCTCTTTAATCCTTTAAACATATATACAAAGCAATGTATATGGCTGATTTGGCTACTGATATGAGAGATATATGTCACAAGGTGTTGGTAGAGTGGTTCAACAACTCACAATATGGCAAGATCTACACACTTCCTAATTAAAGAATTGAAAAAGGGCAAAATGGTCATAAGACTATTAAATTTAATGGCATTCTAGTAAATGGCCAAACCCTTAGGGTTTAGGGTTAGGTTTAGGGTTTAGGGTTTAACCCTTAACTTTGCAAATTTAATTTCTAAGTTTTTCGAATTTCAGTTTTTAAAAAAATAGAAATTAATATTTCTAAATTATAATTAGAATTTTCTAAATATATTAACATTTCCTAATCATAACTTAAATCTTGCTAATTAGGATTAGTATTTTCTAATTAAAATGGCTAATTTAGCAATTAGGGTCAAAATGGTTATTAGGGGTTTATAACCCAAAATTAGGGTTTCTCATAGAAAAATAATTTTCCTAAATTAGAAATTAGATTTAAGTAATTAGATTAGGGTTTCTAATTACTTATAACTTTTAGGATTAATATTTCTTAATTAACATTAAAAGTTATTAAATTAACATTTAGGTCTTCCCTAATTATAAATTAGGGTTTCTAATCCGTAAATTAGGGTTTTCAAAATGTGAAATTAGGGTTTTCTAATTAATTAAGATTAACCTAATTAATCTTATAATTATTTACACTTAAGCCATTAAGTTTAAGTTCCAATTTAGGGTTTCATATTTCAAATTAGGGTTTGATTCCTAACCTGAAATTAGGGTTTCCCTTTCATTTTTAGGGTTTCTTATAATTCGCTAAGGTTTTCTAACCGAACGTTGACGTTCTTAATATATACCTTGGGTTTGTTACAGATATCGTTTATCTGGTCAACCTTTGACCCTTAACCACATTCTCAATACATAAATGACCATATACACAGAACATAAACACGTATACACTTAATCCTGAATAATTCACCTAAATCCTTCACAGAATTTTAAAATCCTCAAAATTCTATATTAAAAATATCAAACGCATATACTAATTTTTTTGT
The DNA here is from genome assembly GCA_020205615.1 of Panax quinquefolius. Classification (NCBI taxonomy): domain Eukaryota; kingdom Viridiplantae; phylum Streptophyta; class Magnoliopsida; order Apiales; family Araliaceae; genus Panax; species Panax quinquefolius. Next base: position 55,618,725 of record CM035170.1, read on the forward strand.
CTAGGTTCTAATTTTGAACCTTAAATCAATTAATTAAAATTTTAAAAATATTCAAAATTCTCGGGCTATCACATTCACCCCTTCGTCTAAAAATTTTGTCCCCGAAATTTACCTTACACATTACACCATACTGCTTACACCCTTCACACACATTATCACATGCTACCCAATACACCACTCCCAAGAGTAAAAGTTTTTAAATTGTGCTGAGGGATCATATAGACCATGAACATATAGTTTTAACGGTATTGATCATACCGCCAAACAATACATTACTTGGTATGTTTACAATCATGAAGAAGGTGAACTACCGTTGCTAGTACTTTAGGTGATTAGCCTATCGTACTCTTACGTCATGCATAACGTATTAATCATATATAGTGAATATTTACGCTACTTGATTGGATTATTTATCCAAACAACATAGTCCACCTCAGTCTTATCATAGGATTCCGCACCAAAACAATTTGGGTTGGGAAATTTCTTTCAATGAACACTTAGAGTTTTCATAAACATTAGTCTAGATGAATCGAATAGCATAGACTCATATCAATAATTCAATTCAATCGAAGTATTTAGGTGTAGCCAAACCCCGTTGGCAAATTAAAATTTTTGAAAATATTTTCGAGAATGACGTCATGATGTCGTACTGTATTAACAGTCCGTTTGAGGATGCCGTCATTATATGACTTTGTCATAACACATCATACAATAGTAGAATAGCGACTTTAGAACAAATTCACACTAAGTATTCCTTTATTTACAACTCCATCAACTTTTTATCATATCTGCACCAGGTTACATGGTACATGAGTGATAAATAAAATATATTTTGATATTTCAAATCATTTGTGTCTAGCTGAAATAAGTAGCATTGACTATACTTTAAACCGTTTCAAAAATGATTACGAGTCTACATTTTTTTTAAAAGCACATAGTGCGTATTTAGCTTGATGTCAAAATTTTGAAATCTAGCATAGCTAGGAGTTTTGGAAAACTTATGCCTTCACTAATAATCATTTACTTAACAATCTATCTATTCCTATAATCCTCAATTCTCCATTCACACACAACTATGCCCAGTTCGTAAAACCACACTTATGAGTTCATTTACTTGCCACCATCATATGAGTTTAAGAACTTGTCCTAGACAGACCTTTGGCGTCCATTCGCTGAGGGGTTCATAAACATTTCATATAACTATGAATCAAGAATGTCACATAAGTATGAGTTTTAAAAACTCGTACTTAACCTTATATCCTCTACCTATGACCTATCTATCTGTTCTACACATGAGAAATGAATCACCCTCTTAACATGCATATAGCAAATAGCGCGACACAAACATTCTAATGATTATCATTGCCAGAACTAAATAGTTTTTACACCAAGTACAATTCCCCGCCCACACAAGGAATCATACAACTCAGCTGCTGACACGAGTCCTCAATTGAAATCCCCACCTAATCTTAACTCCCTTTTCAATACGAATTTTATTCAACTCGTATTCATAATCCTTTCCTGAATCTGTACCAATTCATAGTACAACTGTCACACAGCAATCTTGATGTAAACTTTTCAATCATCAGATTGATTCTTCTCCCTGCTATCACTTTATCAGATCACGGGGTGATCTCATCATATATATTACGATTCATTTCTATGATCGTTTTGTTTTACGATCACTTATCCCTGCACTTTCAGTCTTTTAGACTCTATCTATTCATCTCTATTGTTCAACTTTATTATCAGAGTTAGGGAACTCTGTATCTTTATAACTCGCCGAGATTCCTCTTTGAATCTTACCGACCGACTAACTCTATGTGAGTTAGATCTTATCCTAATCACTGCGATTATTGGTCTCAGGTATTCCTACCTAAGCTTCATAACCAACAACTTTGATACCAACTATGACGACCCCGAATCCGAGGTCCCGAATCACCGCAGATCCGGTTCGATCATTCTATACAATTATTACTATTTTTACGGAAGATATAAACATAAATTATTTATACATTAAACTCTATTCCCCAAAATCGAGTAACCTTAACTTATACACAATACACAACTTATCTAACACATACATTATTATAAAACTATACTATTACAAAACTAATCGCGCATATTATCTTTAAGATGGAACTGTCTTTAACATTTTCTTGTATCCGGCGCATTCGCCTTAATCTGCAATGTTTTATCATGATATAGCAAGGGTGAGCATAAGAATTGCCCAGCAAGTTTAAGTTCAATAATATAGCGATATATCATGATTGAAAGAGTCTGAATAATAAGTTGGCTATAATTCAACAATATAATTGTGAACTAGCAGGAACAAACTTTTGACTGAACAAGTATTGAACATGAACAAATATATCTGACCAACTGGTAATGAAGGTGATCAGCCTTTCATACCTGACTTATACATGCAATATGTACAGAGTACAATTATACATGGCAATCAGCAATGATTAACCATAAGCATATCCAAATGAAACAACTCTTAGTAGAGTTAAGTAAAAACAAACTTGCCTGAACTGTTGATTACCGCTACGCAATTTATAACGCTTTATCTGAAGACCTAATATTAGTAATATAGATCTCTAATATTAGAATAATATTATCACAATATAATACTATAATATATATAGATATACATAGAATAACCTAAACACATAACCCTATAAGTCTATTCAGCACATAAAACTTAGCATCAAGTCAGACTATTTAAGTCCGAGTTGAATCCGACAAAATTCTAACATCTCGACGGTCTAGTCGGACAAAATTTCGAGTTTAAGTTCAATTAAACTCTGTCTAAACACTTAACCATTATCTACGATAACTGTAATATTAGTCAAAATAATTTTCATAAGCTCGTAATAATTTTTAAATAATTAATATCATTTATCATAATTTTCAATCATTATTATCGTATTTGTATAATATAAATACCACAATATTCTATTATCATTAATATCTATTTATTATCAAATATTAATGAAATTCATAACATAATATTATAATATATTTATAATATTACAAAGTATTTTAATATCTTAAATTCATAATTATATGATTTTAAACAATTAAATTCATTATCCAAAAATTGTTATTAATATTAAAATATTAATATTTCCATGAAAAAATATCAAAAATTATATTTTATAACTTAAAACATTTTTATAACACTTAAATCATTTTTATATGATTTTTAAATCATTAATTCTATTTTTCCATAATTTATTTAATATATTTATTAAATAAACTAATTATCATTAATATTGATTAATTAATGAATTTCATCACAAAATATTAAAAGTCACTAAAAATAACTTAAAATATTTTCTTTTACCATAATATTATTTTTCATGATTTTTCATGAATTAAAATCATTTTAAATAATTTTTTTAATATTATAATTAAATAAATTAAATACCATTTATATTCCAAAAATATTAAATATTTATTAAATATACTCAAAATAATAAAAAACTATTTTTCAGACATTAAAATAATTTTTCATAATTTATTATGTATTTTTAATAATTAAAAACCATTTAATTCGATTTAATAATTAAAAGAATTATTTTTTAAAACTACCTATCGCTAAAAGGCCCTAAAACGACAAACCCGTCGCTATAGGGGTTCTTGAGCATGTTCTTGAGCTAACTTAGATTTCTTGTTAGTGTTCTAGTTAGTGGGTTTGACTGATTATAATTTCTTGAGTATAAAGGTTCTGGGCTTGTTAAGACTTTGATCTTGTAGTCGAAATGTAACACTACAATATGAAACCATCGTCTTGGTCATATCATACCACAAAAAGAACATCAAATTCGCCAAAGTCGTTGTCAGACATCACCTGGGTTTTCTGTGTAACCCAGAAACCCAGGCAGACGCAAGGTACCACTTTGTGGGTTTAATTTAGCTTAGTTCTGGTCACTGTATTAGTGTTATTAAGGTTCAAACCTATAGTAATTATGTCCTTAAACATTTATATACCATGATCTCAATCAAACAACATCATCAACTCAAGATTTAAGCCTGTCAAAGTACCTGACAAAACCTGTTCTTGGTGAATTTTGGGTTTTCCAGAAATTCATCCGGCTCGGTTGGTCAACGCTTGTTTGACCATTGCTACAATCGATCCTGTTGTTAATCTAGATGATCTAATAACAAGGATTTGTAGGTCATATACCAGGCTACAACATCAAAACAATAACCTGGACGAAACACTAATACATAGCAAGATCTAAGCGCTTTCTGAAAAAACTTGTCGAGAGGTTACTCGAGATTTCGGGTCGCCTGTAATCGAGTTTCATGAATCGATTCGACGAGGTTTGACCGCTCGTATCTCTCAATATATTCATGATCTGGTCGTGTTTCCGCTTTGGATCACGACTACATGCCATAGAACATATGTATAACATAAAACCACAAAAAACAAAAACAGAGAAGGATTTACAGGCCCTGACATTAGCTTGTCAGGCCATCATTTTCAACATTTCCAGATTTTTGAAATCTTTAGATTCGAGCATCTAGATGTTATGGATCCATGATTCAACAACCCAGATCTCTAAAAGACACCCTATTACACAACTTTAAACAACAACTAACATCAAACAACATAAAATCACTAATTTTTAAAAATTAGGGTTTATACCATTTCTAGCTTTGATCCTTTGATTCTGATTTTTGTTCTTGTTCTTGGCTTGCTAATACTTGATCATGGCTAAACTTTTAACTCTCTCTCACTCTAGATTTTGAAAAGTTAGAGAGAGAAGGGACTTGGTTGGTTTGAGAAATAAATGAGCATTTTCTCTCTCTTTAATCCTTTAAACATATATACAAAGCAATGTATATGGCCTTAATTGGGTCGAGACGATATGAGAGATATATGTCACAAGGAGTTGGTAGAGTGGTTCAGCAACTCACAATATGGCAAGATCTACACACTTCCTAATTAAAGAATTGAAAAAGGGAAAAATGGTCATTAGACTATTAAATTTAATGGCATTCTATTAAATGGCCAAACCCTTAGGGTTTAGGGTTAGGGTTAGGGTTTAGGGTTTGAATCCTTTAGGATTTAGGGTTTATCCCTTAACTTTGCAAATTTAATTTCTAAGCTTTCCGAATTTCGGTTTTTTAAAAAATAAAAATTAATATTTCTAAATTATAATTAGAATTTTCTAATTATATTAACATTTCCTAATCATAACTTAAATCTTGCTAATTAGGATTAGTATTTCCTAATTAAAATTGCTAATTTAGCAATTAGGGTCAAAATTGGTTATTAGGGTTTATATCCCAAAAATTAGGGTTTCTCATAGAAAAATAATTTTCCAAAATTAGAAATTAGATTTCGTAATTAGATTAGGGGTTTCTGTTAATTACTTATAACTTTAGGATTAATATTTCTTAATTAACATTAAGATTACTAAATTAACACTTAGGTCTTCCCTAATTATAAATTAGGGTTTCTAATCCAGAATTCAGGGTTTTCAAAATGTGAAATTAGGGTTTGCTAATTAATTAAGATTAACCCTAATTAATCTTATAATTATTTACACTTATGCCATTAAGTTCCTAATTAAGGGTTTCATACACCGAATTAGGGTTTTGGATTCCCAGAACTGAAATTAGGGTTTCTTATAATTCGCTAAGGTTTTTGAACCGAACGTTGACGTTCTTAATATATACATAGGGTTTGTTACAGATATCGTTTATCTGGTCAACCCTTGACCCTCAACTACATTCTAAATACATAAATGACCATATACACAGAACATAAACACGTATACACTTAATCCTGAACAATTCACCTAAATCCTTCACAGAATTTTGAAATCCTCAAAATTCTATAATAAAAATATCAAACGCATATACTAATTTTCTGTCTAGGTTCTAATTTTGAACCTTAAATCAATTAATTAAAATTTTAAAAATATTCAAAATTCTTGGGTTGTCACAGATGAGGTGGTCCAGACTCTATGCAGAATGCCAAGAGGACCACGTCAAGCTGCTAAGTACATAAGATGTTAAAGCTTCAAGACATCTTAGCAGCAAAGCACCAACAACAACTACAACAACAATAAGTAGTCAGGGCCTGAGGGGTCCTTGTCCAGAGGGACTAAATGAAGTTCCAAGCCTGCTGGGCTTGAAGAGTTCTAAGTGAACTAGAGGAGTTCCAAGTCTGCTGGGCTTGAAGAGTTCTTAATGAACTGAAGTTCCAAGATTGCTAGCCTTTAAGGAATCTTAGTGATTCAGGGCGCTGCCCTTCCATAGTGGAATTCCTGCTGGTTGAAGCAGAAGAGTGGATTAGGAGCCTAAGTCTCTGAACCACTTAAAATCCCTTGTGTCTCTTATATTCAGTTATTTACTTTCTCTCATTTACATTATGGGCATAACTGCTATAAATTGTAAGACCCCAACTGTGAGACCCCGAATTTTATGAAATAAAAGTATTCAATTTTTCTATTTTGGTAAATAGTTAAATTGATAAAAGTTTAAAGTTAAGGGTAATATGTGGAAAAAAAAATTTTGCAAAGTAAACAAGTTTTGTTAAGGGTAAAATATTCGTTGTGTCGGAGAATATTCTTACGAAGGTACAGTAATACGCGTGATTGTATAGTAGCACACGGTATTGATTATTGATGCTTACGTGATAAGTCACTCAGTTTTGTTTTATTAGTATTATTAATGTAATAAAACAGAAAATCTTTTTATATAAAACAGAATACTTTTATAAAGTTATTCATTTTATTAGGCTAATAGTAAATCTTTTTATATAAAATAGAATACTTTTATAAAGTTATCATTTTATTAGATAATAATTAAAATATATTATATTTTATTATGCATAGTGCCTGCATAGTGTTGTATAGTACCTGCATAGTATTTTGCATAGTAAAATATTTTTATATAAAACAGAATACTTTTATAAAGTTATTCGTTTTATTAGATTATAAATAGAATATATTATATTTTATTTAAATGATTTTGCTTTAAATATGGATCGTCTGATTAAAAGTAAATCAATCTGGACCGTTCATGAATTAGTTACTATGCAGTCCATTCTTCTATAAATAGAAGCTCATTCCTTCATTATTTCTTACGAATTCACTGAAACTCTAGAGAAAGAAACTATAGAGAGAGTTCTTCTTCTATAATCTGGAGCGTATTTCTTTAGAGTTTAAGAAAGCTTTGAGCGTAGTGCAATTTTTCTTCAAGTATATTCCCGCCCTACCAGTCGAAATACTTTTCTTTTTAAGGTAGTGGATATTATTTGTTGTAATCGTAGGGGATATAATTGTCGTACTCGTAAAGGATATTATTATTATTATTATAGTAAGGGGTATTATTTCGTTCGTATTCATGAAGAGAACTTCTGTTATTCCATTCTTTACTATTCTGTTGGAATAACCTATACACGCGGACTACCGTATACATGGTGAAATTCTTCTCTTATTACATTCTTTATTATTATGTTGGAATAACCTGTCTATGCGAAGTACTGCATACATGGTGAAATTCTTCTATTATTCCATTCTTTATTATTATGTCAGAATATCCTGTCTGTGCGTTTACGCATGACCAGTTCCATTATTTATTATTCTCATTGGAATAACTCTTTCTCATGCGCGCGATCATCGCATGCCGTGAATTCTTCCGTTATTTCATTATTTATTATTCTGTTGGAATATCATATCTGTGTGTTTACGCATGACCCGGTTCCATTCTTTATTATTCTCATTGAAATAACTTTGCCTATGTGGATTACCGCATGCATTGTAAATGATCCATCGTATTCATACTGAATAGTATTTTCATTAACAAGGGTTTACGCCAGGGCGCTTTTGTAATTTTTCTGACCCTAAAAAATTCTGGAAAAATTTGAAATGATAATTTGATGAGTTTTCTAGATTGTGTCCAAAAATGGCGATTTTTGGATGTATAGAATAAGAGTTATGGATTTTATGGGAAAAGACTATTTTAAAAGTAAACCCTTATATCTCCTTGAGGTTAACTCTAAAATTGGTGAAATCTTTATTGGGAGTACATGTATATAACAGGAGTATACCCTGTAAATTTCAGAATTTTTGGACAAAAGTACAATTTATGATAAATGTCTAAATATTCAGCAGTTTTAGCCATATGAAAAATAGTAAATGAATTTTAAAAATTCTGAGAAAAATATATATTCAAGATGAGACTATATTCTGCTAAATCCCAGAAAAGAAATATTTTTGGGACTGATTTGGTTTTTTTCATAAAAATGAACTAGTTATGAGTAAATGAATTAAATATGTTATGTGAAGTAATAAAATTGGAAAATAGGATTTTATGGCATGAAAATCCTATATAGGGTATATGCAGATTTTGATGAGGGATTTGATCATTGATTATGAAATCTTATGAGTATGGCATTTTTGAATGATTAAATGCATTATTTGATAAAGTGTACACAATTGAAATAAATTGTTTATAAGTTTAAGAAATGAATAAAATATTGTTATAATATTAATGATATTAGATTATGAGATTATTAAGTGATTGATAACATTTGGTTATTATTGAACGCCGGATAAATTGTATTATAAATGTTTAATATTTATCCTTTATCTCATTTGATTGATTCTTATATCATCATCATCATCATCCTCATACTTATATTGTGTTGAAAGTCATCTTTGGTAGTAGTCGTATGATGGACTTGGTATGATTATTACGACTCGTGAATTATTCTAGATAATCATGGTAGTAATGTTACAAATGATGTGGAAAAAGTCCTCATTGGCTGTAGTGCATTGATGGGCGCTTTTTGGTATGATTATGGCTATGGATTCTCTTCGGCCAAGGGTGCAAAGATGAATTGTTTTATGGCATGATCATGACCGTTGATGAAAACACGATTATCTTTAGCCCGTAGTGCATGGATAATTCGTGGTCGTGATATTAATGAATATCCTTAGCAGTAGTGCATGGATAAATCGATTGATATGGATTGATTATCGAAATGAGTCTCAAATGATGAAATATAAATTCGTGGATGTGATATTAACGAATATCCTCGGCTCAGTAGTAGTCTTGGGTGATTCGATGATGTGGATTATTTATTGTCGAGTCTCAAATGATAAAATATTTATTATACACTTTTAATTAAGTAGAAGATAGTAGATATCATGCTCTACTTGACTCTTCTAAAATACAGCTGTATGTTTTTGGCATGTAGTGCAAAGATGAATTGTTAATGAATATCTTTAGCCGTAGTGCAAAGATAAATTTATTAGTATAATTATGAGCAGGAATTCCGATTTGGTATAACCATGATTTTGATGTTTCGGTGAAGATAGGTGATGAAAATTATCTTCGTTCCCGTCATTTGAGAGGAATTTAGAACCACAATTATTATTATGAGTTATTCATATGATTGTGGATGAACTGATGATTTATTTTACATGGATAAAACATTATTGGTGGACTTTTAACATAGAGAAGATAATAGACCTTATGGTCTATTTGACTCTTCTAATGGATTGCTTCGTTCACGCAACTATGGTTGAAAAGTTTAATCATCTACCATATGTTCTAAATCTACGATTTATTATTGATGAAAGCTATTGATAATTTAATTATCTTTAGTCATGATATTCTTTCTCGGGCTAGTTGTGCTCACCCTTTACGCTTCACAATTCCTTTCGGGTAATAAGAGTGTTGCTTGGTAAGAGTGTTCTACGGGTCGAGCGATAACAGGAAATAGAATGATGGTCTCTAGTCATGGAGGTTCTCCTAAACAAGTATAGAAAAGTGTGTTGTATTCTATACAATATTTAGTAGTTATATTTGGTGAATCAAATTGGGTGAGGTAAACCCAACTTTGGAAGGGTGTTTTGCCACTATCATACAAGATGTCTAATGACATACTGACCTCGTGTTATTATAAGATGTGTTTGCGCATCCACTTCATCGAGTATATCTACGGCACTACCTATATGATCTTGGAGTTTATTTGAAATATAATATTCACTTGGAGATAGTGGAGATAGTTATATGTCAAGAGAAGACTCACCATTGGAAAGAAGATGATAGTAATCTTCTCGATTTTCTTTGGGGTCTATTAATTGAACCAAGGATAATTACGTGGACATATGATATCTATTATAACCTGAATTTACATGGCCTCCCATGCACGAAGGTTTCTTGAGTACTTCCCAAATATTTTAATTTCTAAAACAGCTTTTGACTATACTTTTATGTAAAGTACCATTGTAAAGTTGTGGTCGAGGCACCATGAGAGTTACATACATTTGTATTAAAACTCACAGTTAACTATGGTCGTATTCTATACGATAGTTCAACAGTTGTATAAATGAAGTTATATTTGAATTTTGTACTATGTATCTGATGACTCATAATGGGTGATGTATACCTAATTTTGGGGGCGTCACACCAACTTTTTATAAATAAAATTGAATTTCCTCTAATTATTATTTTGAATAATAAGGTGTTAATTTGATATAATGTTTTGGTTATGAGTAAAATGTGAAAATTTGGCAAAATAAGCAAGTGGTTATAAAATATTCATTATTGTCGGGGAATATTCGTTTGGTCGTGAAATATTCTTGTTGTCGGGAAATATTCGTACGACGGCGCAGCCACTTGTGGGCCCCATAACGGAAAACAGTCAAATGAAGAGAACGACAAGTTTGACTTTTTACAAATAACGACGTAATTGTTACCGTTAACACTGTTGAAATACCCGGTGATTAAAATACTGATGTCTGGCGTGGTTGCATAAAGAGCATACATGATTGCACAATATTTTTGAATTATTAATTTTTACGTAAGAAGGCACTACTCAATAATTGTTACAGTAATTACTGTTTGATATTTTATGTTATTGATTCAATAATTGCTACGTTGATATTTTATATTATTGTTGTTTCAATAATTGTCACTGTACAGTATTTCCCATTATCAGATCAATAATTTATATTATTTGAATAATATTATTAGATAGCATTATTGGTAATGTCTAAGGAAGTTCTGTCTAGAAAAGGGGTTCGGTCACCTAATTGTGCGCCAATAAGAAGAAATCATTATCGGAAAGCCCCCTCTTTCCTGGGAAATACTGTTTTTTTGAGGTAAGGGATGTTATTTTCTTCGTAAATGATGTTTTTATTTCAGTATCATTTTGCCAAAATATTGGTATGAATTTTATTGTGAAATTTCTGCCTTTTCACATATACGGCACTATTCATGTATACGGCACTATTCACGAGTACTATTCACGAAGTATGATTTTTCTTGTGAAATTTCTACCTTTTTGTGTCGGGGTTATTATTCACGTATACGACACTATTCACGTATACGGTACTATTCACATAAAAATGAAATTTTCTCTTTTTTTCCCAAGATGTCTTATGGTTACTATCTTTGATTGTATCCATGTTTTGATATCCATTCTTTAATTTTACTCCATTATGGTTTATTATGGAGTATTTTTGAACTTGGATTATCTAAAGTACGAATCCCTAATCTTTGTCCTTTATCTCACTGGATTCGTTTCTGTAAAATATTTTTCATCATCCTCAGTCATAAATGATGATATAACTGAATATCTTTGGCCTTTAGTGCAAAGATGAATGATTATCTGATGAATATCTTTGGCCTGTAATGCAAAGATGAACAGGTGTTGAGATGAACATGACCAACTGGTGATACAAATGACTATCTTTGGCCCGTAGTACAAAGATGAATATTTGATTCAAGATGTATATTTATTGATGTTACAGAGATAAAATATTGATGATGGACTTTTAAATTCATAGATGATAGTAGATTTCACTCTCTACTTAACTCTTCTAATGAATTGTTATTTTCGCTGCGAATTTTGATCAAAAACTTGTTGTCCATTATATTTTATCTGATTTATTAAAGGCTAGCAATAATTTGTTGTACATTATCTTAGTTATACTATTCTTTACTAGGCTAGTTGAACTCGTCCTTTTTATTTTTGTTCCATTTTTCTTATCAGGAGACGAGAATATAGCAGGAACTAGTCGGGGTGTGGAATGATGTTTCCAGTCAGTTGTTTTAGCAGTCCTCACTATTTTGTAAAATAGTATTTCAATAATTGTAATGAAGACTTATTTGAGTTTGAATACTGTCTAGAAAACAATATTTGTATTTAAACTCACAGCATATGTGTTGTCGTATTTTGCACGACAAATGTAATAAAGAAGCTGTAGTTGTTTTCTGTACCATGTATTTGGCGACTCAAAATGGGTGGTGTATACCTATTTTGGGGGCGTCACAGTTGGTATCAGAGCTTAGGGATATGGTCTCTGGCGAAGATCGGGGAATAGAACTAGGAGGGGAGAGATGAGTAAATTCTTCGCTAGTGTGTCATACCTAAGCTTATTTGGTATTTAATTGGTCGGTTAGAATATAGGGATAATATGTGGTATGTCAATTTCTTTAATTAACCCTTGTTTTATGGCATTATTTGAGAATGGTAGCTGAAAATGTTAACAATGGAGTGAATGAGATCGTGAAGACACCTTTAATCACCAACCAGGGGAACGTGCAACAGGAAGGCAATATTCCTCGTGTAAACAACACTACCGAACAAACGATGAATGATGGGATGTTTAGAAGCTTTTTGCAGTTCATGCAAAATCAGACGAGGGAGACTCATGTACAAAATACTGGTGGAAATGATAGCAACGCGCGGCTTGTCACAGCTAAGCAGTTGAAAGAGTTGGGACCACCAGAATTTGTGGGAAAGCCAGATCCGATCAAGGCGGAAATGTGTGTTAAGCAAATTATCAAGATATTTGATGTCTTGGGATGCACGGAAGAACAGAAGGTTCCATCGCCACCTTTATGTTTCGTGGTGAGGCAAATTACTGGTGGGAATCTGTGAAGCATACCCGGCCAGTTGCACTCAATATGTCTTGGGAAACGTTTCAAAAACTGTTCAATGACAAGTACTTTCCTGAAAGTATTCGTCATATGAAGGAGGTAGAGTTTATTATACTAGAACAGAACAACATGACTGTGTCCCAGTACGGGGCTAAGTTCGCATAGTTATCCAGGTTTGTACCTCATTTGGTAGAGAATGAGGAACGTATGACGCAGATGTTTCTGAGAGGTCTGAAACCCAAAATTCAGCAATATCTTATTTCTCACAAATTTTCTCTATATTCAGATGTTGTAAACAGGGCACAAATATTAGAGCGAGATAATGAGTATGTTCAACCGAGGGACCACAACTAGGGTCATACCGGTGGCAGCAGTCATCGGAGCAATGACAACCAGCAGGGAGGAAAGTATCCGGACAAAAGCGGTAATCACTCTGGTGGTAATCGTGGCCATGATAGTAGAAAAAGTGAGTCGGGGGGAGATTTCAAAAAGAGAAGGTATAATAATGACAACGTGAAGACGTCAGCACTAGCATCAACTGTTCTTAGGGGAGTAGAACAATCACTGGTCGTATGTTATAAATGCGGGAAAGAGGGACACATCAGCCCAAACTGACAACAACAATCCAACGTGTGTTATAACTGTGGAAAGGAAGGTCATATAGCTAGAGATTATCTTGTAGCGAAACCAAGTCCAACAGGGATGGTGACTTCAAAGGCTATCCCGGACAAGTCAAAGTCAGTGGTTCCTGGAAGAGCGTTTGTCATGACTGCCCAAAACGTGAGGAACCCGAACGAGGTGGTCACGGGTAAGCTAATCATAAACTATTGCGAAGTTTATACCTTATTAGATACCAGTTCTACCAATTCTTTTATCTCTCCTGCTTGTGCTCAACGTTTGAACTTGACTCTGGAGAAATTAGACTTTGACTTATATATTGAAACTCCGTTAGGAGAAACTTTCATTACATCTACGATTTATAAATCTTGCTTGATTCAAGTTGGTACCATCACATTACCTGTCGATATTAATTCTTTAAAAATAGTTGCATTTGATGTGATTTTAGGGATTGATTGGTTAACCACTCATTATGCCAAAATTGATTGTTTTCATAAGCTTGTTAATTTTCATATTCCTAACCAACCTGTTATGCGAATTCAATCAACCAAACCACTAAATTCAATCACTGTCATATCAAGCTATAAAGCCATTCGTTTATTAAAAAATGGATGTCAAACGTTCTTAGCCCATGTCACGGACTTGAACAAAAATACGTCAGATTTGAATAATATTTATGTTGTTAGTGAATTTCCTAACGTATTTCCTAAAGAACTTCCCGGTCTACCCCCAGAATGTGAAGTTGAATTCTTTATTGTCCTTTAACCTAGTACAGAACCAATTTCTAAAACCCCATATCGAATGGCTCCTATTCAACTTTAGGAGTTAAATGTCCAACTACAGGAGTTGTTAGACACAAGTTTCATTCGCATTACTACATCTCCCTGGGGTGCTCCTGTTTTATTCATAAAGAAGAAAGATGGGAGTATGCTACTTTGCATTGACTATCGCGAATTGAACCATGTCACCATCAAGAATAGGTATCCACTACCTCGCACTGTTGACATGTTCGACCAGTTGCAAGGAACACAAATCTTTTCAAAGATCAATCTTCGTTCTGGATATCGTCAGCTAAAGATTAAAATTGAGGATATTCCAAAGACTGCTTTCAGAACTCGTTACGGGCGTTACGAATTCCTAATCATGTCTTTTGGATTGACTAATGCTCATGCGGCTTTCATGGATATGATGAACTGTGTGTTCAAGGAATATTTAGATCAGTCATTGTTGTCTTTATTGATGACATCCTCATCTATTCCAAAAGCCATGAAGATCATGAGCACCATTTTAAGCTGGTGCTTCAAAGGCTTCGTGATAACAAGCTATATGCCAAGATGAAGAAATGCGAGTTCTGGCTTGAGGAAGTAGCATTCCTTGGGCACGTGGTATCAAAACATGGAGTATATGTTGACCCGACGAAGATTGAAGCAATACAAAGTTGGGAGCAACCGAAGTCGGTGACCGAAGTATGTAGCTTTCTGGGCTTAGCTAGTTATTATCGGAGATTCTTGGAAGGATTTTCTCGAATCGCTACTCTGTTAACTCAGCTGACTCGGAAAGATACAAAATTCGTATGGAGCGAGGAATGCGAGAAGAGTTTCCAATAACTCAAGAGGAGACTAATTTCGGCACCTGTTTTAACAATACCATCTGGTTCGGATGGATTTTTTATCTACAGTGATGCTTCAAGCAAAGGGTTAGGATGTGTTCTCATGCAACATGGGAAAGTCATAGCCTATGCCTCGCGACAACTCAAAGAATATGAGAGGAATTATCCTACTCATGATCTGGAGTAGAATATATGAATAGAACCGACTTTAATCGATAAAGTTAAAGATGCTCAAGCTACGGACCTGGAGCTGATGCATATGAAGAAGAAAGTGCAAGAAGGTGCTATTCCAGAAGCAAGAATCGATGAAGAAGGAATACTTCGAGTCAACTCCAGACTTTGCGTTCCTAACGATTCTGACTTGAAGCATAGAATAATGGAGGCACACAACACACCATTTGCAATCCATCTTGGGAGTACCAAAATGTATCATGATCTTCGACATACTTTTTGGTGGAGCAATATGAAGAGAGAGATCGCGGATTTAATCTCGAGGTGTTTAACTTGTCAACGTGTAAAGGCGGAGCATCAAGTGCCAAAGGGTCCATTGCAACCACTTGAGATTCCAAAATGGAAGTGGGAACACATTACCATGGATTTCGTTACGCGTCTTTCCAAGGTTTCTCAAGGCATAGATGCGATTTGGGTTATTATTGATAGATTAACCAAGTCTGCTCATTTCTTGCTGATACGGGAGACTTATTCCCTTGAACATCTTGCTCGTATGTACGTGAATGAGATTGTGAAATTGCATGGCATGCCAGTATCCATAGTTTCGGATCGTGACCCAAGATTCACTTCAAGATTTTGGGTTAGTTTGTAAAAAGCTATGGGCACGGACTTACGATTCTGTTCGGCATACAATCCTCAAACGGACGGGAAATTGGAAAGGACAATTTAAACTCTTGAAGATCTATTAAGACTATGTGTCCTAGATTTCAAAGGGAGTTGGGATAAGTACCTACCATTGGTGGAATTCTCCTACAACAACGGTTATTAGGCAAGTATAGGTGTGGCTCCATTCGAAGCATTGTATGGACGAAAGTGTCGCTCTCCATTATGTTGGGATGATGTGAGAGAAGCAACATTGTTGGGACCAAAGTTAGTACGCATGACTACAGAAAAGATCCAAATGATTCGACAACGTATACAAACGGCACAGGATCGACAAAAGAGTTATGTGAATCTTCATCGAAAGGACGTGGAATTTAATATTGGGGATCATGTATTGTTACGTATTGCTCCATGGAAGGGAGTTACAAGATTTGGGAAGAGAGGAAAGCTCAATCCACAATTTTTTGGTCCATTTGAAATTCTTGACCGAATAGGAAATGTGGCATAGACTCGCATTACCTCCAAGCATGTCTCGTGTTCATAATGTGTTTCACATATTTATGCTTCGTAAATATGTGAAAGACCCAAACCACATTATTGAGTTAGAACCAGACGAGATAACTGAAGATTTAACGTACGAAGAGGTAACTGTCAAGATCTTGGATAGGAAGGAGCATGTCCTACGCATAAAGGTTATACCACAAATTAAAATTTTATGGAGAAACCATGCTATTGAGGAAATGACCTGGGAGTTGGAGTCAGAAATGAAAGCGAGGTACCCTCACCTTTTCGAAACACCAAGTACGTACGTCAATTTCGAGGACAACATTTCATAAGGAGTGGAGGTTGCAAGACCCCAAATTTTTATAAATAAAATTGAATTTTCTCTAGTTATTATTTTTAATAATAAGGTGTTAATTTGATATAATGCTTTGGTTATGGGTGAAATGTGCAAATTTGGCAAAATAAGCAAGTGATTATAAAATATTCATTGTTGTCGGGGAATATTCGTTTGGTCATGGAATATTCTTACTGTCAGGGAATATTCGTACGATGGCGCAGCCATTTGTGGGCCCCATAACGAAAAACGGTCGAATGAAAAAAACGACAAGTTTGAGTTTTTACAAATAACGGCGTAATTATTACCGTTAACACTGATGGAATACCGGTGGTTTAAAATACGATGTCTGGCGTGGTTGCATGTGGTATTACGCATATTTTTTGAATTATTGATTCTTACGTGAAGAAGGCACTACTCAATAATTATTACGTGATAATTCTTTATTCGATATTTTATTTTATTGATTCAATAATTAGTATGTTGATATTTTATATTATTGTTCTTTCAATAATTGTCACTGTACAGTATTACCCATTATCAGATCAATAATTCATATTATTTGAATAATAATATTAGATAGCATTATTGATAATGTCTAAGGAAGTTTTGTCTAAAAAAGGGGTTTGGTCACCTAATTGCGCGCCAGTAAGGAGAAATCCTTATCGAAAAGCCCCCTCTTTCCTAGGAATGACCTGGTTATCATAATTGTGATTCTGTAATATTATTTGTGAATAATTAATTGTTAAAGGTGGCAAAGGAAACCTTTTGCTCCTCGGAGCATCCCAAGACATCAAATATCTTAGTGATCTGCTTTATCCACGTCTCTGCCTTAAGTGGTTTTGGCTCTCCAATAAACTCCAGTGGTCCCAGCTCCTTGAACTGTTTAGCGGTGACCGTCCGAGAGTTGCCAGTGTTTCTACCTGTATTTTGGACATGAATCTCTCTTTCCTGATGTTGTAGGAATTGCAGAAAGCTCCTAAACATTCCGTCGTTCGCCATTTGGTCGGTGTTGTTGTTCACCTGAGGATTATTGCCTTCCTGATGCACATTATCCTAGGTGTTGATCTGTGGTGACTTAACGGTCTCCTGTACTCCATTGCTATTCTCAACATTCTCTAATGTCATTTGCAAATACTGCCACAAAACAAGGGTTAATTGACATGCAACATATTATCCCTATACTCTGACCGACCAATTAAATTCCAAATAAACTTAGGTAGGTCATACTAGCGAATGAATTCCCCGTCTCTCCCCTCCTAGTTCTTGTCTCACATCTCAGCAAGGGATCATATCCCTAAGTTTTGATACCAACTGTGACGCCCCCAAAATAGGTATACATCACCCATCTTGAGTCACCAAATACATGGTACAGAATTCAAATACAACTATCGTGTAGAATACGACAAGACATAACTGAGAGTTTTAATAAGAATATTGTCATCTAGACAATATTCACACTCAATGGAGTCCTCATTATATTTATTGTCACACTATTTAACAGAATAGTGAGGACTACTAATACCATCATCTGGACAGTCACTCTATTCCCTGAATAGTCCCGGCTACGTTCTCATTTTCTGAAGAGAACAGTGAAAGAAAAGGTGAGCTCAATTAGCCCAGTAAGAAATATTATGACTAAGATAATGCAGAACAATTTATCGTTAGCCTTCAACAGTGTTAAACTGATAAAATATAATAAACATCAAGTTTAACTGCAGCGGAATAAGCAATCCATTAGAAGAGTCAAGTAGAGAATAAAATCTACTATCTTCTACAATTTAAAAGGTTTTTCATCACTTTTATCGCTGAGACCAGCTTAATAAATAATCAACATCATCCCTGCACTACGGCCAAGGATATTCATTAGTATCACAACCACAAATTATCCATGCACTACGGGCCAAGGATATTCGTGTATTCATCAATGGTCATGATCATGCCAACAACTGTCCATCAATGCACTACGGTCAATGAGGATTTTTTACCACATCATTTGTAACATTACGGTCATCATTATACCAAATAATCCCTGGTTATAATCATACCAAGTCCATCTACGCATTACAGGCCACAGATGACTTTCAACATAATATAAGCATGAGGATGATGACAATTTAATAAAACAAGTTCAAGAATAAATTTTAAAGATTTATAAGTTAATTTATCCTGAACTCAATAACTTCCAAATTGTCAACATGATACTGCTTTGTGGAGTAAAATTCAAGAATGCTCAGAAGAATATTTTCATGAAAAGATACTGGATGAAGTGCAAATATCAAGGATATTCCACTAATTTTATGGGGTATAGAAGCCAAAACTTTAACCAACAGAGTATAATAGAATATATAAAACCGCAAATGG
The DNA here is from genome assembly GCA_020205615.1 of Panax quinquefolius. Classification (NCBI taxonomy): domain Eukaryota; kingdom Viridiplantae; phylum Streptophyta; class Magnoliopsida; order Apiales; family Araliaceae; genus Panax; species Panax quinquefolius. The sequence goes on from CM035170.1 coordinate 55,637,909, forward strand.
ATTTTTGCCACCATGCGGTAATCCACGTAGACAGATTATTCCAACAGAATAATAAAGAATGGAATAACAGAAGAATTCACCAGGCATGCGTAATCCGCACAGACAGGTTATTCCAACAGGATAATAAAGAATGGAACCAGGTCATGCGTAATTCGCACAGACTGGATGTTCCAACAGAATAATAAAGAATGAAATAACAACAGAATTCACCAAGCATACGATAGACCGCACAGACAGGTTATTCCAACAGAATAATAAAGAATGGAATAACAGAAGAATTTCACCATGTATGTGGTACTTCGCATAGACAGGTTATTCCAACATAATAATAAAGAATAGAATAACAACCCTTACGACTATTGAAAGAAAAATAACTCTCTTCATGAATAAGAAAGAATAATACCCCTTACGAGTACAACAAATAATATCCCTTACCTTAGAAAGAAGAGTATTCCTACTGGTAGGGCGAGGATATTCTTGAAGAAAACTTGCACTATTTTCTACGCTCAAAGCTTTGTTAAACTCTAAAGAAATACGCTTAAGATTATAGAAGAAGAATTCTCTGAACTTCTAGTGTGATTTTCAATTCTAACTAAGCATCCTATTTATAGGAGAATGGAAAGGATACTATGCTGCACTATGCAATAAAATATAATATATTCTATTTATAATCAAATAAAACAAAATTTTATAAAAAATATTTTGTTTTATATAAAAAGTTTTTACTATGGAAACACTATGCAGGCACTATGCAAACACTATGCATAATAAAATATAATATATTCTATTTAAAATCTAATAAAACAAATAACTTTATAAAAGTATTTTGTTTTATATAAATGATTTTACTATACAAACACTATCTGCAGCCTTATCTGAAACACTATGCATAATAAAATATAATATATTCTATTTAAAATCTAATAAAACAAATAACTTTATAAAAGTATTACATTTTTATATAAAAGTTTCTGTTTTATTACATTTATAATAATAATAAAATAAACTTTATCATCATTATTATAATTCACAATATTAATCAACCAGGTCGTTCACAGGAAAGAGGGGGCTTTCCAATAAAGATTTCTCCCTATTGGCGCGCAATTAGGTGACCAAACCTCTCCTTGGCAGAACTTCTAGACATCGTAAATATTGAAAATAATAATATTAATAACTTCGTCGTCTCAATTATTGATTTAATAATATATAAAATATCGACAATAATTGAATCAAATAATGTGAGATACTATGCAGCAATTACTGTAGTAATAATTGAACATAACTAAGTGAGTTCTCATGTAAGCATCAATAATCAATACCGTGTGCTACTATGCAACCACGGGTATTACTGTACTTTTACTACCGAGTAGTTCAACAGTTTTAACGGTAACACTTCTGTCGTTATTTTCATAAAAATATTTTTGTCATTTTCTCAATCCGATAATAATTTCGTTGTGGGGTCCACCAATGATTGTACCATCGTATGGATATTCCCCGACCAATCGAATATTATACAACAACTTGCATACTTTTCAAAATTTATAAATATTACCCACAACTATAACATTATCTCAAATCCACACCATAATTTTGAAAAAAATATATTTCGAGAAATTTAAATCTTTATTCATAAAATTTGGGGTCTCACAATCTCCCCTCCTTATGAAATTTCGCCCTCAAAATTTACAAACGTACCTGGTATGCCGAAGAGGTGAGGATACCTTGACTTCATTTCAGATTCTAACTCTTGAGGTATAACCTTTGTGTGTTGAATACGGTCCTTCTTATCCAAGATTTTAACACGTATCTTCTCATACGTTAAATCTTCTGCTATCTCGTCTAGTTCTAATTTAATAACGTAGTTCGGGTCATCCACATATTTACGTAACATCGATACATGAAAAATGTTATGAACACACGACATACTTGGCGGTAAAACGAGTCTATAGGCCACAGTTCCTACTCGATCAAGGATTTCAAATGGACCAATTAAATTGAGGGTTGAGATTTTCTCTCTTCATCGATTCTTGCTTCTAGAATAACGACCTCTTGAACCTTCTTCTTCACATTCATCAGCTCTGAGTATGTAGCTTGAGCGGCTTTAACTTTATCGATTAAAGTTGATTCTAATCGTATATTTGTTATCTTCACGTGGGTCCTTAGAGTCTTTAACTCCATCTTCATCATTTGTAAGTTATACAAAATGGGTTTTTGTGTTAACAACATCGCACTCGTAAACACATACGATCTTCTACTCAATGCGTCAGCTACCACGTTCTTTCTTCCACAATGATATTGAATGGTAAGATCGTAATCTTCAACAGCTCGAGCCAACGTCTTTGGCGCATTATACATTCGTTTTGGTTGAAGAAATATTTAAGGGTTTTTAGAAATGGGTTTTGTACTGGGGTCAATACAAAATTCGATTTCACGCTCTAGCGGTAGGCTAAGAAATCTTCAAGAATACGTCAGGAAATTTATTAACAATAGAAATATCATTCAAAACTGTGACCCTCATCCAAGACATGGATAGTACGTCACATTGATACCTATCAACTTGTTATCATCATTCACGACGTCGCCTACAGAAAGTCTGGCTTCGGTGCATTCCACACAATTAAGGAAGTCACCAGAGAAAGGCTCAGGGCTCTTTACTTATGGCTTAATATAACAGTGATTGACTTTAGTGGTTTGGTTGCTTGAATTCGCATAACAGGTTGGTTAGGAATATGAAAGCTAACAACCTTACAAAAAGCTTGATGAGTAGTTAACCAATCAATCCCTAAAATCACATCAAAGGCAAGTATTTTCAAAGAGATAATATCAACAGGTAACGTCAAAGTGTCGATTTGAATCAACAAGATTTATAAACAGTGGAGGTAACGAAGGTTTCTACTAACAAAGTTTCAACCAATAAGTCAACGTCTAACTTCTCCGGAGTTAAATTTAAATGTTGAGCGCAAGCAAGAGAGATAAAAGAATGGGTAGAACCGGTATCTAATAAGGTATAGACTTCGCAAGAATTTATAATTAACTAACCCCCGTGCTAACTTCGTTCGGGTAACTCGCTCTTTGAGAAGTCACGAAAAATGCTCTCCCTGAAACCACCAACTTTGTTTTGTCCGTATCAGCCTTTGGTGCCACCGTCCCAGCTGGACTTAATTTCGCTACAGGACAAAATCGAGCTATGTGACCGTCTTTTCAACAACTAAAACATTCCTTGGAAGGCTGTGTATAGTTTAGTCTAATATGTCCCTCCCCTCTACATTTGAAGCATATGATAGGTGGTCATTCTCCTTCCTTAACCACGGGTGCTGATGCTGACGTCTTTCCATCATTGTTGAATATCCTCTTTTTGAAATGTCCATTCTTATTGTCTTGGCCATGAACCGAAGTGGTTACCATTTCTGGCATGTTGATTCCCTCCACGTTTGTTGCCACCGCTTCGATGACTGCTACCACTGGTATTATCATTTTGTCGACTACTTTCTCCTGGTTGAGTTGACTCGTTATCGCGCTCCAATAACTGACCCCTATTTACAACATCTGAATACAAAAACAATTTATGAGAAATTAGATATTGACGTATCTCGGGTTTCAAACCTCTTAGAAACATCCGCATCATTCTCTCCTCATTGTCAACCAAGTGAGACGCAAACCGAGACAACTCGGCAAACTTAGCTTCTTACTACGATACGGTCATTGTAATATCTGAGATTTCTATGTAATCTAACAATTTCAATAACAAACTTATGTGACAATTATTCATAAATGAATTATTTAATTTCATTATATGTTATGTGATAAGATGTATTGGAATGGTTGGTACAGTTGAGTCAACTATTCAATTTGGATAAGTATGAAATTAATTCTAATTAATTTCGTGGGATGACTTTAAAACATGACTTTGAGTTCAGAGCGGAATTTAGTGACGCGGACAGCGTATTTGAGTCCGAAACGTCGAAATTAGTCAGGATAGACTGTAACCACGAAAATGCGTCACGATTGACTTTTTGGTCAAAGCCAATCGGTTGACTTTTTTGGGGAAAAAGTCAACTACGAATTTTGAAGTTGAGTTTGACGAAACAGATAGTTCCATGATGTCCGGGACATCGACTTTAGTAGGAATTGATATAAGTATCGAACACGTTTTGCTACGAGGGGAAAAATGGTCAAAATGATTATTAATTGATTAAATGATTAAAATAATGTTTTATTTACATAAAGTTCGATTCTTTGGGAGTCCTTGTGACAATCTATATGGGACAAGGGAGGAGTATACGTCTTATAAGGATTATTGAGGGAGAGGGTTACTCTTGTGTTATTAAACAAAAACCTTTCATTTTCTTAACTCCTACCCATAATTAGCCTAATGAATTGTGAGTGTAATGATATCTGATCATGGGGGAGTTGTAATGGGTTGGAGATTTCAGTTTCATTACACTATATATGAGGTATATACATTCCATCTAAGCCTCTTCTTCCTTTCACAACAACTTTCTAACTAGAGAGCAAAAATAAAGAAAAGAAAAGAAAATATTGAGGGTTTTAGAGTGGTTCAAGGTGGGCTACGAATTCTGGAGAATCTTGCAAGCAAGGAAGGTGGTTATCAAGCTCCAATAAAGAAGAATTCCCAACCAAGGTAAGCTATGAGACCCACTTGTATGTTCTTGAGGAAAAATAGTGAAAATGCATGTATAACTATGATAAATGTTTTGTTTTGGATTGGTGATGCCATGATTTCGTGTATTATTGCTATGTGGATGATAAGAATGAAAAATCTGGTATATAACATGTTACTATTACATAAAGAATCATAGAATTCATGTATGCATGCTAACTATTTGATAAAATGCCTCTTAGTTGCTAATTTGATCAAAACATGAAAAGTTAGAGGGTTTGATTGTTGTAACATGTGTATATATGTTAGTAAATGTGGTGCTGACAAGAGGAATCAAATCCATGCATGCTAGAATAAAATCATGATTTTCTCAAAAGTTGGGTTAAACTAGTTTGCATGAGTTTTAATTTTCGATTACGCTTGAAATCATGTCTTGATGTAATCCGTTTGAATGCATGTAGTAAATTTGTAAAATAGTAAGTAGCATGAAGTATAAACCCATCCAAATTTCATTCGGATCAAAGCTATATTGAGTGAGATATGAAAATCGTAAGTAAGCAAGCATGTTCACAACAAAATCTGCAGAAATCTGGAATTTAAAGAATTTTTCTAAGTATGAAATCTGCTCGAAACACGCTTTTCATGGTAGCTTTGCTCGTGGTCTTAACTTCTTTCATTATGCAGGATGTGATATTTTTGTAAAATACTACGCTATATGGGTTATATTGTGTCAAAATTTCAAAGTCATATCATGTATGATTGATAGGAATAAAATTGCAAAGTAAATTTGCTTTCGAATGCAAAAAAAATTTCTCAAGCGAAGAGCGATTTTCCTGCCTGCCTCGGATCCGGCCTGGGTCGGGCCGTAAAAATTTTGAAACTTTATTTTGTCCATATTTTCATACTGAACCCCTGGACCTTTAAGATGCAACCTGCTTGTGTAATTTAAAGTGTATTTAATTAAGTATTAGTTTATAAACATATTAATATTAAAAAGAAAATTGTTTTCTTTCGTTTTGAAGTTTGAGAACCACTTCAACTATGTGAGGCTATGTGTTATGTGATTGAATAAGCTTGACCTATGTGATGCAACATGATATGTAATTGAATTGTTTTGAATACAAGTTAACTTAATAAATCTTATTAAAATAATAGGAGACCCTTATACTTCAAACTAGATTGTGTATGAATGGTGATTAACGAGACATATATGATTAGGTTATGTGAAGGTTAATTGCTAGCGTTAATTGTAGCAGACTTATCAGGCAAGTTTCCTAACCCTAATTTCTTTTGGTATTTATTAAATCCTTACTAAAATTATCGCAGTAAGGGTAAGTATTGGACGTGTGTTAGTTATTTATTCGTGCAAGTTTCTTCGTTGAAAAGTCATACAAACTTCAATTATCTTGCAAGATTATCGATGATTATTCAGTTATTATTTTAACTGCCATATGTTTAAATTTCATTTCATTATCGAACTGTTCTAAGTATGTTTCTGGCCTTTGTTTCCGGCTAGTTATTATTGATGGAAAAAGTGATTTAAAACAAATCTTTCGAAGCTATTAAATGTTTACCAATCCAAATTGCTTTGGTGCGGTCTAACATGATTACTAAGATGAACAACCCGAATAAACGGGCAAATAGATGTCGAGCAAATAGTCCCATTTCGCATATGCAGCTTAAAACTTAATACTTGTGCACAACGTAGGGTACAATAGGCTGATCACCTGGCGTACTTGCAGAGACCGTTTACAGTCTATTGGATTGTTAAACCGTCTGATGATTTTTTATGAAAGAAAATATGTTCAGGGTATTTTACACCCCTTAGTATGATATTGAAAATTCTTAAATTTCCATTCTTGATGTTCTTATTTAAAACTTGACAATCATTTCAACTGCTGAGGTTTAGCTATTCAACTATTTTTACTCCTGATGTATGTTTTCAAATTTCTGCATATACTTGCTGGGCAATTCGTGCTCATTCTTGCTTAAACCTTTCAGTTAAGGGTGAGAAGGCTGAGGGTTCGGGAAAGGACAAGGGAAAGTCCAAGATGAAGTGATGCTAATGGTTATGTAATAAGTTAATTATTTCCGCATATGTGTAATGTAGCGATAAACGCTAAGACTAAGTTCCAGTATGTTTTAAGGTTATAAAGACTTGGGATGTTATTTTGACTATTTATGTAATGGGTAATATAATATTATTATTATTATTGTTAAAGTTTACTTAGATAGATGATGTTGTATGTTGTATTGTGAGCATCAAGTCCTGTAATCGATGTTACACGGATTTGGGGGCGTCACATGTTGGTATCAAAGCCATAGGTTATAAACCTTAGGTGGGGAACCTTAGACTATAACCATAGGGAAGTTAGTGGAGAAAATAAGGAGATGAACTCATGTAGAGTTCTAGGGGTTGTGTTAAATCTATTTTTTTTTCCTAAAAACAAAAACATCTATTTTAAAATACTAACCGAGTTATTTTGTCTTGATTGAAGGATGTCAGGAGAAGAGGAGGTTAGAGATATCCACGTTGTGAGTTACCAGTTGGTGACAATACATGTACTGAGCCTATAAATGAGGCAAAGAATGACTCGACTCCAGAGGAGTATCCTGAAGAGGGAGAGGAGCCCGAGGAGGACTCAGAAGAAGCACCTGAGGATACTTTGGTAGATGAGTTGATGGATAGGATTACAAAGTTGGACGACAAGGTCCATGAGTTGGAGGAGTCAGATCGAGGGAGCAAGAAGTCATTGCGGCATTGCTTGAGCATTGGTGCACCACCGATAATTAGGAGCGGGGATCTGGCCGACAAGTCATGCGGCATCGAGACTGTAGGCGCGATAAATGGAGGATGAGAAAGAAGCTATTAGGACCCACTTGGGGCATACCATTAATGGGTTAGAGTCGAGGATTGAGTCTCCAAACCGACAAGCGATTATTACTACATTCTGGGGAGATGAGAGGAGAGACCGTGTTTGGTCCGAGAAGCTAACTGGAGAGTTAGAAGGAGAGGTGAGAGATAAGAAGGTTAAGATAGACAAGATAAAGTAGGCGTTTAAGTCAGCACATGGAAGGTTCCAACATAGGGTGCATCACTTTCCAAGTGAGGAGCACCGGTCTAGACGTGTTATAAACCGAGGGCTGGTACAGGAGATAGCGGATGAGGAACATGAAGACGCCATTAGGCGGGGCTTTTAGTTTATTATAATGAACTTTTACTATTAGCGTTTATAACGCTTATCTATGAATAAAAATCTTGGTTTTGGTTTTTACCAAGTATGTTGGTTTCAAGTGATGTAAATGGCTTAATGCCATGAGATGATGAAATACCTTTGGTGTTATGTTTATAAATAAATATGTTTTTATTTAAGTATGTGATGTGATGATTGAGTTCTCTTCTTATGAATGATATATTCTGTAGAGTAAGTGATAAGATAATAACATTAAATTCATTTTAAACAGGTAGATGGATAGAGGAAGACGTCATCAAACACCCGAGGGTCAAAGCGGTAATGCTTTGGGGATCCACCGAATCCTATGCAGCAGTTTGTAGACATGTTAGTGGCGGCACTTCAGAATCGAACCCCGAATGCCAATAACCCTCTAGTGGCCCAGGTGGTACACTTCAAGGACTTCAAGAACGCAGAACCCCCTGAGTTCAAAGGAACCACTGAACCCATTGAAGCTCAAACTTGGGTCAAGGAAATCAAAAAGGCGTTCGCTATCGCCCGAGTAGGTGATGATCAGAAAATAATCTTCGCCACTTACATGCTGAAGGGTGAAGCTAACTTCTGGTGGGAGGCAAACCTGACCAGGGCTGGAGAAGGCATGATACCTTGGGAAGGGTTTAAGAAAATCTTTTTTGAGAACTATTTTCTGGTTAGTATGAAGAGTCGTATGGAGATGCGATTCCTGGAGCTAAAGCAAGAAGACATGACGGTACCTCAATATCTTGTAAAATTCAACAAGTCAAGCGAGGTTCAAGCGCCTCACCAGTCGACACTAAGGAGAGAAAACGAGGAGGTTTGAGCGGGGTCTCAAACCATGGCTATCTCATGAGACTCTCGGTTATTACTGATTTAATAGCTTCGCGACTCTCCTGGAGAAAGCTATAATCGCTGAGGGCGGAAGTGAGGCTCTGATGAAATTTAATAAGGAAAAAAAGATGAAAAATGATAGAGGGAATCATGGGGAAGGTAGCAGCAGCAGTGGTGCAAACAAGAGGAAGTGGAACAATAACAACAGTAGCAACAACAATTTCAAATCGGGAAACTCTGGGGGAAAACTAGGGGAAGCAAAGAAGAGAACAGAGGCATGCAAGGAGTGTGGGAGGAATCACTCAGGGGCATGTCTAAAAGGAAAGAATGTCTATTTCAATCATGAAAGCGGAGGGGCACATCTCTCTCAATTGCTCGCACCAAAGAGAAATGGATGCTTCAACCTGTGGAGCATTGGATCATCGAGCAAGGAATTGCCTAAAGAAGAATACAACGAGGAGGAAATGGAGGAAGGGACCAAGTGGTGGGAATCTCACGATTAATGGACCACCAACTCGAGAATCGACCAACAAAGAAGGACTTTCAACATGACGGTTCGGGATGCGGTGCATCCGGGACGTGGTTTCGTATCATTCGATCAATGATATATCTCGCTACATATTATTTGATTCGGGTGCTACTTGTTCCTTCGTATCGCATGAATTCTCCCAACGATTAAACTTACCCCAGGAAGAATTAAAATATCCTATGAACATAGAAGTTGCTAACAAAGAAATGATTCCTGTTAGCCATGTCTATAGAAATTGTGTTGTAGACATCAGGGGATATAAGTTACCCGTGGATTTAATTCCAATTCAATTAGGAGAATTTGATGTAATTCTAGGAATGGATTGGTTATTTAACCATGGAGCAATGATAGATTGCCAAAAGAAGTGTATAAACCTTAGGACTCCAGATCAGTCTAAGGTAGCATTCTATGGAAGTAGGTCGCTGAAACACTCAATTTGTCTGACGATGATGCAAACGAGGAAGTTACTAAGAAAGGGATGTGTAGGATATTTGGCCCATATTGTCGATACGTAGAAAGTAGAGATAGGGATGGGACAGATACCAGTAGTGAACGAATTTCTGGATGTATTTCCGGAGGAATTGCCAGGACTTCCGTCGGATCGGGAGGTTGAATTCGTTATAGATTTAGTACCGGGGACTGCACCGATTTCGAAAGCCCCTTACAGAATGGCATCGGCAGAGATGAAGGAGCTGATGGTACAGTTGCAGGAATTATTGTATAGGAAGTATATTCAACCAAGTGTGTCTCCCTGGGGAGCACCAGTGTTGTTTGTAAAAAAGAAGGACGAGTCGATAAGACTGTGCATCGATTATCGAGAACTGAACAAGGTGACGATCAAGAACAAGTACTCGTTACCTAGGATAGATGACCTGTTTGATCAGTTGAAGGGAGCGAAATATTTTTCCAAAATCGATTTGAGGACGGGGTATCACCAGTTGAAGGTGAAAAAAGAGGATGTACCTAAGACAGCGTTCAGAACTCGTTACGGTCACTACGAGTTTCTAGTAATGTCGTTCGGGTTAACAAACGCGCCAGCAGCATTTATGGACATGATGAATCGGGTATTCAAGCAATACTTAGATAAATTCGTAGTTGTGTTCATAGATGATATCTTGATCTATTCTAAGACTCAGGAAGATCATCTTTGAACATTTAAGGTTGGTGTTAGAGCGTTGAGGAAGGATAAGTTATCACGAAAAATCTCGAAGTGTGAATTACGGTTGGAGAAAGTTCAATTTAAGGGTCACGTGATCGACAAGGACGAAATTTCTGTGGATCCAGCAAAGGTGGAAGCGGTTGAGAATTGGGAATAACCAAAGTCACCGACTGAAGTAAGAAGTTTCTTAGGACTGGCAGGCTATTACAGACGGTTTATCCAAGATTTTTCAAAGATAGCGAGGAACGTTGGCGAATTTAACGAAGAAGTCGGTAAAAATTTATGCGGACGAGAAATGAAGAGAGTTTTAAGGAACTCGAAAAGACCGAGTGAAGCACCAAAGTTGTCTTTACCTGACGATACATGTGACTTCGTGATTTTCAGTGATGCGTCACACAAAGGACTTGGTTGTGTGCTTATGCAACATGGTAAAGTTATTGCGTATGCATCGCGTCAATTGAAGGATTACGAGAAGGGATATCCTACCCATGATCCGGAATTGGCGACGATGTAGTATTTGCCTTAAAAGATATGGAGGCACTATTTATATGGTGTAAGGTGTGAAATATACACGGACCATAAAAGTATGAAGTATATTTTCACGCAGAAGGAGTTGAATATGAGACAAAGAAGATGGTTGGAACTTATAAAGGATTACGATTGCGACATCTTGTATCATCCGGGGAAAGTGAACATGGTAGCAGATGCGCTAAGCAGAAAGGGCGGTGGTAGATTGGCAATGCTAACAGCTCAAGAGGAGTTAATTAAGGAGATGGCTAGATTGGAACTCGAGATAAAAAAGTCCAAGAGAGCCAGAGGGGGAATTGTTCGCAATGGAGGCTCATCCGACTCTATTGGACAAAATCAAGGAAGTACAAGGCAGCGATAAGGAATGTGTGAAGGTGAGGACAAGAATTTCAGATGAAAAAGAGCTTAAATTCAGTATGGGGGGTGATGGACTATTGAGATTTGAGGAGAGAATTTGGGTGCCAGCGGTGTCTAAATTAAAGGAAGAAATCTTGCAGGAAGTTCATAGCTCAAGTTACTCAATTCACCCGGGAAGCACAAAGATGTATCAGGATCTCCGCCAACATTATTGGTGGCCCAATATGAAAAGAGAAGTTGCAGAGTGCGTCAGCAAGTGTTTAACATGCCAACGAGTTAAGGTGAAACATCAAAAATCGAGCGGGCTACTTCAACCTTTAGAGATTCCGGAATAAAAGTGGGAGCATATCACGATGGATTATGTGGTAGGATTTCCAACTACGCAGAAGGGTTATGATGCAGTGTGGGTGATCGTCGATCGATTGACCAAGTCAGCGCATTTCTTACCAATCAAGATCTGATATACCTTAGATCAGTTGGCTAAGCTTTATATCAAAGAGATCATTTCCAGGCACGGTGTACCAGTTTCAATTGTGTCAGATCGCGATCCGCGGTTCACAACAAATTTCTGGAGAAGTTTTCAAGAACGCATGGGGACGCAACTGAGGTTGAGCACCGCGTATCATCCTCAAACAGATGGGCAGAGCGAGAGGACTATTCAAACGTTGGAGGACATGCTGAGAGCATGTGTGATGGATTTCAAAGGGAGCTGGGATGACCACCTACCGTTGGTGGAATTTGCATATAACAACAGTTACTACGCGAGCATCGGGATGCCACCGTATAAAGCTTTATATGGAAGGAAATGCAGAACGCCATTGTGTTGGGATGAAGTAGGAGAACGTCAACTGCTAAGGCCAGAATTAGTACAACAAACTGCAGATATGATCAAAACTATTCGAGCGAGGCTAGTGACGGCTCAAGATCGATAGAAGAAATATGATGATCTTCATCGGCAACAACGAGACTTCGACGTTGGCACTTATGTGTTTCTAAAAGTATCACCTTAGAAAGGGAAACTGAGATTTGGGAAGAAGGGAAAACTTAGTCCCAGATTCATAGTACCCTTTGAAGTTCTGAGACGAGTCGGTGAGGTAGCTTATGAAATAGCTTTACCTCCAGAGCTGGAACATATACACAACGTATTCCACATTTCAGTCTTAAGACCATATAAGCAGGACTACAAGCATGTCATAGAGTATGAACCCTTTCAGTTCGAAAAAGACTTAACTTACGAAGAGGTTCCAGTGCAGATAATTGATAGAAAAGAACAAGTGTTAAGAAATAAAATAATACCTTCTGTTAAGGTACTATGGAGGAACCACAAGGTTACATGGGAACTCAAGGAGAAAATGATGAAAAACTGCCCTAACCTGTTTGTTTGATGTGTAATGATTCCGGGGAGGGAATCCTTATAAGGGAGGGGGAATGTAATATCCGAGATTTCTATGTAATCTAACAATTTCAATAACAAACTTATGTGAAATTCTTATGTGACAATTATTCATAAATGAATTATTTAATTTCATTATATGTTATGTGATAAGATGTATTGGAATGGTTGGTACAGTTGAATCAACTATTCAATTTGGATAAGTATGAAATTAATTCTAATTAATTTCGTGGGATGACTTTAAAACATGACTTTGAGTACGGAGTGGAATTTAGTGATGCGGACAGCGTATTTGAGTCCGAAACGTCGAAATTAGTCAGGATAGACTGTAACCACGAAAATGCGTCACGATTGACTTTTTGGTCAAAGTCAACCGATTGACTTTTTTGGGGAAAAAGTCAACTACGAATTTTGAAGTTGAGTTTGACGAAACGGATAGTTCCATGATGTCCGGGATGTCGACTTAAGTAGGAATCGATATAAGTATCGAACACGTTTTGCTACGAGGGGCAAAATGGTCAAAATGATTATTAATTGATTAAATGATTAAAATAATGTTTTATTTACATAAAGTTCATTCTTTGGGAGTCCTTGTGACAATCTATATAGGACAAGGGAGGAGTATCGTCTTATAAGGATTATTGAGGAGAGGGGTTACTCTTGTGTTATTAAACAAAAACCTTTCATTTTCTTAACTCCTACCCATAATTAGCCTAATGAATTGTGAGTGTAATGATATCTGATCGTGGGGGAGTTGTAATGGGGTAGAGATTTCAGTTTCATTACACTATATATGAGGTATATTCATTCCATCTAAGCCTCTTCTTCCTTTCACAACAACTTTCTAACTAAAGAGCAAAAATAAAGAAAAGAGAAGAAAATATTGAGGGTTTTAGAGTGGTTCAAGGTGGGCTACGAATTCTGGAGAATCTTGCAAGCAAGGAAGGTGGTTATCAAGCTCCAATCAAGAAGAATTCGCAACCAAGGTAAGCTATGAGACCCACTTGTATGTTCTTGAGGAAAAATAGTGAAAATACATGTATAGCTATGATAAATGTTTTGTTTTGGCTTGATGATGCCATGATTTCATGTATTACTGCTATGTGGATGATAAGAATGAAAATTCTGGTATATAACATGTTACTATTACATAAAGAATCATAGAATTTATGTATGCATGCTAACTATTTGATAAAATGCCTCTTAGTTTTTAATTTGATCAAAACATGTAAAGTTAGAGGGTTTGATTGTTGTAACATGTGTATATATGTTAGTAAATGTGGTCTGGATAGTAGGAATCAAATCCATGCATGCTAGAATCAAAATCATGATTTTCTCAAAAGTTGGGTTAAACTAGTTTGCATGAGTTTTCAGAATTTTCGATCGCTTGAAATCATGTCTTCGATAATCCGTTTGGTGCATGTAGTAAATTTGTAAAATAGTATGTAGCATGAAGTATAAACTGTCCAAATTTCATTCGGATCGAAGCTATATTGAGTGAGATATGAAAATTGTAAGCAAGCATGTTCACAACAAAAATCTGCAGAAATCTGGAATTTCCAGAATTTTTCTAAGTATGAAATCTGTTCGGGCACGCTTTTCAAGGTAGCCTATTCGTGGTCTTAACTTGCATTTTCGAGATGTGATATTTTTGTAAAATAATACGCTATATGGGTTATATTGTGTCAAAATTTGAGTCATATCATGTACTGATTGATAGGAATAAAATTGCAAAGTAATTTCGCTTCGAATCTGTAGAAAAAATTTCTAAGCGTGAAGAAGCGGATTTTTCGAGTCGAGTCGGTAAAGATCCGATCCGGATTGAATCGAATCGGAAAAATTTTAGAAATTTATTTTGTCCAGATTTTCATACTGAACCCCTGGACCTTTAAGATGCAACCTGCTTGTGTAATTTAAAGTGTATTTAATTAAGTATTAGTTTATAAACATATTAATATTAAAAAGGAAATTGTTTTCTTTCGTTTTGAAGTTTGAGAACCACTTCAACTATGTGAGGCTATGTGTTATGTGATTGAATAAGCTTGACCTATGTGATGCAACATGATATGTAATTGAATTGTTTTGAATACAAGTTAACTTAATAAATCTTATTAAAATAATAGGAGACCCTTATACTTCAAACTAGATTGTGTATAAATGGTGATTAACGAGACACATGTGATTAGGTTATGTGAAGGTTAATTGTTAGCGTTAATTGTAACGGGCTTATCAGGTAAGTTTCCTAACCCTAATTTCTTTTGGGTATTTATTAAATCCTTACTAAAATTATCGCAGTAAGGGTAAGTATTGGACTTGTGTTAGTTATTTATTCGTGCAAGTTTCTTTGTTGAAAAGTCATACAAACTTCAATTATCTTGTAAGATTATCGATGATTATTCAGTTATTATTTTAACTGCCATAAGTTTAAATTTCATTTCATTATCGAACTGTTCTAAGTATGTTCTTGGCCTTTGTTTCCGGCTAGTTATTATTGCTGGAAAAAGTGATTTAAAACAATTCTTTCGAAGCTATTAAATGTTTACCAATCCAAATTGCTTTGAAAGTGCGGTCTCACATGATTACTAAGATGAACAACTTAGAATAAGCGGGCAAATAGATGTCGAGCAAATAGTCCCATTTAAACTTATGCAACAAAACTTAATACTTGTGCACAACGTAGGGTACAATAGGCTGATCACCTGGCGTACTTGCAGAGACCGTTTACAGTCTATTGGATTGTTAAACCGTCTGATGATTTTTTATGAAAGAAAATATGTTTAGGGTACTTTACACCCCTTAGTATGATATTGAAAATTCTTAAATTTCCATTCTTGATGTTTCTATTTAACACTTGACAATCATTTCAACTGCTGAGGTCTAGCTATTCAACTGTTTTCACTCCTGATGTATGTTTTCAAATTTCTGCATATACTTGCTGGGCAATTCGTGCTCATTCTTGCTTAAACCTTTCAGTTAAGGGTGAGAAGGCTGAGGGTTCGGGCAAGGACAAGGGAAAGTCCAAGATGAAGTGATGCTAATGGTTATGTAATAAGTTAATTATTTTCGAATATGTGTAATGTAGCGATAAACGCTAAGACTAAGTTCCAGTATGTTTTAAGGTTGTAAAGACTTGGGATGTTATTTTGACTATTTATGTAATGGGTAATATAATATTATTATTATTGTTAAAGTTTACTTAGATAGATGATGTTGTATGTTGTATCGTGAGCATCAAGTCCTGTAATCGATGTTACACGAATTTGGGGGCGTCACAAGTTGGTATCAAAGCCATAGGTTATAAACCTTAGGTGGTGAATCAACGGTGTGTGGTGACTCAACGGTCTCCTGTGCTCCATTGCTATTCTCAATATTCTCAGATGTCATTTTCAAATGCTGACAAAAAACAAGGGTTAATTGACATGCAACATATTATCCCTATACTCTGACCGACCAATTAAATACCAAATAAACTTAGGTAGGTCATACTAGCGAAGGAATTCCCCATCTCTCCCCTCCTAGTTCTTGTCTCACATCTCATCCAGGGATCATATCCCTAAGCTTTGATATCAACTGTGACGCCCCCAAAATAGGTATACATCACCCATCTTGAGTCGCCAAATACATGGTACAAGATTCAAATACAACTTAATAATACAACTGTCGTGTAGAATACGACAAGACATAACTAAGAGTTTTAATAAGAATATTGTCATCTAGACAATATTCACACTCAATAGAGTCTTCATTACATTTATTGTCACACTATTTAACACAATAGTGAGGACTACTAATGCTATCATCTGGACCGTCACTCTGTTCCCGACTAGTCCGACACGCGTTCTCATTTTCGAAGAGAACGGTGAAAGAAAGAAAGGGTGAGCTCAACTAGCCCGATGAGAAATATTATGACTAAGATAATGCAAAATAATTTATCGTTAGCCTTCAACAGTGTTAAACTGATAAAATATAATAAACATCAAGTTTAACTGCAGCGGAACAAGCAATCCATTAGAAGAGTCAAGTAGAGAATAAAATCTACTATCTTCTACGATTTAAAAGGTTTTTCATCACTTTTATCATTTGAGACTCGACAATAAATAATCTACATCATCCTCGCACTACTGATCAAGGATATTCATTAAGATCATAACCACAAATTATCCATACTTTACGGGCCAAGGATATTCGTGTATTCATCAATGGTCATAATCATGCCAACAATCGTCCATCAATGCACTACTGACTGATGAGGATTTATACCACATCATTTTTAACATTACGGTCGTGATGATTATACCGAATAATCCTCGTGTCATAATCATACCAAGTCCATCTATGCACTACAGGCCACAGATGACTTTCAACATAATATAAGCATGAGGATGATGATAATTCAATAAAACAAGTTCAAGAATAAATTTTAAAGATTTATAAGTTAATTTATCCTGAACTCAATAACGTCCAAATTGTCAACATGATACTGCTTTGTGGAGTAAAATTCAAGAATGCTCAGAAGAATATTTCCATGAAAAGATACTAGATGAAGTGCAAATATCAAGGATATTCCACTAATTTCATGGAGTATAGAAGCCAAAACTTTAACCAACTAAGTATAATAGGCAATTGGATTTTACTGGCTATCATTAATCCACGTGATGCATTATTCCAATGAATAATAAAGAATGGAATAACAGAAGAATTCACCAGGCATGCGTAATCCGCACAGAAAGGTTATTCCAACAAAATAATAAAGAATGGAACCAGGTCATGCGTAATCCTCACAGACAGGATGTACCAACAGAATAATAAAGAATGGAACCAAGTCATGCATAATCCGCATAGACAGGATATTCCAACATAATAATAAAGAATGAAATAACAACAGCATTCACCAGGCATGCGATAAACCGCACAGACAGATTATTCCAACAGAATAATAAAGATTGGAATAACAGAAGAATTTCACCATGTATGCGGTACTTCACATAGACAGGTTATTCCAACATAATAATAAAGAATGGAATAACAACCCTTACGAGTATTGAAAGAAAAATAACTCTCTTCATGAATATGAAAGAATAATACCTCTTACGAGTACAATAAATAATATCCCTTACCTTAGAAAGAAGAGTATTCCTACTGGTAGGGCGAGGATATTCTTGAAGAAAACTTGCACTATTTTCTACGCTCAAAGCTTTCTTAAACTCTAAAGAAATACGCTCAAGATTATAGAAGAAGAATTCTCCGAACTTCTGGTGTGATTTTCAATTCTAACTAAGCATCCTATTTATAGGAGAATGGAAAGGATACTATGTTGCACTATGCAATAAAATATAATATATTCTTTTTATAATCAAATAAAACAAAACTTTATAAAAAGTATTTTGTTTTATATAAAAAGTTTTTACTATGGAAACACTATGCAGGCACTATGCATAATAAAATATAATATATTCTATTTAAAATCTAATAAAACAAATAACTTTATAAAAGTATTTTGTTTTATATAAAAGATTTTACTATACAAACACTATCGCAGTATTTATGCAAACACTATGCATAATAAAATATAATATATTCTATTTAAAATCTAATAAAACAAATAACTTTATAAAAGTATTACATTTTATATATAAAGTTTTACATTTTATTACATTTATAATAATAATAAAACAAACTTTATCATCATTATTATAATTCACAATATTAATCAACCAGTCGTTCCTTGTGGAAAGAGGGGCTTTCCAATAAAGATTTCTCCCTATTGGCGCGCAATTAGGTGACCAAACCTCTCCTTGGCGTAACTTACGAACATCGTTAATATTGAAAATAATAATATTAATAACTTCGTCGTCTCAATTATTGATTTAATAATATATAAAATATCGACAATAATTGAATCCAATAACGTGAGATACTATGCAGCAATTACTGTAGCAATAATTGAACAAAACTAAGTGATGTAAGACCCAGAAATTTTTAAATAAAAAGGAATTTCCTTTATTTATTATTTTGAAATAGTAAGGGTTGATTTGATTAATGTGGATAGTTAAGGGTTAAATCATGCAAATATTTCAAAATAAGCAAGTGGTTATAAAATATTCATTATTGTTTGGGAATATTCGTTTGGTCGTGGAATATTAAATCTTGTCGGGAATATTAAATGCGACCAGTAGCGACCATGTGTGGGCCCCATAACGGAAAGTGATTGGATGAAGAAAACGACAAATATAAGTTGTTTTTAAATAACTGGCGTAGTTATTCTAAGTATCTTGTTGGAATACCCGGTGGTTAAAACACACTAATAATGGCGTTGTTGAACAAGTAGCACCCAGTATTGCACCAATTATTGATTCTTACGTAAGAAGGCACTACTCAATAATGGTTACGAATGATAATTCTCAAAGATTTTATTGAGTTAATAATTGTTGCGTTGATATTTTATATTCTTTGTTGTTTCAATAATTGTCATTACAAGATTTTTCATTATCGAAGCAATAATTCATATTATCCGAATAATATTATTAGATAACATTATTGGCAATGTCTAGAAAGTTACATCTAAGGAGAGGTTTGGTCATCTAATTGCGGCCAAGATGAAGAAATTCTTATTGAAAGCCCCTCTTTCTGTGGAACTGCACGGGTTGTCAATATTGTGATTCTGTAATATTATTTGTGAATAATTAATTATTGATTTATATGATGAGGAAAATATTGATTTTATGTGGATATAGATGGAGAAAATTTTAAAATGACAATTGTTGAAAATTAATATTTTATCTTTTTCGATAAAATAATTCATTTAAATATATTATTTTAATAATATATTAACTGTTATATTTTTACAATGAATGTGGGATATATGAGTATATGAGGAGGAAGAGTATTTTGTGGTATTAAATGTTTAACACATGTTTTGTGTGTTGGTGGACACAATTATTGAATCAAATTTGATTATAAATTGTAAAATCACCCGTTTGTGGATTTCTTCAATTTCTATTTGGAATTTGGAAAACTTTCTTACGCAAAGTTGTAGAGAATTGAATTTCCTATAAAAACTTGCGAGATTCGAATTTTCTGATGAAAGGGCTGTTTATTATGAATTATTGAAGTTCAAGCTCAAATAATTGATTTTGGGAGTTTAAATTATTTTTGTTAAGAAAAACGTTTTTTGTATTTTTTTGGACATCATTAACATGTGTGGCTGGTGTTTTGACCAAAAGGTGGGCTAAGGAAAATTTGTATAATTATATTAATATTATATTAAATTTTACGCTTTGGTGTTCTAAGTAATTTCCTATAAATAGGGTGCTTGGGTTAGAATTGAAAATCACACCGTAAACGAAGTTTTCTCTATATTTCTCTCGATATTTTGGCGTATTCTTGCAGTATTTTGAGTATACTTTGAGTATTGATATACGGTGCAAGTTCATTCAAATAAGTTATTCCAAATCAATCTTGCTCTTTTTTGAGGTAAGGAATATTATTTTTTTTTCGTAATGATATTATTTCTTCAATATCATTATGCTGAAATGTTGATCTGAAGTTTTTATCAAATTTGGAACTTTTTCATGTCGGGATTACTATTCATGAGTTACTATTCATGAGTTACTATTCACGAGTTACTATTCACGAGTACTATTCATGAAGCGTGAAGATGTTTTTTGTGGAATTTCTATCTTTTGGTGTCTGAGAGTTACTATTCACGTATCTGGCACTATTCACGATATCTGATTACTATTCACGATACTCTGACTATTCACCAAAAAATAAAATTTCTTCTTTTCGTCAAAAACATCTATTCGGATACTAGCTCGATTGTATCCATGTTTTGATCATTCTTGAATTTTACACCACTATGATTATTTTTGAGGTATTTTTGACGTGGATAAAACCAAGTACGAATCCTTAATCCTTAATCCTTGTCATTTTGTTTCACTTTGGATTCGTTTCTTTAAAAAAATATTTTCATCATCCTCGGTCTTAAATGATGATATTATGGAATATCTTTGGCACATAGTGCAAAGATGAATGATTTCTTAAGAATATCTTTGGCTGTAGTGCAAAGATGAATGATTTCTGAAAAATATCTTTGGCTTTGTAGTGCAAAGATGAACAGTGTTTAAATGAACATGACCAATCGATGAATATCTTTGGCTCAGAGTGCAAAGATGAATATTTGATTCCGGATGTATATTGATTGATGTTACGAGGGATAAAAGATAGATGATGAACTTTTAAATTCATACATAGAAGATAGTAGTTTGCATTCTCTACTTAACTCTTCTAATGAATTATTATTTCATTATGAGTATTGATTTAAAATTTGTTGTCTATTGTATTCTATTAGATTTTTCCTGTTGAAGACTAACGATAATTTGTTGTATATTATCTTAGTCATAATATTCTTTATTGAGCTAGTTGAGCTCACCTTTTCCTTTTGTTCCATTTTTCTCGGGAGGCGAGAATATAAGCGAGTACGAAGTCTGGTATGGAATGAAGGTTTTAGAAAGGATTGCTTAGTAGTCCTCACCATTTTGTAAAATAATGTATCAATAAAGGTGATGAGGATTTA
Source organism: Panax quinquefolius (assembly GCA_020205615.1). Classification (NCBI taxonomy): domain Eukaryota; kingdom Viridiplantae; phylum Streptophyta; class Magnoliopsida; order Apiales; family Araliaceae; genus Panax; species Panax quinquefolius. The sequence goes on from CM035170.1 coordinate 55,659,111, forward strand.
TTTGAGTATAGATATTGTCTGAAGATAATATTTGTATTCAAACTCACGATTTCTTGTTGTAATAATAAAGTTGTAGTTGTTTACATACCATGTATTGACAACTTTCGGAATAGGTGATGTATACCTATTTTGGGGGCGTCACAGCGATTGGTATCGAGCTTAGGGATATGATCTCCAGGCGGAGATCGGGGAATAGAACTAGGAGGGAGAGACGAGTAAATCCTTCGCTAGTGTGTCCTACCTAAGCTTATTTGTTAGTTGGTCAATATATAGGGATATTATGTGATATATTGATTTCCTTAATTAACCCTTGTTTTATGACGATGATTTGAGAATGTCGATTGAGAATATTAACAATGGAGTAAATGAGACCGTGGAGATGCTGTGCTTACCAAGAGGAGAACGTGCAACAGTGGGCAATGTACCTCTCCGTGAACAACACCATTGAAGCGAGATGATGAACGAGGGATGTTTAGAAGTTTTTGCGGTTCATGCAAAATCGATTTAGGAGACTCGTGTTCAAAATACTGAGGAGGAAATGATAGCAATTCACGGGTTGTCACAAATGCAAGCAAGCCCAAAGAAGTTGGGACCACCGAATTCAAGGGAAAGCGGATCCGATCATGGCGGAAACATGGGTCAAGCAAATTACCAAGATATTCGATGTCTTGGGATGCACGGAGGAACGAGAAGGTTCCATTCGCCACCTTTATGTTCCGTGGGCGAGGCGGACTCTTCGGTGGGAGTCCGTGAGCGTACCCATCCAAACGCACTCGGCGTATGTGGGAGACATTTCAGAATTATTTAATGACAAATACTTTCCTGAAAGTGTTCGTCGTATGAAGGAAGTGGAGTTCATCAGATTGGAACAAAACAACATGACGGTGTCTCGAAAGACGAGGCAAAGTTTGCGAGAGTTATCCGAGTTTGCACCTCATTTGGTGGAGAATGAGGAACGTATGACGCGGATGTTTCTTTGAGGTTTGAAACCCGGCATACGTCGAAGATCTCATTTCTCATAAACTTTCTCTCTATTCGGATGATGTAGCAGGGGCTCAATTATTAGGCGAGATAACGAAATACACGGTCGGTGAGGACCACAACCAAGATCGTGTCGAGAGATAGCGATCAATGAATAATGATAACCAAATGGAAAAAAGCAGACGGACAAAAATGGTTACCACTCTGGTGGTAATCATGGTCATGAAAATGAAGAAGCGAGTCGGAGGAGATTTTAAAAAGAGGAGATTTAACAACGACTATGTGAAGACGACGCTCTTCTGCAAGAATCGGTTCTAAGGGAGGAGAACGACCACCGGTCATATGCTACAAATGCGAAAAGAGGGACATATCGGTCAAACCCCTAGCAGATTCAAGGTATGCTATAGTTGTGGAAAGGAAGGACATATCGCTCGAGATTATGCGATGAGCGAAACCTAGTTCAATGAGGGGACGGTGACTCAAAAGATCGTCCCGAAAAAGTCAAAGTCAACGATTACGGGAAGAAGCGTTTGTTGTGACCGTCATAATGCGAGGAACCCAAACGAGGTGATCACGGGTAAGCTATTTATAAATTCTTGCGAAGTTTATACCTTACTTGATACCGGTGCTACCCATTCATTTATCTCTCTCTGCATGTGCTCAACGTTTAAACTTGACTCAGGAGAAATTAGACTTTGACCTATCTGTGGAAACTCAGTTAGGAGAAACTTTCATCACATCCACTTGCTTATAAATCTTGTTTGATTCAAGTTGGCACCATTACCTTACACATTGACCTTATCTCTTTAAAGATACTTGCTTTTGATGTGATTTTAGGGATTGATTGGTTAACTACTCATCATGCCAAAATTGATTGTTTTCGTAAGGTTGTTAGTTTTCATATTCTAACCAACCTGACTGTTATGCAATTCAAGCAACTAAACCATTAAAATCGATCACCGTCATATCTAATCATAAAGCTATTCGTTTATTAAAAAAGCGGATGTCAAGCTTTCTTAGCCCATGTTATGGATTTGAATAAAGACACGTCAAATTTGAATAATATTCTGTTGTTATTGACTTTCTGGACGTATTTCCCAAGAACTTCCGGTCTACCCCGAACGTGAAGTTGAATTCTTTATTGATCTTGAACTCAGCACAAAGCCCATTTCTAAAACCCCATATCGAATGGCTCTATTGAACTTCGGGAGTTAAAGGTCCAACTACGAGGAATTGTTGGACATCGGTTTCATTAAATCTAGTACATCTCCTTGGGGTGCTCTGTTTTATTTGTAAAGAAGAAAGACGGGGAGTATGCGACTTTGTATTGACTATCGAATTTAACCATGTCACCATCAAGAATAGGTATCCTCTACCTCGTATTGATGACTTGTTTGACCAATTGCAAGGGGCACAATTCTTTTCAAAAATCGATCTTCGCTTACGGATATCATCAATGAAGATTAAAATCGAGGATATTCAAAAGCGCCTTGAACTTCGGTATGGGCATTATGAATTCTTAGTCATGTCTTTCGGACTAACTAATGCTCCTGCGACTTTCATGGATATGATGAACCGAGTATTCAAGGAATATTTGGATCAATTCGTTTGTTGTTATTATTGATGACATCCTCATATATTCCAAAAGCCGTGAAGATCATGAGCACCATTTGAAAGCTTTGGTACTCCAAAGGCTTCGTGAAAACCAACTATATGCCAAATTGAAGAAATGTGAGTTACGGCTCGAGGAAGTAGCATTCCTTGGGCACGTGGTGTCGAAACATGGAGTATCTGTTGATCCGTGAAGATTGAAGCAATACAAAGTTGGGAGCAACCGAAGTCGGTGGTCAAGTACGTAGTTTTTGGGCTTAATGGGTTATTATCGGAGATTCGTGGAAGGGTTTTCTCGAATCGCTACTTCATTAACTCAAATAACTTCGGAAGGATACAAAATTCGTTTGGAGCGAAGAATGCGAGAAAAGTTTCCAAGAGCTTAAGAGGAGACTTATTTGACACTGACTGCTTCTAACAATACCATCTGGTTCGGATGGATTTGTTATCTCAATGATGCTTCGTGCAAAGGGTTAGGATGTGTTCTCATGCAACGTGGGAAAGTCATAGCCTATGCCTCGTGACAACTTAAAGAGTATGAGAGGAATTATCCTACTCATGATCTAGAGTTAGCGTGATCGTTTCAGCGCTAAAGATATGGAGGCACTATCTATATGGGGAGAAAGTGGAGATATATTCGGACCATAAAAGTCTTAAATATTTCTTCACTCAAAAGAACTCAACATCTTGGCGTGAAGTTGGCTCGAGCTATTGAAAGACTACGACCACACTATTCAATACCATCCCGGTAAAAGCGAACGTAGTGGTGACTCATTGAGTAGAAGATCATATGCGGAACGAGCGAGTGCGATGATGTCAAGTATACGCATAGAGCCAACTTTAATAGAAAAAGTTAAGGTTGCTCAAGCCACCGAATCCGGAGCCGATGCGTATGAAGAAGAAAGTACAAGAAGGAGCTATTCTTAAGCGAGAATTGATGAAGAAGAAATACTTGAGTCCACTCTAGACTTTGTGTTCCTAACGACTCGATTTGAAGTACAAGATTATGATGGAGGCACACAATCGCCATTTGCAATCCATCCGGAAGTACTAAAATGTATCGTGATCTTGACATACATTTTGGTGGAACAATATGAAGAGAGAGATTGCAAAGTTTATCTCGATGTGTTTAACTTGCTAGCGTGTAAAGGCGGAGCATCTTGTACCTAAGGGTCCGTTGCAACCACTTGAGATTCCTAATGGAAGTGGGAACACATTACTATGGATTTCAAGCACTGGGTCTTCCTACGGTTTCTCAAGGCATCAATGCTATTTGGGTTATTGTTGATAGATTAACCAAGTCTGCTCATTTCTTGCCGATACGGAGACTTATTCCTTGAACGTCTTGCTAGTATGTGCGTGAATGAGATTGTGAGGTTGCATGGCATGCCCAGTATCCATAGTTTTGGATCGTGACCCAAGATTCACTTCAAGATTTTGGGTTAGCTTGCAAAAAGCTATGGGCACGGATTTGCGATTTAGTTCGACGATACCATCCCCAAACCAGACGGACAATCGAGAGGACTATTCAAACTCTTGAAGATTTATTAAGACTCTGTGTCCTAGACTTCAAGGGTAGTTGGGATAAGTATTTACCATTGGTGGAATTCTCCTACAACAACAGATTATCGAGCAAGTATAGGTGTGGCTCCATTCAAGCATTATATGGACGAAAATGTCGCTCTCAATATATTTGGGATGAGGTGGGTGAAGCAACATTGTTGGGACCCGAGTTAGAAATGCGATATGACTCTAGAAAAGATCCAAATGATTCGACAACGTATACAAAGCGGCACAAGATCGACAAAAGAGTTATGCGGATCTTCATCGAAAGGACGTGGAATTTAATGTAGGGATCATGTATTGTTGCGAGTTGCTCCATGGAAGGAGTTACAAGATTTGGGAAGAGAGGAAAGCTCAATCCACGATTTATTGGTCCATTTCAAATTCTTGACCGAGTAGGAAATGTAGCCTATAGACTTGCGTTACCTCCGAGTATGTCTCGTGTTCATAATGTGTTTCACATATCAGCTTTCGTAAATATGTGAAAGACCCGAACCACGTTATTGAGTTAGAACCAGGACGAGATAGCCAAGACTTAACGTATGAGGAGGTACCTGTCAAGATCTTGGATAGGAAGGAGCATGTCCTACGCTGCGCTTGAGATCATACCACAAGTTAAAGTTTTGTGGAGGAATCATGCTATATAGAGAAATGACACGGAATTGGAAACGGAAATGAAAGCGAGGTATCCTCACCTTTTCAAACACCAGTATCGTCGTCAATTTCGAGGACGAAATTTCATAAGGAGGGAGGTTGTAAGACCGAAATTTTAAATAAAAGGAATTTCCTTTATTTATTATTTTGAAATAGTAAGGGTTGATTTGATTAATGTGGATAGTTAAGGGTTAAATACGCAAATATTTCAAAATAAGCAAGTGGTTATAAAATATTCATTATTGTCAGGGAATATTCGTTTGGTCGTGGAATATTAAATCGCTTGGGGAATATTAAATGCACCAGTAAGACCGTGTGTGTGGCCCATAACGAAAAGTGATTGGATGAAGAAAATGACAAATATAAGTTGTTTTTAAATAACGGCGTAGTTGTTACCATTAATACTGTTGGAATACCCGGTGGTTAAAACACACTAATACGCGTTGTTGAACAGTAGCACACGGTATTGCACCAATTATTGATTCTTACGTAAGAAGGCACTACTCAATAATGGTTACAGTAATTACTGTTCAGTATTTTATTGAGTTAATAATTGCTGCGTTGATATTTTATATTGCTGTTGTTTCAATAATTGTCATTACACAGTATTTTTCATTATCGAAGCAATAATTCATATTATCTGAATAATATTATTAGATAACATTATTGGCAATGTCTAGAAAGTTATGTCTAAGGAGAGGTTTGAGTCATCTAATCAATGCGCAGCAAGAAGAAGAAATTCTTATTGAAAGCCCCTCTTTCCTAGAACCGCCTCGGTTGTCAATATTGTGATTCTGTAATATTATTTGTGAATAATTAATTATTGATTTATATGATGAGGAAAATATTGATTTTATGTGGATATAGATGGAGAAAATTTTTAAAATGACAATTGTTGAAAATTAATATTTTATCTTTTTCTGATAAAATAATTCATTTAAATATATTATTTTAATAATATATTAACAGCTTATATTTTACAATGAATGTGGGATATATGAGTATATGAGGAGGAAGAGTATTTTGTGGCATTAAATGTTTAACACATGTTTTGTGTGTTGGTGGACACAATTATTGAATCAAATTTGATTATAAATTTTGTAAAATCACCCGTTTGTGGATTTCGGTCCAATTTCTATTTGGAATTTGGAAAAACTTTCTTCTGCAAAGTTGTAGAGAATTGAATTTCCTATAAAAACTCATGAGATTCAAATTTTCTGATGAAAGGGCTGTTTATTATGAATTATTGAAGTTCAAGTTCAAAATAATTGATTTTGGGAGTTTAAATTATTTTTGTTAAGAAAAACGTTTTTGTATTTTTTTTTGGACATCATTAACATGTGTGGCTGGTGTTTTGACCAAAAGGTGGGCTAAGGAAAATTTGTATAATTATATTAATATTATATTAAATTTTCTCGCTTTGGTGTTCTAAGTAATTTCCTATAAATAGGTGCTTAGGTTAGAATTGAAAATCACACCGTAAACTCAAGTTTTCTCTCTATTTCTCTCTCGATATTTTGAGCGTATTCTTGTGAGTATTTTGAGTATACTTTGAGTATTGATATACGGTGCAAGTTCATTCATTGCGTTATTCCAATGTAATCTTGCTTTTTTCGAGGTAAGGAATATTATTTTTTTTGTAATGATATTATTTCTTCAATATCATTATCTTTGAAATGTTGATCTGAAGTTTTTATCAAATTTGGAACTTTTTCATGTATGGGGTTACTATTCATGAGTTACTATTCATGAGTTACTATTCACGAAGTTACTATTCATGAAGTTACTATTCACGAGTTACTATTCACGAGTACTATTCATTAAGTGAAGCGTGAAGATGTTTTTTGTGGAATTTCTATCTTTTGGTGTAGAGTTACTATTCACGATATCGGCACTATTCACGATACTGACACTATTCACGATATCTCGGTACTATTCACCAAAAATAAAATTTCTTCTTTTCGTCCAAAACATCTATACGGATACTAGCTCGATTGTATCCATGTTTTGATCATTCTTGAATTTTACACCACTATGATTATTTTTGAGGTATTTTTGGGCGTGGATAAAACCAAGTACGAATCCTTAATTCTTAATCCTTGTCATTTTGTTTCACTTTGGATCGCTTTCTTTAAAAAATATTTTCATCATCCTCGGTCTTAAATGATGATATTATGGAATATCTTTGGCTCAGAAGTGCAAAGATGAATGATTTCTTAAGAATATCTTTGGCCCAGAGTGCAAAGATGAATGATTTCAAGAATATCTTTGGCACAGTAGTGCAAATGAACAGTGTTTAAATGAACATGACTAATCGATGAATATCTTTGGCTCATAGTGCAAAGATGAATATTTGATTCCGATGTATATTGATTGATGTTACAGGGATAAAAGATAGACGATGAACTTTTAAATTCATACATAGAAGATAGTAGTTTGTATTCTCTACTTAACTCTTCTAATGAATTATTATTTCATTGCGAGTATTGATTTAAAATTTGTTGTCTATTGTATTCTATTAGATTTTTCCTGTTGAAGACTAACGATAATTTGTTGTATATTATCTTAGTCATAATATTCTTCTTGAGCTAGTTGAGCTCACCCTTTTCCTTTTTGTTCCATTTTTCTCAGGAGGCGAGAATATAGCGAGTACGAGTCGGGGTATGGAATGAAGGTTTTAGAAAGGATTGCTTAGTAGTCCTCACCATTTTTGTAAAATAATGTATCAATAAAGGTGATAAGGATTTAATTGAGTATAGATATTGTCTAGAAGATAATATTTGTATTCAAACTCACAGTTTTACTGTTGTAATAATAAAGTTGTAGTTGTTTCTGTACCATGTATTGACAACTCAGAATAGGTGATGTATACCTATTTTGGGGGCGTCACAAGTGACTTCTCACGTAAGCATCAATAATCAATCTTGTGTGTACTCTTATGCAACCACAGCCAGACATCTTTGTACTTTTACTACAGAGTAGTTCAACAGTTTTAACGGTAAAACTTCCGTCGTTATTTTCATAAAAATATTTTTGTCATTTTCCCAATCCGATAATAATTCCGTTGTGGGGTCCACCAATGATTGTACCGTCGTACGGATATTCCCCGATAAAAAGAATATTTCCCAACCAATCGAATATTATACAACAACTTGCATACTTTTCAAAATTTATAAATATTACCCACAACTATAACATTATCTCAAATCCACACCATAATTTTGAAAAAAATATATTTTGAGAAATTTAAATCTTTATTCATAAAATTTGGGGTCTCACAATCTCCCCTCCTTATGAAATTTAAGCCCTCGAAATTTACTGAACGATACTGTATCTTAGAAGAGGTGAGGATACCTTGACTTCATTTCAGATTCTAACTCTTGAGGTATAACCTTTGAGTGTTGAATACGATCCTTCTTATCTAAGATTTTAACACGTATCTCCTCATACATTAAATCTTCTGCTATCACGTCTAGTTCTAATTTAATAACGTGGTTCTGGTCATCCACATATTTACGTAACATCGGTACGTGAAAAACGTTATGAACACACGACATTCTTGGCGATAAAACGAGTCTATAGGCCACAGTTCCTACTCGATCAAGGATTTCAAATGGGCCAATTGAATCGAGGGTTGAGATTTTCTCTCTTCATTGATTCTTGCTTCTAGAATAACGCCCTCTTGAACCTTCTTCTTCACATTCATCAGCTCTGAGTATGTAGCTTGAGCGGTTTTAACTTTATCGATTAAAGTCGATTCTAATCGTATATTTGTTATCTTCACGTGAGTCCCTAGAGTCTTTAACTCTATCTTCATCATTTGTAAGTTATACGAAATGGGTTTTTGTGTAAACAACATCGCACTCGTAAACGCATAGGATCTTCTATTTAATGCTTTAGCTACCACGTTCTTTCTTCCACAATGATATTGAATGGTATGATCGTAATCTTTAACAGCTCGAGCCAACGTCTTTGGCGCATTATACGTTCATTTTGGTTGAAGAAATATTTAAGGGATTTTAGAAATGGGTTTTGTGCTGGGGTCAATACAAATTCGATTTCATGCTCTAGGGGTAGGCTAAGAAGTCTTCAAGAATACGTCAGGAAATTTATTAACAATAGAAATATCATTCAAAACGGTGACCCTCATCCAAGACTTTGATAGTACGTCACATTGATACCAATCAACTTGTCATCGTCATTCACGACGTCGCCTACAGAAAGTCTGGCTTCGGTGCATTCCACACAAGGAAGTCACCAGAGAAAGGCTCAGGGCTCTTTACTTGTGGCTTAATATAACAGTGATTGACTTTAGTGGTTTGGTTGCTTGAATTCGCATAACAGGTTGGGTAGGAATATGAAAGCTAACAACCTTACAAAAAGCTTGATGAGTAGTTAACCAATCGATCCCTAAAATCACATCAAAGGCAAGTATTTTCAAAGAGATAATATCGACAGGTAACGTGAAAGTGTCGATTTGAATCAATAAGATTTATAAACAGTGGAGGTAACAAAGGTTTCTACTAACGAAGTTTCAACCAATAAGTCAACGTCTAACTTCTCCGGAGTTAAATTTAAACGTTGAACACAAGCAAGAGAGATAAAAGAATGGGTAGAACCGGTATCTAATAAGGTATAGACTTCGCAAGAATTTATAATTAACTAACCCGTGCTAACTTCCCTCAGGTTACTCGCTCTTTGAGAAGTCACGAAAAATGCTCTCCCTGAAACCACCGACTTTGTTTTGTCCGTATCCGCCTTTGGTGCCACCGTCCCAGCTGGACTTGATTTTGCTACAGGACAAAATCGAGCTATGTGACCGTCTTTTCCACAACTAAAACATACCTTGGAAGGCTATGGACAGTTTGGTCTTATACGTCCCTCCCCTCCGTATTTGAAGCATACGATAGGTGGTCGTTCTCTTTCCTTAACCACGGGTGCTGATGCTGACGTCTTTCCATCATTGTTGAATCTTCTCTTTTTGAAATGTCCATTCTTATTGTCTTGGCCATGATTACCACCGAAGTGGTTACCATTTCTGGCATGTTGATTCCCTCCAAGTTTGTTGTCACCGCTTCGATGACTGCTACCACTGGTATTATCATTTTGTCGGCTGCTTTCTCTTGGTTGAGTTGACTCGTTATCGCACTCCAATAACTGAGCCCTATTTACAACATCTGAATACAAACACAATTTATGAGAAATTAGATATTGATGTATCTCAGGTTTCAAACCTCTTAGAAACATTCGCGTCATTCTTTCCTCATTGTCAATCAAGTGAGACATAAATCGGGACAACTCGGCAAACTTAGCTTCATACTGCGATACGGTCATATTGTTCTACTCCAACTTGATGAACTCTACCTCTTTCATGTGACGAATACTTTTGGGAAAGTATTTGTTGTTGAATAGTTCTTGGAACTTCTCCCAAGACATCTTCAGTGCGGCAGGTTGAGTACGCTTTACCGATTCCCACAAGTAATCTGCCTCTCCTCGCAACATAAAGGTGGCAAAGGGAACCTTTTGATCCTCGGAGCATCCCAAGACATCAAATATCTTGGTGATCTGCTTCATACACGTCTCCGCCTTAAGTGGTTTTGGCTCTCTAATAAACTCCGGTGGTCCCAGCTCCTTGAACTATTTAGCGGTGACAGTTAGAGAGTTGCCAGTGTTTCTACCTGCATTTTGGATAGGAGTCTCCCTTGCTTGATGTTGTACGAATTGCAGAAAGCTCCTAAACATTCCGTCGTTCGCCATTTGGTCGGTGTTGTTGTTCACCTGAGGATTATGCCTTCCTAATGCACATTATCCTGGGTGTTGATCTGGGTGACTCAACGGTCTCCTGTGCTCCATTGCTATTCTAAACATTCTCGGATGTCATTTGCAAATACTGTTACAAAACAAGGGTTAATTGACATGCAATATATTATCCCTATACTCTGACCAACCAATTAAATACCAAATAAACTTAGGTAGGTCATACTAGCGAAGGAATTCCTCGTCTCTCCCCTCCTAGTTCTTGTCCCACATCTTAGCCAGGGATCATATCCCTAAGCTTTGATACCAACTATGACGCCCCCAAAATAGGTATACATCACCCATCTTGAGTCGCCAAATACATGGTAAAATATTCAAATACAACTTAATAATACAATTGTCGTGTAGAATACGACAAGACATAACTGAGAGTTTTAATAAGAATATTGTCATCTAGACAATATTCACACTCAATAGAGTCCTCATTACATTTATTGTCACACTATTTAACACAATAGTGAGGACTACTAATGCTATCATCTGGACCGTCACTCTGTTCCCTGACTAGTTCCGGCTACGTTCTCATTTTTTGAAGAGAACAGTGAAAGAAAGGGTGAGCTCAACTAGCCCAGTAAGAAATATTATGACTAAGATAATGCAAAATAATTTATCGTTAGCCTTCAACAGTGTTAAACTGATAAAATATAATAAACATCAAGTTTAACTGCAGTGGAACAAGCAATCCATTAGAAGAGTCAAGTAGAGAATAAAATCTACTATCTTCTACGATTTAAAAGGTTTTTCATCACTTTTATCGCTGAGACTCAGCTTAATAAATAATCCACATCATCCATGCACTACGGCCAAGGATATTCATTAGTATCACGACCATAAATTATCCATGCACTACGGGCCAAGGATATTCGTGTATTCATCAATGATTATGATCATGCCAACAACTGTCCATCAATGCACTACGGCCAATGAGGATTTTTTACCACATCATTTGTAACATTACGGTCATGATTATACCGAATAATCCCTGGTCATAATCATACCAAGTCCATCTATGCACTACAGGCCAAAGATGACTTTACGCATAATATAAGCATGAGGATGATGACAATTCAATAAAACAAGTTCAAGAATAAATTTTAAAGATTTATAAGTTAATTTATCCTGAACTCAATAACGTCCAAATTGTCAACATGATACTGCTTTGTGGAGTAAAATTTAAGAATGCTCAGAAGAATATTTCCATGAAAAGATACTGGATGAAGTGCAAATATCAAGGATATTCCACTAATTTCATGGAGTATAGAAGCCAAAACTTTAACCAACTGAGTATAATAGAATATATGAAACCGCAAATGGATTTTTGCCGCCATGCGGTAATCCACGTAGACAGATTATTCCAACAGAATAATAAAGAATGGAATAATAGAAGAATTCACCAGGCGTGCGTAATCCGCACAGACAGGTTATTCCAACAGAATAATAAAGAATGGAACCAGGTCATGCGTAATCCGCACAGACAGGATGTTCCAACAAAATAATAAAGAATGGAACCAGGTCATGCGTAATCCGCACAGACAGGATGTTCCAATAGAATAATAAAGAATGAAATAACAATAGAATTCACCAGGCATGCGATAGATCATGCGAATGGGTTATTCTAACAGAATAATAAAGAATGGAATAACAGAAGAATTTCACCATGTATGCGGTACTTCACATAGACAGGTTATTCCAACATAATAATAAAGAATTGAATAACAACCCTTACGAGTATTGAAAGAAAAATAACTCTCTTCATGAATACGAAAGAATAATACCCCTTACGAGTACAACAAATAATATCCCTTACCTTAGAAAGAAGAGTATTCCGACTGGTAGGGCGAGAATATTCTTGAAGAAAACTTTCACTATTTTCTACACTCAAAGCTTTCTTAAACAATAAAGAAATACGCTCAAGATTATAGAAGAAGAATTCTCTGAACATCTTGTGTAATTTTCAATTCTAACTAAGCATTCTATTTATAGGAGAATGGAAAGGATACTATGTTGCACTATGCAATAAAATATAATATATTCTATTTATAATCAAATAAAACAAAACTTTATAAAAAGTATTATGTTTTATATAAAAGTTTTACTATGGAAACAATATGCAGTGTACTATGCAAACACTATGCATAATAAAATATAATATATTCTATTTAAAATCTAATAAAATAAATAACTTTATAAAAGTATTTTATTTTATATAAAAAGATTTTACTATACAAACACTATCCGAAACTATGCAAATATTATGCATAATAAAATATAATATATTTTATTTAAAATCTAATAAAACAAATAACTTTATGAAAGTATTTTGTTTTATATAAAAAGTTTCCTATTTTATTACATTTATAATAATAATAAAATAAACTTTATCATCATTATTATAATTTACAATATTAATCCACCAGATCGTTCCCAGGAAAGAGGGGGATTTCCAATAAGGATTTTTCCCTATTGGCGCGCAATTAGGTGACCAAACCTCTCATTGGCAGAACTTCTAGACATCGTTAATATTGAAAATAATAATATTAATTACTTGGGCAAAGGGTCAAAAAAGCCCCTGATGTTTACTGCAATGTCCCACTTGCACCCTAAACTAATTTTTTTCCAAAAGTACCCTTAACGTTACATTTTTGGGTCATCCGTGCCCCTGCCGTTAACAAAAGACAAACGGGGTTAAAATGTGATGACGTGGCAGGCTTAAATATAAAATATATTCTAAATAAAACAATATATATCATTTAATCAAAACAAAAAATACTAAAATTCAAAATTAAAAAAGCATAACATATTTACATCATTTATTCAAAATAATAAAATTCAAATTATTTTGTTAACTAATAAAAACAATTAATTAAATAAAATAAGTTGTATAACATATTTACATCATTTAATCAAAATACTAAAATTCAAAACATAACATATTTATATCAAATACTAATTTAAAAATTACTAAAATACTAATTTAAAAAAAATTAAAATACTAAAAAAATTAAATTAAAAAAATACTAAAATTCAAATTATTTTGTTAATTAATCAAAACAACAAAAAATCAAATTACATCATTAAAATACTAAAATCATAATACTAAATACTAATTGATATAAAATTTTTAAATTTCTAAAATCATAATACTAAATAATATTTTTAGACTACATAAAAATTTGATGATGTAATAATCTATACATAATATATATATGTTATAAATAATATAAATAATTTGATGATGTAATAATCTATACATAACAAAGATATGTTATAATTTGATGATGTAATAATATTTTAAAAATTCAAATTACATCATAATATTTTTAAATTGATATGATTTTAAAATTAATATTAAAAATTACTAAAATAATCATAATACTCAGCTTTTAAATTTTAAAAATATTATTTAGTATTATAATTTTAGTAATTTAAGTATTTTGATTAAATGATATAAATATGTTATACAACTTATTTTATTTAATTAGTTATTTTGATTAGTTAACAAAATAATTTGAATTTTATTATTTTGATTAAATGATGTAAATATGTTATGCTTTTTTATTTTGAATTTTAGTATTTTTTGTTTTGATTAAATGATATATATATTGTTTTATTTAGAATATATTTTATATTTAAGCCTGCCATGTCATCACATTATAACCCCGTTTGTCTTTTGTTAACGGCAGTGGCACAGATGACCCTAAAATATAACGTTAAGGGTACTTTTGGAAAAAAATTAGTTTAAGGTGCAAGTGGGACATTGGGGTAAACATCAGGGGCTTTTTTGACCCTTTTCCCTTAATAAATTCATCGTCTCAATTATTTATTTAATAATATATATAAATATCGACAATAATTGAATCAAATAACGTGAGATACTATCGCAAAGAATTATCGTAGCAATAATTGAACAAAAAGCGAGTGACTTCTCACGTAAGCATCAATAATCAATACCGTGCTACTATGCAACCACGCCAGACATCGCATCGCTTACTACTGAAAGTAGTTCAATAGTTTTAACAAGAAAACTTCCGCCGTTATTTTCATAAAAATATTTTGTCGCTTTCTCAATCCGATAATAATTACATTGTGGGGTCCACCAATGATTGTATGCATGGTCATTTGGATATTCCCCGATAAAAAGAATATTTCCACCAATCGAATATTATACAACAACTTGCATACTTTTCAAAATTTATAAATATTACCCACAACTCTAACATTATCTCAAATCCACACCATAATTTTGAAAAAAAAAAAAATATTTCGAGAAATTTAAATCTTTATTCATAAAATTTGGGGTCTCACAGTATATAAACTCAAAAGGAGTCCTCATTATAATTATTGATACACTATTTTACAAAATAGTGAGTACTACTAAAACAACTATCCTGAACCATCACTCCATACCCCGGCTAGTTCCTGCTATATTCTCGTCTCCTGAGAAGAAAAATGGAACAAAAAGGAAAATGGTGAGATCAACTAGCCCAGTAAAGAATATTATGACTAAGATAATATACAACAAATTATCATTAGTCTTCAATAGGGAAAAATCTGATAGAATATAATAGACAACAAGTTTTAGATCAACAACTGCAGTGGAAACAACAATTAATTAGAAGAAATAAGTAGATAATAAAATCTACTATCATCTATGAATTTAGAAGTCCATTATGAATATTTTATCCTTGTAACATCAATCAAATATACATCTTGAATCAAATATTCATCTTTGCACTACAGGCCAAAGATATTCATCAGTTGGTCATGTTCATCTCAACACTTGTTCATCTTTGCACTACGGGACAAAGATATTCATCAAAAAATCATTCATCTTTGTACTACATGCCAAAGATATTCAGTAATATCATCATTTAGGACTGAGGATGATTCTTAAAGAAAATGAATCCAGTGAGACAAAAGGACAAATATTAGGGATTCGTATTATAGTTTATCCAAGTTCAATAATACTCCATAATAACCAATTGTGAAGCAAAATTCAAAAATAAAGATCAAAACATGGATACAATCAAAGATAGTAACCATAATAGACATCTTGGACAAAAAGAAAAAAATTATTGAATAAAGGTCAGTATTCGTGAATAATTAAAGGTCGATATACGTAAATAAAGTCTTATATCGTGAATAGTAACCTCGACACAAAAAGGTAGAAATTTCACAATAATATTTATATAATATTTCGGCATAATGATATTAGAAGAAATAATATCATTTATAAAAAAAATAACATCTCTTACCTCAAAAGAATAGTTCTTCTGGCAGGAATATCAGATATAACGCTGAAAGGAACTTGCACCGAATAGCAACACTCAAAGTATCAAAATACTCACAAAAATATGTTTGAGAATATAGAGAGAGAAAACTTTAGTTTCTGGTGTGATTTTCAGTTCTAACCTAAGCACTCTATTTACAGGAAAATGCTTAGAACACCAAAGTAGAAAATTTAATAAAATAATATTATAATTTTTAAAATTCCTACGCCCACTTTGAAATTCTGAATTCATCATGCTTAACAACAAGTGGGGCCCACCAATCATAACAAAAACGTTTTTCATAAAAAAAATAATTAAAACTTCAAAAATCAATTATTCTAGAACTGCAATAATTCATAATAAATAGCCCTTTTAATTATCAGAAAAATTCGAATCTTATGTCCATTCCATAGGAAATTCAATTCTCTACAACTTTGTAAGTTTAAGTTTTTCCAAATTCCAAGCAAAAATTGACCGAAATCCACATACAGACGATTTTACGGGCTATAATCCAATTTTAGTCAAAAATAGGGTCCACCAACATGTTTAACATGTTTTTAATATTTATTGTAACAAAAATACTCTTCTGCCTCATTTATTCATATATCACACATTCATTGTAAAAATATCACCATTATTATATTATTATAATATAATAATATATTTAAATAAATTATTTTATCAGAAAAGATAAAATATTAATTTTCAACAATTGTCACTTTTCTAAAAAAAAATCCTCCATTTATATCCACATAAATAAATATTTTTCTTATCATATAAATCAATAATTAATTATTCACAAATAATATTACAGAATCACAATAATGACAATCAGTTCGTTCCTAGGAAAGAGGAGGCTTTCCAATAAGGTGACCAAACCTCTCCTTAGACAGAACTTTCTAGACATTGCCAATAATGTTATCTAGTAATATTATTAAAATAATATGAATTATTAATCTGATAATGGGAAATACTGTGTAGTGACAATTATTGAAACAACAACAATATAAAATATCAATGTAGCAATTATTGAATCAATAAAATAAAATATTGAACAGTAATTACTGTAACAATTATTGAGTAGTGATTTCTTACATAAGAATCAATAATTGGTGCAATACCGTGTGCTACTGTGCAACATCGCGTATTACTGTGTTTTAACCACCGGGTATTCCAACAGTATTAATGGTAACAACTACGACGTTATTTATAAAAAAAACTCATACTTATCGTTTTCTTCATCTAATCGCTTTTCGTTATGGGGTCTACATAAGGCTGCGTCGTCGTATGAATATTCCCCGACAGCAAGAATATTCCACGACCAAACGAATATTCTCCGACAACAATGAATATTTTACAATCACTTGCTTATTTAAAATATTTACGCATTTTACCCATAACTAATCACATTAATCAAATCAACCCCTTACTATTTAAAAATAATAATTAGAGAAAATTAAATCTTTATTTATAAAAAGTTGGGGCCTTACAACCTCCCCTCCTTATAAAATTTCGTCCTCGAAATTGACGTGCATAGGACATGCTCCTTCCTATCCAAGATCTTGACTGGTACCTCCTCGTACGTTAAATCTTTTGCTATCTCGTCTGGTTCTAACTCAATAATGTGGTTCGGGTTGTCCACATATTTACATAACATCGATACGCAAAAAATGTTATGAACACGCGTCATACTTGGTAGTAAAATGTGTCTATAGGCCACAGTTCCTACTTGATCGAGAATCTCAAATGGACTAATAAATCGAAGGTTTGAGCTTTCCTCACATCGCCGATTCTCGCTTTTGGAATAACAACTTCTTGCATCTTCTTCTTCATATTCATCAGCTCCAGGTCTGTAGCTTGAGCAGCTTTAAATTTATCGATTAAGGTCGGTTCTACGCGTATATTTGGCATCATCACGTGGGTCCCTAGAGTATTTAACTCTATCTCTATCATTTGTAAGTTATACAAAATGGGTCTTTATGTTAACAATATCGCACTCGTAAACGCATAAGATCTTTTACTCAACACGTCATCTACCACGTTCGTTTTTTCCAAGTTGGTATTGAATGGTAAGGTCGTAATCTTTCAACAGCTCGAGCCAACGTTGTTGTCGCATGTTGAGTTCTTGGAAGTTCTTCTCAAATTCCTCGCTCTGTTCGAATTTTGTATCTTTTTGATTTAGCTGAGTTAATGGAGTAGAGATTCGAGAAAATCATTCCACGAATCTCCGATAGTAACCAACTAAGCCTAGAAAGCTACTTATTTCGATTACTGACTTAGGTTGCTCTCAACTATGACTCATATCCCAATCTTGGATAGCATGTCACAGTGGCACCTATCAGTTTACCACCGCACGAATATGACGCCTCCTATAGAGAGTCTGGCTTCGATGCATTCCACAAAAGAAGTCACCAAATAGAGGCTAAGGTACCAACTCTTGTAGTTAGGTTTTTAACTCCTGAAGTTCAATAGGAGCCATTCGATATGAGATTTTAGAAATGGGTTTTGTACCGGGTTCAAAGTCGATACAAAAATCAATATCACGCTCTGGGGGTAGGCCAGGAAGTTCTTCAAGAAATACGTCAGGAAATTCACTAACAACAGAATATTATTCAAATCTGACGTATTCAAGTCCGTGACATGGGTAAGAAAGCTTGATATCCGTTTTTCAATAAATGAATGACTTTATGGCTTGATATGACAGTGATTGACTTTAATGGTTTGGTTACTTGAATTCGTACAGCAGGTTGGTTAGGAATATGAAAACTAACAACCTTACAAAAATAATCAATTTTAGCATGATGAGTGGTTAACCAATCAATCCCTAAGATCACATCAAATGCAAGAATTTTCAAAGATATAAGATCAACAGGTAGGGTGAGGGTACCAATTTGAATCAAGCAAAATTTATAAATAGTGGATGTAACAAAAGTTTCTCCTAACAAAGTTTCAACAAATAAGTCAAAGTCTAATTTTTCAGTAGTCAAGTTCAAACGTTGAGCACAAGTAGGAGAGATAAAAGAATGGGTAGAACCGGTATTTAATAAGGTATAGACTTCGCAAGAATTATAATCAACTAAACCGTGCTAACTTCGTCGGGTTACTCGCTTTTTGAGAAGTCACAAAAAATGCTCTTCCTGAAACCGCCGACTTTGTTTTGTCTGTATTCGCCTTTGGTGCCACCGTCCCAGCTGGACTTGATTTCGCTATAGGACAAAATCGAGCTATGTGACCGTCTTTTCCACAACTAAAACATACCTTGGAAGGCTGTGAACAGTTTGGACTTATGTGTTCCTCATCTCCGCATCTGTAGCATCTAACTTGCGGTATTTCTCCTCCCCTAGAATTCGTTGCTGGTGTTGGTGCCGACATCTTCCTGTCATTGTTGAATCTTCTCTTTTTAAAATTTCCACTTGACTCACATTTCCTATTATCTTGGCCAAGATTACCACCGAAGTGGTTACCATTTCTGGCATGATAATTTCCTCCTCGATGGTTATCATTGTTCTGATGACCGTTGTCGTCGGTACAATTATCATCGAGTTATTGATCATTATTCTTCAGTTGAGCCGACTCATTATCGCGCTCCAATAACTGAGCCCTATTCACAACATCTGAATATAAACAAAGTTTGTGAGAAATGAGGTATTGACATATTTCGGGTTTCAAACCTCGCAGAAACATTCGCGTTATTCTCTCCTCATTATCAACCAAATGGGATGCAAATCGGGACAACTCGAAAAACTTAGCTTCATACTGCGACACGTTCATATTGTTTTGTTCCAGCTTGATGAACTCTACCTCCTTCATGTGATAAATACTTTCGAGAAAGTACTTGTCGTTGAACAATTCTTGGAACTTCTCCCAAGACATCTTTAGTGCGGCAGGCTGAGTACGCTTAATCTGCCTCTCCTTGCAACATGAAGGTGGCGAAAGGAACCTTTTGCTCCTCTGAGCATCCCAAGACATCAAATATCTTAGTGATCTGCTTTATCCACGTCTCTGTCGTAAGTGGTTCTAGCTTTCCCAAAAACTCCGGCGGTCCCAACTCCTTGAAATGCTTAGCGGTGACCATCCGTGAGTTGCCAGTGTTTCCACCTGCATTTTGAACAGTAGTCTCTCTCATTTGGTTTTGCATGAATTCTAGAAACTTCCTAAACATACCATCGTTCGTCATTTGGTCGATGTTATTGTTTACAAGAGGGTTATTGCCTTCCTTATCTTGGGTATTGATCAGTGGTGACTCAACGGTTTCATGTGCTCCATTGCTTATCTCAACATCTTCAAATGCCATTTTACTGT
This sequence comes from Panax quinquefolius, assembly GCA_020205615.1. Classification (NCBI taxonomy): domain Eukaryota; kingdom Viridiplantae; phylum Streptophyta; class Magnoliopsida; order Apiales; family Araliaceae; genus Panax; species Panax quinquefolius. The sequence goes on from CM035170.1 coordinate 55,679,309, forward strand.
CACAAAACAATGGTTAATTGACATGCCACATATTATCCCTATATTCTGACCGACCAATTAAATAACAAATAAGCTTAGGTAGGACACACTAGTGAAGGATTTACTCGTCTCTCCCCTCCTAGTTCTATTCCCTGATCTCTGCCAGAGACCATATCCCTAAGCTCTGATACCAACTGTGACGCCCCCAAAATAGGTATACATCACCCATTCTGAGTCGCCAAATACATGGTATAGAAATAACTACAACTTCATTAATACAATTGTCGTGCAAAATATGACAACCCAGAAACTGTGAGTTTAAATACAAATATTGTCTAATAAACAGTATACAAACTCAAATGGAGTCCTCATTACAATTATTGATACACTATTTTACAAAATAGGGAGGACTTCTAAAACAACTATCCTGAACCATCACTCCATACCCCGGCTAGTTCCTGCTATATTCTCGCCTACTAAGAAGAAAAATGGAACAAAAAGGAAAAGGGTGAGCTCAACTAGCCCAGTAAAGAATATTATGACTAAGATAATATACAACAAATTATCATTAGTCTTCAATGGGGAAAATCGATAAAATATAATAGACAACAAGTTTTAGATCAACAACTGCAGCAGAAAAACAACAATTCATTAGAAGAGTTAAGTAGATAATGAAATCTACTATCATCTATGAATTTAAAAGTCCATCATGTCCCTGTAACATCAATCAAATATACATCTTGAATAAAATATTCATCTTTTCACTACAGGCCAAAGATATTCATCAGTTGGTCATGTTCATCTCAACACATGTTCATCTTTGCATTACGGGCCAAAGATATTCATAAAAAAATCATTCATCTTTGCACTACAGGCCAAAGATATTCAGTAATATCATCATTTAGGACTGAGGATGATTAAAAATATCTTAAAAAAAACGAATCCAGTGAGACAAAATGACAAATATTAGGGATTCGTATTACAGTTTATCCAAGTTCAATAATACTCCATAATAACCAATTGTGAAGCAGAATTCAAAAATAAAGATCAAAACATGGATATAATCAAAGACAGTAACCATAATAGACATCTCGGACAAAAAGGAGAAAATTTCATTTTTCGGTGAATAGTGACGTATTCGTGAATAATGCTGTTTACGTGAATAGTGTCGTATACGTGAATAGTAACCTCGACACAAAAGGTAAAAATTCCACAATAATATTTATATCAATATTTTGGCATAATGATATTAGAAGAAATAATATCATTTATAAAAAAATAACATCCCTTACCTCAAAAGAATAGTACATCTGGCTGGAATATCAGATATAACGCTGAAAGGAACTTGCACCGAATAGCAACTATAATATCCGAGATATTTTTTTTTATGTAATTTAAGAATTATTAATAAACGAATTTATATGAAACTTTTGGAAGATTTCATTTATTAGATGTATATGTGTTGTACATATATATGTTATTTCAAGATATGTGATGAGATGTATTTAAATGGTTGGTTAAGTTTTATTTAACTATTTAAATTGATTAAGTAGGGAATTATTCTATTTATTATGTGGGATGGTATTAAATCATGAGCTGGAGTTCGAAGTGGAATTTAGAGATGCGGACTGTGTATTCGAGTCCAGAACGTCGAAATTAGTCAGGATAGACTGTAATCACGAAAAAGTGTCACAGTTGACTTTTTGGTAAAAGTCAACCAGTTGACTTTTTCTAGGAAAAAGTCAACAATGAATTTCAGAGATGAATTTGACTAAACAGATAGTCCCATGACGTCCGGAACGTCGACTTTAGTAGGAATCGATATATGGTTTGCAAAGTTTGGTTCCGAAGGGTAAAATAGTCAAATAGCTTATTAATTGATTAATTGATTATAATAATATATGTATTTTTTTATAATAGAAATCAGCTGAACTGATGGACCCATGAGACTATTAAATTGGGACAAGGGAGGGAGTATACGTATATTACATAATAGCTAAGGTGGAAGTAATTTATTTTATTCCTTAAAATCAAAATTCTTTTTATTTTTCTAACTCCCACATTCATTTTCTCTAACTCCCACATTCTTCCTATTAATTAATTATATTATTGTAGTATTAAGTATTGTGAGTAACTAATCATTAGAGTTGGGGGTTATGGGAGTTGGGGGTTATAGGAATCAAAAGACTCTAACAAAGCTATACATATATACAAACACACTTTTCATTTAAGAAAATTCCACCAAGTGAGTAAACATGGAGAGAAATTGAGAGCCTAAGAGAGTTAGAACTAATTTTGGAGGATTACTGAGGATTTGACAAGTAAGGAGAAGGAGCATCATATTAAACCAAGAAGAAATTCATCAAAAGGTAATTCATGAACCCATTTTATTTTTATAAGAAAAATGAGAAGAAAATGCATATAAAATTGGTAAATGATTTGTTGTGACTTTGTGTTGCCATGTTACTGTTGTTTGATGATTATAGATCATTAACAACAAAAGATGTGGGTTAATCATGCATCAAATTCATAGAAAATCAAAGAATTAAGCAATGCATGCTCTACCTTTGATAAAATGTCTCTAAGGTGCTAAATTAATCAAAAAGGTGGAAGTTTGTTGAAGTTTGATGTTGTGAAATGTGAAAACATGTGAGAGTAGATGATCTGGGCATTAGGAATGAATAATTTAATTGCATGCTAGAAGCAAAATCACGGATTTTTGTCAAATTGGGTTTAACTAGTAATCTGTGATTTTTAGGGTTTTTTGGAGCCTCGGAATCATGTTGTATATGACTCAATTAACGTATGTAATAATTTTATAAAATAGTATGTAACATGAGGTACAACCTGTCCAAATTTCATAGGAAAGGGAGTTAAATTGAGCAAGTTATGAAAATTGTAGAGTAAACTCTAAAAATCGTAGAGTCAATGAAAATCGTAGAGTAAACTCTGAAAATCGTAGAGTCAATGAAAATCGTAGAGTAAACTCTGAAAATCGTAGAGTCAGTGAAAATCGTAGAGTAAACTCTGAAAATCGAAGAGTCAGTGAAAATCGTAGAGTAAACTCTAAAAATCGTAGAGTCAATGAAAATCGTAGAGTGCAGATAGTAGAGTGAAAATCGTAGAGTCAACACTGAAAATCGTAGAGTCAGTGAAAATCGTAGAGTGGACTCTAAAAATTGTAGAGTGCAGATAGTAGAGTGAAAATCGTAGAGTGAACTCTAAAAATTATAGAGTAAAGTTTATATTACAACTACTATGCGTTGCTAATAGTTGATGTGCATGATTATACAATTGTGTAGGGCACGTGAAGTGCAAATAGCTATAAGCTGTCAATCTGTTATTGGTAAACAACAATCAAGGCAAGTTTCTTACCCTATTTTTCAGTATGAATTTATTCAACTCTTATTCAGTTGATTGCAGCGAGGGTAAGTTTGGGCTTGTGATTAAATAATCATTCGTGCAAGCTCCTCTATTGTAAAGTTCTATAACTTCAATTGTGATGCGAAACGTTATTGATGATTATTCAGTTCCTATTGTAACTGCTATACTTTAAAGTTCGTATACCCTTAATGAACTATATTCAAGCATGCTTTCTAGCTTTCAATTTAGCTAGATGTTATTGATGCAAACGTAGTATATTGTTTGAACAATCCTTTGAAGCTATTGAATGTTTACCAATCCAAATTGCTTTGGTGAGGTCCCACATGAATACTAAGATGAACAACCCGGATAACGGGGTAACTGATGTCGGGCATATAGTCCCATTTACGCTTATGCGTTTAAACTTTATACTTGTGCATAATGTAGGGTATGATAGGCTGATCACCTAGAGTACTTACAGAGACCGTTTATAATCTATTTGATTGTTAAATCTTCTGATGGTTTTTGATGAAACAAAGTAATGTTCAGGGTATCTAACACCCCTTAATATGCTATTGAGAATTCCAGAACTCTTATCTTGATATTCCAGTTTATCTCTTGATATTTATTTCAACTGTTGAGAAATATTCATACTAATGCTTTTACTTCTGATGTATGTTCTCAAACTACTTTATATACTTGCTGGGCAATTTGTGCTTATTCTTGCTTAAACCTTTCAGTTAAGGATGATAACGCTGAGGGCTCGGGCAAGGACAAAGGAAAGTCTAAGATGAAATGATGAGAGTTATTTATGTAATAATTATATTTCTGCATATGATGTGATGTAGTGATAAACGCTAAGTTTAAGTTTTAGTTTATTAAAGGTTGTAAAGATTTGGGACTTTATTTTGAATAAGTGTGTAATAGTTAATATTATTATTATTATTATTAGAGTTACTTAGATAAATGATGATGTATGTTGTATCGTGAGCACCATGTCCTGTAATCGATGTAACACAGATTTGGGGGCGTCACAGCAACACTCAAAGTATCAAAATACTCACAAAAATACGCTCGATAATATAGATAGAGAAAACTTCAGTTTCTGGTGAGATTTTCAATTCTAACCTAAGCACCCTATTTATAGGAAAATGCTTAGAACACCAAAGCAGAAAATTTAATAAAATAATATTATTATTTTTAAAATTCCTATGCCCACTTTGAAATTCTGAATTCAGCATGCTTAACAACAAGTGGGGCCCACCAATCATAACAAAAATATTTTTCATAAAAAAATAATTAAAACTTCATAAATCAATTATTCTGGAACTTCAATAATTAATAATAAATAGCCCTTTATCAGAAAAATTTGAATCTTATGTCCATTCCATAGTAAATTCAATTCTCTACAACTTTGTAAGTTTATGTTTTTCCAAATTCCAAGCAGAAATTGACCGAAATTCACATACAGACGATTTTACGGGCTATAATCTAATTTTAGTCAAAAATAAGGTCTACCAACATGTTTAACATGTTTTTAGTATTTATTGTAACAAAAATACTCTTCCGCCTCATTTATTCATATATCATACATTCATTGTAAAAATATTATCATTATTATATTATTATAATATAATAATATATTTAAATAAATTATTTTATCAGAAAAGATAAAATATCAATTTTTAACAATTGTAACTTTTCTAAAAAATTCCTCCATTTATATCTACATAAATAAATATTTTTATTATCATATAAATCAATAATTAATTATTCACAAATAATATTACAGAATCACAATAATGACAACCAATCCGTTCCCAGAAAAGATGGGGCTTTCCAATAAGAATTTCTCCTTACTGGCGCGCAATTAGGTGACCAAACCTCTTCTTAGACAGAACTTTCTAGACATTGCCAATAATGTTATCTAGTAATATTATTAAAATAATATGAATTATTAATCTGATAATGAGAAATACTATGTAGTTACAATTATTGAAACAACAATAATATAAAATATCAACGTAGCAATTATTGAAACAATAAGATAAAATATTGAACAGTAATTACTGTAATAATTATTGAGTAGTGACTTCTTATGTAAGAATCAATAATTGGTGCAATACCGCATGCTACTATACAACACCACGTATTACTGTGTTTTAACCACCGGGTATTCCAACAGTATTAACGGTAACAACTACGTCGTTATTTATAAAAAAAACTCATACTTTTCATTTTCTTCATCCAATCGCTTTCCGTTATGGGGTCCACACAAGGATGCGCCGTCGTACGAATATTCCCCGACAGCAAGAATATTCCACGACCAAATGAATTCTCTGATAACAATGAATATTTTATAACCACTTGTTTATTTAAAATATTTGCGCATTTTACCCATAACTAACCACATTAATCAAATCAACCCCTTACTATTTAAAAATAATAATTAGAGAAAATTAAATCTTTATTTATAAAAAGTTGGGGCCTTACAGGTGGCATGGTTGTAAAATTGTGATGTTAAATTTAAGGACATATGTCATTTTATACAATTATCAACAATAACAAAAAGGCTTTTTTAAGAACGGAAGGGTAAACACTATTTACTGTTTTTGGTTGAATTTTGTGGGAAAGTATGGTTTTGGTGCCACAAGACAATTTGTTCTTAGTGAATCTATTTTTGCTGAAGGAATGGAGAATGACAGGATTTGTTTGGATTGGTTCTAAAACATTCTTTTCCACATCATATCATGAAAAATCTTCAGTCCTCCATTAAAAAAATGACAGTGTTTTATGTACTACATTGAGACTCCACAAGATTTGTATGTGGGAAAGATTTGTTTCTCCCTTTTCTCTCCTTTTATCTTTGTAAAGTGACCCTCTTATTTTTTTTTTCTTTCTTTTTTTATTTATTTGTTTGTTTTGGTGGTTTGTAGGCAGGTTTAGATTTTTCTGGATATCTATTTTTAAAGTAAACTCTATCAAAAATTTCTTGAAACTAGTACCGACTATTTGAATCTATTCCCACTTTAAAATTTGACAAACCACAATAACGACTCAGATTTCATCTATCTTAATCTAAAGGCTCAGATTTCATTTAAAAAAAACAACCGTCCAAATCAAAAACCCGCCTACACTCTACCTAAGTCTCGCCCCCTTCCCTTGTACTCTCCTCCAATTACACCCTCTGCTCTTTATACCTTTGTCTCTTTGTCTCTGTATACTCTATTCCTTCCCCTCTTTGTCTCTGTATACTTTATTCCTTCCTTTATTTGTCTCTTTCTTTCGGCAACGCCACTTTCTGCTCTGTATACCTTTTCGAAAAAGAAGCTTAACAACTTTATCAATGGTAAAGCCCCTCAAAACCCAATTTCTCTTTATTGTATCTTATTTTGTATCTGAAATCATTTATTGTCCTTTCGTATTACCCTAAAAATTAGTTTGAAAATAAAAAAAAAGTTATTTAAAATATTCAAAATTAGTGTTCCTGTTGAAAACCTGTTCGAACATGATCACGAAAAATAGGTGAAAACATAATTAAGAACCACTTGAGCCCGAATCAATACTCTGTAAATCCTTAATCCCATAAATTAGGAACTTACAAGCATAAATACTTTGTAAGCAAAAATTAGGTGTTGTCCATTACTCGGTCATGTTTGCCATTGCGGGAATAGCAGTGGATTATGCTGCTCTTAAAGTAAAACCATTCCTGAGAAGCTTAGGGAACAGTTGTTTGCACACAGAAATCCCCATAATCTAAACAAAGAAGAGTCTTAAGAGTACTTAGAATTTATGTAATCATGCTTTTGTTTTTCTCCTTTATCCTACTAATAGTGGCATTGCTTCTGTAAAATACTGAAGCAATCCCCATAATCTAAACAAAGATGAGTACTTAAGAGTACCCAGAATAATGATAGTTGGTCACCCATCTAAGTACTGAAGCAAATGGTTATATTGTGCTATTTTTGGTTATTCTTTCCTTTCTAGCATTTAAATTGGCATCATGGAGTTGCAAAACATGCTTCGAATTGGTATTTTCTATTTGAAGATTGAAAGTGTTACCTGTTTTTTACAATTCTGTTTGTTTGTTATAGTGCAACCAATTTTTGTGACTTGAAGAATTTTCTCAAGCTCAGCTCAGTCCATATGCCTTGGAGAATACAAAACAAATTTATAGTGAATTTCTCAGTTGAATTCTATTTTACTTCCACTGTTTGAGTTATGTATCATTTCATTATCCCTCTTTCTTGGAGGAGAAGATGAGAATCACTACACATGGCTAATTAATAATGAGAATGGAAACCTAAGCTGTTATAATTCACATAATAAAACTGCTATAAAAATAAGGCTGCAGAATGTGTTTGTGACTATATGGAAGCTCCATCTGTTGAAAAATGTGGAAATAGTAAGATCAAATACAACATACAACAGATCCATCATAATCAATAACAAAAATCAAAATAATATCATAACAATGTATGATGGTTTTTTTTTTTAACACAAGTATATTCAGACTAATTGTGTCAAAAACATTTTGACACATCATTTGTAGAGGAACAAGGTAGATCAAGAACAATATTTCACAACAGTACACATTGCTTCTTATGGAATAAATTTTAAAATAAAGATCGCTGGATCCCTCAATAGATAGAGAATTAAGACTAAAGTGCCAAGTAGTGAGAGAAATCCTAACTATATATAAATTATACAAGAATTACAATCAATCAATCTATACAAAAACATACCTCCCAAACTACAACAAAATGCCAATCAAATTAAATGCTTATTACATTTGAATGCAAGATGTTCTGGTATATATCTTCTATTTGGTTGATGAGAATTAGTAGTAAAGATTCTAAATTAGAGTTAGATATGATGGAAGATGTTTTTATATATAATAAAGTTAGATCTTCTGTTTGGTTCATGATATATAATTGTACAGAAGATGTTTTTATACATAATAAAGTGGTTGTAATATATATTTGTAGTATATGATTTGATCTTTTTTTATTAGTTAGCATCATGTTAACGTGTGTTACTTATAAACTGATTTGTTGTACCAACTTCATAACCATATTTTCCTTAGATTAGTGTGATCTAAGGAAATAGAAACAATGATTCCAGTAGATTCTAATTCTCACACTTCATATAACTTCCTGAACCACCACATGGTGTCCATGCACCCACTTCAAATATCAAATTTAAAAGAGCATGTATCTCAACCAACAACCTTGAATCCTGAAGTAGTAAGCAAAGACTCGAATTTTCAAGAAGAAATACTCCAATAAGTGAGAGATATGAACCCAAGGATTACAACAAATTATTCTATAAACTTAGTGAACCCAAACATTGATAGCACCCATCCCAACCAGCCAACCTTCATTCTCTGGGTGCTAAAGTGATCTCCTATGCAAAAATAAAATGGATTATCATAAATATAAATTTACACTCATTGATCTTAAAAAACAAGCTGGGAAGGATATAAAATTTAAACTAGATTATATCAACAGGAATGAATACAAACGATAAAGAAAACTAATGAAATAACAAATGAAAGAAGCATTCTGCTAGCCCGGTTGTACTTTTTTAAATAAATAAATAACACAATAAGGCAACAGATAATTTATGTAAACAAAAAACTTAACAAATGCATGTACATTTTAAAATACATAACACAATATGTATTATGTAATTGATGTTCATTATCCATAGCTTATGAAATTTACTGTAGGTACAACCGTTTCAACTGCACAATCATCGACCAATGGACGATGTTGTTATATTTGGTAGTGTAAGTTTATCATCTGATTAACTCTCTCTAAATATATCTTATTGATTTTTTTAATAACTTATTTATTTTAATTTATTTTCATTAATGTCGTGATAGATGGATGACCACCTAGAAAACACCGTATGATAATAATTTCTTATCATTTTCTTACTTTTTATCTTATCTTTTTACCAGCTTATTTACTATTCAACGTTCTTTTGCCTACAGGTTCGAAGACTTCGTCATAATAATGTGGGAGTGGTAATTCGTAATGAGTATGAACTAAATTGTCTCCGTTTACGTGAGGTATTGTATACTCACACCTATTTCTCATTCATTTTTCCTTCTTTTTTTTTTGGCTTTTAAGAAGCGTTTTCTTACACATAAGGAGAAAAAAAAGGTCTGATGCTTTGGCAAATGCCAAATTTAAGGGGAAACAAAAATCAACTTCTTCTACCTAAGGAAGAAAAAATTAAGATTGCCAACTGGTATCACTTTTAATCATATTCTTTTCTCTCTGTTTTTACAATGGATTTGGATGTTATTGAATTTAAAAAAATTTAAGTTTTGTTTTATGTAGAACGTTTGATTTGTCATCATGTTTTGAACTACTTGGCTGTGACAAGCCACGCATTGCTATCATTTTCACCAGTATTTTGTACATGAGTATCCCTCGTCTGATTTTGCATGAACTGCAAAAAGCTTCTAAACATCCCATCATTCATCATTTTTCAGTATTGTTGTTTATAGGAGGAATACTGCCTTCCTGTTGCACGTTCCCCTGGGTGGTGATTAAATGTGTCTCCGCGGTCTCATTCAATCCATTGTTAATATTTCCAGCGGCCATTTTCAAATACTACCACAAAACAAGGGTTAATTAACAGATTAACATATCACATATTAACTATATGCTCCAACTTCCCAACCAAATAAACTTAGGTATGACACACTAGCGAAGGATTACTCGTCTCTCCCCTCCTAGTTCTATTCCTCGATATCCGCCAGAGACCATATCCCTAAGCTTTGATACCAACTGTGACACCCCCAAATTAATAGGTATACATCACCTATTCTGAGTCGCCAAATACATGGTATAGAAATAAATACAACTTCAGTAATACAATTGTCGTGCAAAATACGACAACACATATAATGTGAGTTTGAATACAAATATTGTCTAATAGACAGTATACAAACTCAAAAGGAGTCCTCATTACAATTTTTGATACACTATTTTACAAAATAGTGAGGACTACTAAAACAACTATCCTGAACCATCACTCCATACCCCTAGCTTAGTTCTCGCTATGTTTCTCACCTCCTGAGAAAAAAAATGGAACAAAAAGGAAAAGGGTGAGCTAAACTAGCCCAGTAAAGAATATTATGACTAAGATAATATACAATAAATTATCATTAGTCTTCAACAGGAAAAAATATGATAGAACATAATAGACAACAAATTTTAGATCAACAACAGCAGCGGAAACAGCAATCCATTAGAAGAGTAAAGTAGAGAATGAATTCTACTATCTTCTAAGATTTAAAAGTCCATCATCAATATTTTATCCCTGTAACATCAATCAATATACATCTTGAATCAAATATTCATCTTTGCACTATAGGCCAAAGATATTCATTTGTATCTAAGATTTAAAAGTCCATCATCAATATTTTATCCCTGTAACATCTATCAATATACATCTTGAATCAAATATTCATCTTTGCACTATAGGCCAAAGATATTCATTTGTATCACCAGTTGGTTATGTTCATCTCAACACCTGTTCATCTTTGCACTACGGGCCAAAGATATTCATCAGTTAATCATTCATCTTTGCACTATAGGCCAAAGATATTCAGTAATATCATCATTTAGGACTGAGGATGATGAAAAATATCTTAAAGAAAACGAATCCAGTGAGACAAAAGGAAAAATATTAGGGATTCATATTACAGTTTATCCAAGTTCAATAATACTCCATAATAACCAATTGTGAAGCAGAATTCAAAAATAAAGATCAAAACATGGATATAATCAAAGACAGTAACCATAATAGACATCTCGGACAAAAAGGAGAAAATTTTATTTTTCGGTGAATAGTGACGTATTCGTGAATAATGCTATTTACGTGAATAGTGTCGTATACGTGAATAGTAACCCCGACACAAAAAGGTAGAAATTCCACAATAAAATTCATATCAATATTTCGGCATAATGATATTGAAGAAAAAAATAACATCCCTTACCTCAAAAGAACAGTATTTCTGATTCAAATATCGGATGTAAAGTCGAAGAAAACTTGTACTGAATAGCAACTCTCAAAGTATCTAAATACTCACTAAATACGCTCGATAATATAGAGAGAGAGAAAAAAAACTTGTTTTTGGTGTGATTTTTAATTCTAACTAAGCACCCTATTTATAGGAAAATGTTAGAACGTCAAAGCAGACTAAATAATAAAATAATATTATTATTTTTTCTTCATTCCATGCCCACACTTGCTGAACAAGCTGGAGCATGCCATCGTTGAAAAATTTTCAGCAGCACACATGTTTTCAAAAATAAAAGTGGGTCTCACCCATAATTTTAATAAAAATATTTAATTTCTGAAACATCAATAATTCATAAAAAATAGTCTTTTTATTAGAAAAATACGAATTTTATGGCCATTCTATAGGAAATTAAATTCTCTACAACTTTGTAGCTTTGCGTTTTTCCAAATTCCAAACGACAAAATGCCAAAATCCACATACGGACAATTTTTAATACCTCCATTCTGAAAAAATATTGATAAAACACCCCAGCATTAATTCCTTCATTTATAACCTCATAAAATATATAAATCCATCATTTATATCCACATAAAATAAATATTTCCTTATCATATAAATTAATAATTAATTATTCATAAATAATATTACAGAATCACAATTATGACAACCAGGTCGTTCCTAGGAAAGAGGGGGCACTCCGATAAGAATTTCTCTTTATTGGCGCGCAATTAGGTGACCAAACCCCTTTCTTAGACAGAACTTCCTTAGACATTGCCAATAATGCTATCTAATAATATTATTCAAATAATATGAATTATTGATCTGACAATGGAGATATTGTGCAGTGATTGAAAGTAGTATGCAAACAAGCCAATCATGTTTGATGATAAAGCATATACTTTGTAACAATCTTATTCATTTATTAATAAAAAGTATTAATTTATTAAAGGCTTTTAATTATCTACATGATGCTGTTTTATAATATGTGATAAACCCATAGTTTTAAGCAATGCTTTTAGAATAATGATGATGATCATTCTAATGAGATCTAAATTCTTTGAAAGCTTAAAACTAAAATAGTTCCCAATCGTTGGATTACTAAATTGGGGATTAGTGAATCCGGATAGATTGGTACATACGCTGCTTGCTCATTGGATGAGGATGATTGATCTCATGATCATTTGTGTGGAGACACTAAAGCAAGTATGTAGGTGCTTATTAGAGAATAAGTTCACTGAACGTGGCTCGCTAAGGAATACCTAATGGAGTTTTATTTGCTCGTCAATAGGAATTCTCAGTAGTGATAGTAGTACAAGTGATCCTTGGACTTGAGATCATCATAGTATCTTGTGTATGATGAGTTATACTTTGACTTATTCCTTAAGACCCTTAGGGTATATCAAAGGGTATGCTTGGGTATAATAAGTTGTATGCGTGGAGATAATGTATGATCAATAAAGAATCTACCACTTCTATAAAAGAAGAGAAATGTCCTATGTGATTCGATAAATGACAACCCAATGAGTCCTTGGCTGCTGCGTAATGAAATTAAAAAGGAGTTTCTAATTTGCATTATTTGGAGTTGTGCATTTAAGGATCGAAATACATATAATTAAATAAAATAAGACTTGACAATAATTCCATGTCTTATATTTAATTGGGACATCAGAATGGTGGAAGGATTGAATTGTTGCGGTAACTATTTACTCAAAGGTTCTTTAATGATTAATGTTGAAATCTATATTATCCGGAAAGTCGCTTGATCGCTAGGGAGGCTTATCCCTATTGTAGAATAAATATTATTTATTTAAATAAATTAATTATTTAATTTATTTATTTAAATAAGATTAGAATTGTTCTAATTGATTTATTCACAACCTGTTTAATATGGAGAACCTAAAGGGTCACACCATAAAAGGAAGAATAATTATTTAAGAAGTTAATGGCATAATCGTAATAATATAGTTAAGTATATTTAATTTAATCTATGGTGATAGAATAAATTAAATAGCTTAATATTTATTATTTAATATTTTAGAAATATTAAATATAAATTAATAAGAGGAGTCTTATTAATATTATTACAATTATTATTATTTTAATTTCTAAAAGAGTTTAGGAATTAATTTAATATAAGTACTCTCATTTATTCCTAATTGGATTAGGAAGGAAAATTAGTTAAAAGAGTTTAATTAATTATCCCTAATAAGATTAGGGAGCTTAATTAATTAAATAAACTCAATTCCTTAATTGTTAAGGTGGGTTGCCCACATCTATAAATAAGAGGAGTCTTATTATGGGTGGGATGGGTTGTTGACTTTAACAACTACGTAATAATTCCAAGTTGTTGGGAGTACACCTTTTTCTATAGAGATGGAAAAACTAGGGTTTAGCCAACCACCCTTCATCTTGAATTTTATTCTTCCTTGGTGGATCACCTCTAGAGGCCAAACGTTTGGGTGGCTAACGTTGATCAAAGGAAGGAACCAAACCCGGTGGATTCAAGTTGAACGCGAAAAGGATTGAGAGTGAACTTGTACACGAGGAAGCTCGATCTTCAAGGGTATGATTCTTATTCATCTTTTCGCTTAATTAATAATTATGCATAAAGGATGATCCGGTTTTATGGTTTGTAAATTTTAAACTCGATTTTACACGCTTAGCATTTTTTTTTTTGCAATTTGATTGCAAGTATGAATATTACAAACCTAATAAAGATAATTATTGAAACAACAATAATATAAAATATCAACGTAGCAATTATTGAATCAATAAAATAAAATATTGAATAATAATTCATAATAATTATTGAGTAGTGCCTTCTTCAGAAGAATCAATAATTCAAAATATCGTGCAATACCGCAACAAGCATCGCAACCACGCCAGACATCAGATTTTAACCATCGGTATTCCAACACCGCTAATCTGTGAACCATTACGTCGTTATTTATAAAAACTCAAACTTGTCGTTTTCTTCATCCGACCGTTTTCCATTATGGGACCCACAAATGGTTGCGCTGTCGTACGAATATTCCCCGCTAGCAAGAATATTCCACGACCAAACGAATATTCCCCGACAATAATGAATATTTTATAACCACTTGCTTATTTTACAAAATTTGCACATTTCATCCATAACCAAAGTATTATATCAAATTAACACTTTATTATTCAAAATAATAATAGAGGAAATTCAATTTTATTTATAAAAAGTTGGGGTCTTACAACCTCCCCTCCTTATGAAATGTCGTCCTCAAAATTGACGTACGTACCTGGTGTTTCAAAAAGGTGAGGATACCTCGCTTTCATTTCTGATTCCAACTCCTAGGTCATTTCTTCAATAGCATGGTTTCTCCACAAAACCTTAACTTGTGGTATAACCTTCGTGCGTAAGACATGCTCTTTCCTATCCGAGATCTTAACAGGTACCTCCTCATACGTTAAATTTTCGGCTATCTCGTCTGGTTCTAACTCAATAATGTGGTTCGGGTCTTTCACATATTTACGAAGCATAGATATTAAAAAATATTATGAACACGAGACATGTTTGGAGGTAATGCGAGTTGATGAGTAGGTTTTATACCTATGAATCTGATATTATTAAACTTAATTATTGCTATATTTAATTGTTTTTAGTATCTTTTTATGTGTTTTTGTGTTTATTTCTTGTAGGTTGGAGCTTGATGGACAAATTGGTCATTTGGGAGAAGAAAAAGGTCAAAAATCATTAAAATTAGAGCTGAGTGGCATTTTTGTAATTATGTGGTCCTGGTCAAGCTCCTATGGGCTTGGAAATGGCCTGGGTTGAGCGCCTAGGCGCTCATGTGCGGCTAAAGAAGGATTTTTCTACTTCTAAGTGGGTTGTTGAAGCCAAGAAGGAATCTAAAGGAGGGCTGAGACTAATACAAATAGGAAAAGACTTTAGAAAAGACGTATCACTCAATTTTGCAAGAGATTTGCAGAGAGGACAATGAAGAAAAACACGAAGGGGAATTGCAAGGGCTGAAGATCAAAGAGAGAGTATTGGAGAAAATTCAGAGTTTCTTCTTCTCTTCTCTAGTTTTATCTTTTGTAATTATCTAGGATGTTGGATTATTAATATGGATGATGTTTTTCTTTATTATTATTATGAACTAAATTTTCATTAAAATCGCAACGGAACTTGGTATGTAGTTTAAATTGAACCTTTCCATTGAATGAAAGTTGGTTTTTATTGAATTATTTATTATATCTTTTGTTTATTGATTAATTGTTTGGCCAACAATTACTGTGATAATCTATATAAAATTAGAAGATGGAGCATAGATTGAGATATGGATATAATAACACCTGTTCATATAATCTGATTAGGGTTAATATGATTAGCATGTAGGATAGGAATATACATATGTGTCTTTTGTATCCATTGAAAGAATTTGTGCGTAAAACCCTAAGTAACTTGATTCACATAGGAATATAGTGAGTTGATTAAATAGGGTGTTCCTTGTAACTCTGTGTCTTAAGGATCAGATTTAGGAGGATTTGTTCACGTGTCTTTGGAAGAAGTGCATGAGCACTATAAAACATTCTTGGATAATGATTCATATTAATTAATTGATTTAAATGGGAAGTAAATTGGTTTAAATGAAATACCAAGGGAAGTCGTAATCTTAACCTGTTAAATATGCAGTTATTCTTCTGAAATTCTAATTTTAATTATTAGTTTAGTTAAGTTTAATTTTCAAATCACAAATAATATTTCGTAGTTTAAAATAGGATTAATTGCATTGGAATTATTAATTGATAAATATTAGTCTATTTTCTCGTGGGAACGATATCATTGCGCTAAATATTACAATTGAACGTGTATACTTGCGTGTTAAAGTGCTATTAAAAAATTAGGCAATAAGTTTTTGGCGCCGCTGCCGGGGAAATTAGTTTAATATTTTGTCATTATTAATTTCAATCAAATTAATCTTAATTTAAATATTTATTTTATTTTATTTTATTTCTCTCTCTAGTCTAATTCGTTTTCAGGTACCATGGACAACTATGACTATCATTGGCCATATTCGAGAATGACTCGGCCAAGAGAGGCAGAGAATTATGGACTCGATGAATTGTCAGCACAATTTGGGACACTTTCGAGGAAGATTAACGCTTTATCAGCACAACTTATACAAAGTGTAGCAGTAATATGTGAGTATTGCAGTGGAAACCATCCGAGTAATCAATGTGCCATCAGTTTTGAGTCGATACAATATAGTGGCAACTTCGGCAATTACCCCAATAATTATGAATATTCCAACAATTATCATCATGAGTGGGTAAATCCACTAAATATTTCATGGAGCGATGAAAATCTAGCCCAACCCTTTGCTTTAAGCCAATCATACACTCCTGAATTACAAATTCAAGCTCCTAATCACGAAGAAGAAAAGATTTTAAACTTGGAGGGACTTATTTCCAAGTTCTTGGTTTTGATTGAGGAGGAGACGAATAGTCAGGAGATGTTGATTCAAAATCTTGAGAACAAAGTGGGACAACTTTTTAACGCCATCATTAATCGCCCTCAAGGTGAAGTGACAAGCAACATGATTCCCGAGACTGATGGATTGCCCATGCTAAATCTGGAACCGGATGTGCCAAAAGAAAAGGATGTGGAAAGGGAGGAAACAAGTGGGGAACAAGAAAAGAAGGTCGCCAAAGATCTAGCCTTGAGTTCCGAAATAGGTGAACCAATTTTGATAGTGCCCCATATATCTTCACCGCCAAAGTTTAAGGATCAGGCTAGATTTGCAATCCCGTGCCCAATTGGTAGTCATTTTTTCAATAAAGCTATATATAACATGGAAGTTAGCTTAAAATTGGTGTCATGGTGTGAAGAGAAAGGGAATAGAGATGAAGAACCAGTTGTTCTGGAAAAGCTTCAACGCAAAAATTCATTCACAGATACAATTCAGAAAATGCCTAGTACTTTGAAGGTTGTAAAAGAGAATCTACCTATAAAGAACAAGCTAGGTGAATTTGAATTAATGACCCTTACTAATGGGAAACTCTCAAAAAATATGTTATTACTAATGGTTGGAGGGTTCCTCAATTTTCGAAGGGGAATTGGATAGAGAAAGTCGAAGCAGTCGGGTTGGGGACGTTAAACTAAGCACGCACTAGGAGGCAACCTAGACTTGGATTTTATCTCTTTAAATTTTAGTTCATTAATTTTATTTTAGTTCATTTAGTTATGTATTTTATCTTAGTTTAGGGATGTATGTTCAGTTCTAATCTCCTTGCAAATGATAACTGAGAATTGGGTTCATGGCTTGCAAGTTAGAAGGATAAAAGAGCACAAATTTTGGCTAAGGCTGGCCCAAGTGCCTAGGCGCCCAAAACAAGCATATTCCAAGCGCCTAGACGCTTAACTGCAGAATGCCCAGACACGCCCAAGCGCCTAGGCGCCCATTCCAAGCTATTTTCAAGCGCCTAGGCGCTCACCATCACCATCGATTACATTCCCAAGCGCTGGCGCGCCCAACCTTCACAATTTCAAGCGCCTAGGCGCTCTACCTGTTCACTTGAAAAAAATAAAGCCCTAAGTAAGGCAATTCTAATTCAAACCCAATTCCTTTCACTCCTAATTCAAAAGCAACTCCTTCTAAGCCCTTGCACCACAATAACACCAACTCTTGCACTCTCCCAATCAAAATCTAATATATCTTCTCCAAACCACAATCAAGAAAAAAGCAAGATAAAGTCAACTTCTTTATCTCCTACTTGGATTCCAACTGCAACAATTTAAAGCAAAGTTCAAGCTTCAAGATTTGCTCTAAACCAAGTTTGGGGGAGGTTCACATAGGGGTCTAAGCCTGCAAGTGATTGGCGCTCCATAGCAGTTCCCACCACCTCCACCCTTGTCCGTGTACCCTCCCAACTGACTTAGCTCCTGAGGATGATGCTAATACAGAAGAAGTAGATGATGCTGATGAAGAGTAAAGCTTTAATCTTTCAGGGAAGTCCTCAGTGCCTAATTTCTTATGTTTTTTTATATACAATGAGGACATTGCATATATTAAGTTTGGGGGTGCATTCTTCCAGTTGCATTACAGTCAGTTAGTTGCATTCATTTAGTATAACTTATTCATTTTGTAGTTTTTCATTTAGTTTTCATTCTAATTTCTTAAATTTTCAATAATAAAAAAAAGTTTCAAGTATTTGCATGTTTCTAGCTGTTAGATAGTTTAAGTCTGTTTTGGCCAATGATGAGATTGGAATTTAGTAGACAAGTATAGTATTGACTGTTAAGACTTTGATGTGATTTCTTGTCATGATTTGAATCTTTACCTGTTTGAAACTGATATAATAAGGATAACACAGTAAAAACAACTATGTTGACTGATTGAGTCTAAATTGACATATAATAGAATTCTTAAGGATAATGCTAATTTGAATGAAAGAAACTCATGAATAGGTAATGATAGCTAAAGTTAGATAAGAACCTAAGCTTGGGGGAAAATTTGGGATATATAAGGTATATAAAAATTAAAATAAAATAAAAAATAACTCGTGGCTAGTCTTGTTTCGAGGCCTTTGTTACTTGAGTAAGTACGCCCGAGGGGATTGTCTATACACCTAGAGCCCTAAAGCCTGAATGGTTTGGGAGTCGTTGGTTGAAAGCTTGCTAAGGGGTAGCAATGTTAGCCTAAGGGAATAAGACATTGCACAGCCATGAGTAAAAAAAAGAAAAAAAAGAATAAAAAGAGAAAAAGAGCAAAAAGCCCCCGTAAGTGAAAAAAATAAAGCATAAGTATCCCATCTTGACCTTTAGATTTGGTTGGTGTTTGATTTTAGCTGGATCTAGCCATTTTTTGGATTTCTTAAGTTTACACTGTATGATGCCTTCAAAGAGACCTTGTATGTGTTAAATTTGATTTTATATCAGTTAGCATAGTTGTTGAGCACACACGCATTATATCAGTAATAACATGGTAAGATTTGATGATTGATTGGGATATTATTAATCTGTCTTAGTATGATGTACTAGCATGTTTATTGTGATTTATCTGAGGCTTGATGAATAGATTTTGTTCTGTTTGACTGCTGGACTCGTAGGCATGTAGATAACTGCATTTGCATGTGCATTGCACATTTAATTATTAAATTATGTTTTGTTGCTTGGGGAAAAATAATTGATTAAGTTTGGGGGTATTTGATGAGTAGATTTTATACCTATGAATCTGATATTATTAAACTTAATTATTGCTATCTTTAATTGTTTTTAGTATCTTTTTATGTGTTTTTGTGTTTATTTCTTGTAGGTTGGAGCTGGATGGACAAATTGGTCATTTGGGAGAAGAAAAAGGTCAAAAATCATTAAAATTAGAGCTGAGTGGCATTTTTGTAATTACATGGTCATGGTCAAGCGCCTAGGCACTTGGAAATGGCCTGGGTTAAGCACCTAGGCACTCATATGCGGCTAAAGAAGGATTTTTCTACTGCTAGTGGGTTATTGAAGCTTAGAAGGAATCTAAAGGAGGGCTGAGACTAATACAAATAGGAGAAGACTTTAGAAATGACGTATCACTCAATTTTTCAAGAGATTTGCAGAGAGGACAACAAAGAAAATCACGAAGGAGAATTGCAAAATTTCAAGATCAAAGAGAGTATCGGAGCCGAATTCGTGGTTTCTTCTTCTCTCTAGTTTTATCTTTTGTAATTATCTCGGGATGTTTGGATTATTAATCTAGATGATGTTTTTCTTTATTATTATTATGAACTAAATTTTCATTAAGATTACAACGGAACTTGGTATGTAGTTTAAATTGAACCTTTCCATTGAATGAAAGTTGGTTTTTATTGAATTGTTTATTATATCTTTTGTTTATTGATTAATTGTTTGGCCAACAATTACTGTGATAATCTATATAAAATTGGAAGATGGAGTATAGATTGAGATATGGATATAATAACACATGTTCATATAATCTGATTAGGGTTAATATGATTAGCATGTAGGATAGGAATATACCTATGTGTCTTTTGTATCCATTGAAAGAATTTGTGCATAAAACCCTAAGTAACTTGATTCACATAGGAATATAGTGAGTTGATTAAATAGGGTGTTCCCTTGTAACTCTGTGTCTTAAGAATCAGATTTAGGAGGATTTGTTCACGTGTCTTTGGAAGAAGTGCGTAAGCACTATAAAACATTCTTGGATAATGATTCATATTAATTAATTGATTTAAATGGGAAGCAAATTGGTTTAAATGAAATAGTAAGGGAAGTTGTAATCTTAACCTGTTAAATCTGCAGTTATTCTTGTGAAATTCTAATTTTAATTATTAGTTTAGTTAAGTTTAATTTTTAAATCGCAAACAATATTTCGTAGTTTAAAATATGATTAATTGCATTAGAATTAGTAATTGATAAATATTAGTCTATTTCCTCGTGGGAACGATATCCTTGCTTGCTGAATATTACAATTGAACGCGTATACTTGCATGTTAAAGTGCTATTAGGGGTGAAAAATGATCCAAGTAACTCGGTACCCGATTCGGATTCGACCCAAAAATATGATCCGGGTATCGGTTTTGATAGCATCCGAGTCGAATATGGGCCAAAGGCTCGTTTTTGGGTTATAATACTGATATCGAATCTGAGCAGAGTACTACTCACTCATTTTAGGGTTTGAACCATCCTCATTCATCTGATCCTTACTCGATCCTTGCTCGATGAACCTTACTCGTTTAAGGGTTTGGTACTGCTCGATCTCTGATAAAGAAGTGGAAAGGTTTAGTTCACGGTGAATTAATCTCTTGAGTCTTGAGTCGAGTCTTGATTCTTTAAACAATCTTCAGTTCAGACTTCAATCGACTCCGACCTCTCGACTCTCGAGACTTCTCAGTCTCACTTCACTGACTCTTCAATGGCCTCTTCGCCTCTTCGTTTAGTGATTCAATCTCAGAATCACTAAAGCCCTATTCCCAAAACACGATTGATGAAGCTGAAGCCATAAAGGTCGAAGTGAAAATGCGTGTAAGTCAGTTCTTATTTATATATTTATATATATATATATATTCTTCTTCTGATTACTTCTATAGTTTTGTTATACCAAAAATCCCCAATCAAAAAATTTAAACCCCAATTTTTAGCTTTCAAGATTCAATTCGATCTTATTCAATGGAACACTTTGATGCTTCAGGTATGTTCAGTATAGATTTGTAGTTTTTTGTTGATGGGTATGTGGTTTTGAAAGATTTTATCGATTTATGTAATGTTATGTTCATGTGCTTTGTTAACTATTTATACATCTGAATTATTGTTAACTATTTACTGATTATCTGATGTTCCTTTATATATATATATATATATATATATATATATATAGGATTCTTGCATCTGTAACATGATATATGAATACAGCAAAAAAAACATGATATATGAGCGACAAAGCAAGTATTTACTCATAATCTTTTCTCTCAATTCGTTCATATGATGTCTCTCAATTTCCTTTTCTCCATCGTAATTCTCATTATAATAGTTAGTGGGCCTATCTGGTTGTCTTCATGGCATACATATATATCATTTTTTGGTGCGATTTTTCAGTGTATACTTACAGAAATTTTCTTAATTTTTGCATGTTTGCCTCTAAAAACTCATCTTTATTAAAGATGGGAGCTGTCTTGACATGGCTCTGCTTAAATTATCTTCTGTTTTTCCTTATTAATCCTATGAAATAAACCAAGGAAGGTATCAAATTCTAATACAGTACAACACTACATCCTAAGGAATAGACAGCATTCACTTACGAGATTAATTTTATTGATTTAATGACCTATAATGGCATCAAAATAACTGCCCAAAGTGGAGTTTGTCATCCTTATTGAGCAACATATTGAATTTAGATTGTATTCTGAATGAAGCATTTGATGTTGGTTGCCTGTGGAATATGTTATTTAGATTGTTAATCATTTTCCCCTTAACTGTAATGGTATAGTAGACATGTCATTTCATCTGTTCATGCGGTCATGCCTTCCCTTTAATCAGCTTATATATGGGGTTTAGACTACCTTCCTTAATAATCTGGTTATCAAATAATTACTGGTGAAGAAAAAACTAAGAAACAAAGTGAAGAAAACAACTGGCAACCAACTACCATTTAAATTTAGTTGAGTTACCTTATGCCAACAACAGGAAGAGTATATGCATTCTCCTCTTCCCTTATACAACCCTAAAAACCTTGTATATATATATGGATGGGTCTGTTCTGCTGTCTAGAAGTGAGTCTTTAGTCTGATAGCAGGGTGCACTTTAGGCCTTTTAGCAGTCTGATAGCATGGTGAACTTCATGGCATACATATATATAGCATGACTGATTGACTGTTGTATTTTAATTTATTTGACATTGTATTTCAAAATGTATTTAGTTGAATGTAATACTCATTACGACAATTTTATTATGCATGCATATGTTATATCCTTTGTATCTAATTCTGATAATTTTTTTTATTTATTTGTTTAAGGTAACAATGAGATCATAAGTTTGATTGAAGACCCATCTGGACCATCTCAAGTGCCGAATACTCAAACTAAAAATCAACCTAAACTTATTGGTGATTCTCAGCCAGAAAATGTTACTGAGGTTGAAGTTGAAGCTAAGCATGGGAAAAAAAGAAAAAAAAAACCTCAAAACCATGGGATGAGTTTACTATTGTGACATTAAAAGATGGAACTAAGAAGGTTGAGTGCAAGCATTGCCATTCAAGGCTTGCTCTTCAAAATTCGGGTTCTACCACTCATTTAAATAGGCACATGAACTCTTGCTCTATTCGGCTGGCTTCAATTTCTGGCTTCGGAAAACCCAAGCAACAGGTATTATCTTATCCTACTTTAAAAGTTGAAGGTAAAACTGGTAACTTGAATTTCTTCAAGTATGATAAAGAAAAAGTAAGGGAGCTTTTTGCTAAGATGATATGTGTGCATGAATACCCTTTTCGTATGATTGAGCATGAATTTTTCATACTATTTTTGAAAACTTTGAATCCAAGATTTGATCCCATTTCTAGGGTGATAGTAAGGACTGATTACATGAAGCTTTATGCTTTAAAAAAGAAAAAAATTAAGGCTCTGTTTGATGGTATTAGTAGGATAAGTTTAACTTCTGATTTATGGACTTCTAATCAAACTATTGGTTATATGTGTCTCACTACTCATTTTTTGGATTCGGATTGGAACTTGCATAAAAGGGTTATCAATTTTTGTACCATGGCACCTCCACATACTGGTCTTATGATTTCTGATTCTATTTTGCATTGTATAACTGAGTGGGGAATTGAAAATAAAATATCGACCGTGACTCTTTATAATGCATCTACAAATGATTCTGCTGTAAGTCATCTTAAGGATAATTTTACATTGAAAGGTGGCCTTTATTTTAGTGGTAAAATATTTCATGTTAGATGTTGTGCCCACATTTTTAACTTGATGGTGCAAGATGGTTTGGGGATTATCCAAAATGTTATTCAAAACGTTCATGAGATTGTCAAGTACTTGAAAATGTCTCTATCTCGTCTTCATAAATTTGGTGAGATTGTGAAAAATTTGCAATTACCGTCTTCAAAAATATTGATCTTAGATGTCCCTACTAGGTGGAACTCCACATATGCCATGTTAGAGTCTGCTTTGCAATTCAAGGATGTGTTCCCATTGTACAAAGAGAGAGACCTTCATTATAACTCTTTGCCTAGTAAGGAAGATTGGGACAGGGCTAAGAGGGTTTTTAAATTTTTAGAAGTGTTTAATGAAGCAACAAATGTATTTTCTGGCTGTGAATATCCTACTTCCAATTTGTTTTTACCTGAGATTTGGAAAATCAAGGAGCTATTGAATGAAACTATTGTTGATGATTGTGAATATATGAAAGAAATGGCTTACAAGATGAAAGAGAAGTTTGATAAATATTGGGAACAATGCAACTTACTGATGGTTATTGCATCTATCTTAGATCCAAGATATAAGATGCAATTAGTTATATTTTGTTTCCCAAAGATGTATGTCAGTGAGTTTGAAGCCAAGAGGAACTTAACACTTGTTCAAAATGCTTTGCAAGAACTATTTGACGAATATGTGTCACTTTACAATGCAGAACAAGTTGTTAATAGTCAATGTGGAACTTCAATTGCTAAACCAATGGTTTCTGTTGGTGGATCTAAGAGTAAGACCAAGAGTAGAGCAGAGTTTGACAGTTGGGCTCAAAACATGGACATTGCATCCCCATGTTTGAAGTCTAATTTGGAAATTTACTTGGAAGAAGGGAGATTGGTTTGTAATGCTGATGATAATTTTGATGCTTTAAAATGGTGGAAGGCAAACACTTTAAAATTCAAGGTTTTGTCTAGGATGGCAAGAGATATATTGTCCATACCTGTGACTACTGTGGCCTCTGAATCAACATTTAGTGCTGGGGGAAGGGTTCTTGACCAGTTCAGGAGCTCTTTAAAGCCCGACACGGTTCAGGCTTTGATTTGCACAGGTGATTGGTTGCGAGCTGAGTATAAGATTAAGAAAAGCATGATTGTAAGAATTAATTTATTTAATTGTTTTTACATAAATAAACACATATGCAAATAATATCATGGATTAATATTAGTTGTTTGACAATGTAAGCTGATGAAGATTCAATGCAGGAGGTGAGCTTGGAGACCGAAGTGCTGATACAGTGAAGAAATTTATAATATATTGTTGATATTGTGATACATTGTTGTTTACATTTTAGTTTTTAAATTGAACTATTGAACTGTTTACTTTGTTTAGTGTTGAACTTGGACTGTTAGACTTTGGTTATTTTGTTTGGAACTTTGGATTTTCTTTTGAGCATTTTGGAATTTGGTTTATGAAATGGTGTCAAACTATTAGCTTTAGTGCTTGAGTTTGGAATTCGGAGTTTAAATATTTGACTTGCAGCCTTGAGTTGATAACGCACAACTAGTTTGGTGTAAAGTCTTAAAAAAGATAAGTTTCTTATCTTTTTTATTTTGACATTTTCTTTTATTTTTTTACTAGTTAGTTTTTTACTTGTTTCTTACCATCTTCAATATTTGCAGGATTTAAGCTTGGACTTTAGGCCTTGGATAATTGATTTGCAGTCATTACCAAGCAGTTGACATGCCTATTACTGCCTACTGGCTAGGGTTGTTGAAAGGTAACAATAAAGTCTCATTTTCCTCCATTTTCTTATGTGTTTCAGTAAAGAAATGAAAAGTTGTTTTACAAACTTCTAATTGATAATGTTGAGGAACTGCTACCAATAGTGTACACTGCTGACCACTTTCTTGCCGAAGTATAGACCATTTCCCCCCTATGTTTTAAGTTTTTAATGCAATATAACTTTGAAAACCTTTATTTATTTTATTCTTATAGGCTTTGAAGTGGTTGGGGTTTCATGAATTTAATCCAATGGGGTAAGAACCATTCTCTTTTGATAACTTATGTATCTCATTATTGTTTCTGGTATAAGAATCTTAACATTTTTACCACTATCATGTTCATGGCACTGTTAAGCTTGAGATGGTTATATTATATATGGAATGTTAATTTCAGACTTCTTGCCCAACTCTGTAGTTTAAAAATAAGCCTATTGAATTTCTCAAATTGCCAAACTGTCCATAATGTTTCAATTTAGTTAATAATTACGTTTCTTTGATTGAGCTGTTATATTATTTACAGAATTTTTGTGAAGGGCAGACAAGCATTGACAATGGTGAGGTTTGGTGCTGAAATAGTTTTCAGTTCCAAAGATAGCACAATCACAGACGAGGATATAGACAGGATCATTGCTAAAGGAGAAGAAGCAACAACTGAGCTTGATGCCAAGATGAAGAAATTTACAGAAGATGATATCAAATTTAAAATGGATGACAGTATATCAATTTTTTATTTTCACAACTTCAATAATGCTATATGTTGGGTCATGATATTTTATCTCATTGGGCCGGGTAGATTGGGCTTACTCCTTTAATTAATCTATTGGACCTTTATTATTGAACCATGAAAGTCCTTGAGCCCAGTTATCCTATTATTTCCATTTTGACTTATAAGACCGGCCTGGTCCGAAGGGTCGATCCTTTGACATTTTAATATCTATTATTTTGACTTGCAATGATGAAAAAAGCATGACGGTTGACTAGAGAACCTGCCATGCATTAATGTGGATGGGATTATAACCTACGGCCAGTAGAAAACAAGGACCAAAAGCAAGTGGATAAACTACATGCAATTTGGTAGAACCCATCGATCAAGGGGGTGTGTCGTAGTAGTAAGTGGGTGGCACCAGAATCCGCAAAAGGAGAGTATGGCTTAGCAAGGAAGTCTTCACAAAGAGGTATGTACACACATTTTTATCATTCATATTTACAGACACACAACGAATTATTATCATCATCTATCTCAATACACTAGGCATTACATCCTCCATTTTGTTAACCTTGTGAACACGTTTACTGACTCTCACGCCTGAGCTATCCCCCGACTTTAACAAACCGCCAAGCTTTTGGGTGTTTATCGTGTTTATCGTGGCAGATCGTATGCCTTATGTGATTGGGACGTGGCGTAAGATCTTGGCGCTAACATCAAGCGCTAGAAGGAGGGGCCGCCATCTAGTGTTATTTAAATTTTCAATCACAATTGTTTAACTTACTTCTAAGATGATGAGGAGTAGAGATGGTACACCGTAAAGGCAAAGCGATGGTCGCCGGCTCATCATCGCCAGATTTCAAAGAAGGGACCGTCTGGTCCCTTCTAAAAGTGCTCACGAAAGCACGGCCTCTAAACACAACTCAGAGAACTTCGTCCAAGATCCACGGTGGAGCCGCACGGAAGTTGGTTTTCAACGCCGATAAGGAGCGTGATCCCGATCGTAAGTGTGGAAGGCTCACCACCGTGACTCACCGCCAAGTGGTCAAGAGGATGAGTCGCCAAATCATGCGAGGATGGCGACGGGCAAGCGAGATAAGGCTTTGGAGGTTCATTAAAACAAAGGGAAGATATAGCCAAACAGATGCTTCGTGGTCGAAAGTTAAGGGACGCAAGCATCTAGCCATGTTCAACCGAGAGACGGAGTAGTATAAGGAGATACCTCGGCGGGAGGGTAAGGAGCCGGAACATTCTATGATGTGTTCAGGGATCGCTCATGCAGTAGAGGAGATCAAGAGCGTAACACCCTCGGCCTCAAGAAGGCAATCGATGGTCGCTGGTTCACCGTGATCGCGCGATGATGATTTAAGAAGCGTGTCAAGAGAAATCGTGCGTAAACCCAAGAAGAGAGAGTACCGCAAGACAACCATTCTCATCATGGGGATGAAATTATACGTCCTAGTAGATCAAGAAGTCCCACAAGGGCAGTGGGATCGGCAGGAAGAGGTCGATCCACTCAAAGGCCGAACGTCGCTCAGAAGAAGGAGATCTCATCGCAACCCGGCGGTGTTGATTTTCCGTAAAGGAGTTGAAAGAACTCAAAAAAAAATTGGGCCGAGGTCCAACAGTGAAAGACACTCCTGGAAAGAAGGCGTCCCCTTTTTCCTCCAATATTCTCAAGGAGAAGGCAGATATCACCAAAAAGTTGCCTCATATGGAGAGCTATGATGGGTCCGAAGATCCTTATGACCATAGTCAGGCGTTCGACCGGCTGATGGACTATTATGACTTCACTGATGCTGCCAAGTGTCACACTTTTGTCACGACGCTGAGCAAAGACGCAAGACAGTGGATGGGGACTTTGCCATCGGATTCGATTTCCTCTTGGACCGAGCTTTGTGATAAGTTTCATGCACGTTTTGGAAGCAACCGAAGAAGGGGAAAGCCTACAGGTTCTTTAGCACAGATCCGACAGTTCACCAGCGAATCTTTAGGCCAATATGTGAAGAGGTTTAGGGAAGCGGTTGGTCAGGTGTCCGATCTTAATGATCTCCAAGTCGTGGGTTTATTCCGTAATGGGCTAGATCTGTTTAAGTCGGAGAAGTTGGTGAAGAAGTTGATGTTTCACCATCCGGTGCTCGCGTAAGCCTTTCGACAAGGTATAAGGCTATATTATCGTAGAAGAGGCTATGAATAGTCCGAAAATCCTTCTTTGAGCCAATTAAAGGAGGTAGAGGTTCCCAAGGTCAAGTTGATCGTAGAAGAATGGGGGATACAATCAGGGTCAAGGTAGTTCAAAGAAGTATAATAACTCGTGGCGCAAGCAAGGCGCAAGCCATGCACCTGCTTCGCCTCCAAGGTTAATAAGGTCTACACCCAATCGAACACGAGAGAGGTCGGTAATTTTGGATCAAATCGAAAACCAAATTTTCTTTAAGCCACCTCGTGATAATTATAGACGACGACACATGGCAACCCTCAGAAATATTGTGGTTATCATCAAGTCACCGCCACGCCACTTAATGAAAAGGTTGCAATTTAAAGGATTTCGTGGAGAAGAAGATTAGAGGCGGCTTGGTCGATTCAAGATGTGGTCGAGAAGGACCGCCAGATCAGCAGACTATCATCACCGTACTATTCAGACGGCTCAAGCCCTACCCATCCAAAATGCTCCAGTACCACCGCCAAGGCAAGTCGTTGATGTAATAACCGGTGGGTCTGTAGGGAAGTTGGTAGGGAGGAAGAGAAGGGCTTATCTTGATTCTTGGCCATGTATCCGTGATAGATGCTACCTCAAGATCGATGTACCATTCCAGTGAACCGCCATATCATTTACGGATGCGTATTATCCTTCTGAGCCCATCGAGCCGCATGAAGGGGCTCTTGGTGATCACAAAGACAAGTAGGCTCAGGGATGGATGAAAGCGCATGATGATAGACAATGGGTCTTCGATGGACATTCTCAGATGCCCATGCTTATCGTAGAATGCATCTTAATGGGCACAAAATGGAGGTCGGACAGAGGCTCTCTATACTGCTTTAAGAATGACCCGCCAGAGAGTTGCAGGCACTATTGAACTCCCTGTTATCTTCGGCACAGCCTCTCAGCAGGTAGAGATAACGTGCAAATTCTATGTTGTGCATGTGGATTCGGCTTACAACGCCATACCGAAGACTCCACGCTGACAGCTCTCCAAGTTGTGACCTCCATCCCACATTTCAAAATCAAATTCCCCACTACGCATTGAGTAAGAGAGGTGGTGGGAGACTTAGACCGCCCGACGATGTTATCTAATGTCATTATTTCATCCTAATGGGGTCAATAAATGTAAAAGACGATGGCAATTGAGATCTAACCCTTCACTGAGAGCAGCTCGGAACCGTTGGTGATCCCTGCAGGGGGGGCGGAGGAGATTGAGTTGGTTATAGGAAAGCCGGACAAGACAGTGAGGATTGGTTCTGGCTTACTGTAACCTCTTCTTCGGACGAACCTTATGGAACTCTTACGCTGCTATGTGGATATTTTTGCATGGGAGCCACAAGACATGCCGGGAGTTAGCCGAAAGGTTGCTAAGCATAAATTGGAGATAGATCCTTCGAAAAAGCCGCCTTAACGAAAGAGGCGGATATTTGCTCCAGAGCGCGAGAAGATCATCGACGAAGAGGTTACGAAACCGCTAGTCACCGACTTCATCTACGAAATTGATTACCCGTAATGGATAGCAAATGTGGTGTCAAAAGTATGTATGGAAAATGGCGGGTTTGCATCGACTACACCGATCTCAATAAAGCTTGTCCGAAGGACTTTTATCCTCTCGCCCCATATCGATCAAATTTCATCGATGCCACTTCGGGTATGATTACTACTAAGCTTTATGGATGTTTTTTCAGGTTATCATCAAATATCCATGTGCAAAGAGGACATTCCAAAGACAGTGTTCATTACACACCGTTTGGTGTACGCCTATAAAAAGATGACTTTTGGCCTTATAAATGCTGGAGCTACCTACCAAAGAATGATGAACTTCATTTTCGACAGGCAACTGGGGAGGAACATGGAGGTTTATGTAGATGACATGATCGTGAAGAGTATGCAGATTCAGAAGCATTTGGACGACCTGGAGGAATGTTTTCAGATCGTCTGCTATCGCTAATTGAGACTTAATCCGCCCAAATGTACTTTCTACCTTGGTGCGAGAAAGTTTTTGGGTTATCCGTCACCGTAGGGGCATCGAGGCCAATCCGGAGAAGATCCAGCCATTCTTGATATGAAGACTCTCGGTCATTCAAAGACGCCCAACATCCGATCGGTAGGATTGTGGCTTTGAGGAGGTTCGTCGCGCCAAGTCTCATGGAGAGATGCCTTCCTTTCTTTGACACATCAAGGGGTCAAGAATGCGAAGACGCTCCAAAGGACTTCAGAGTGTGAAGACGCCTTCCAAGGCATAAAGACATATCTGCCTTCCGCTTCCTTTATTAATAAAGCCCCGCCCAAAGAGAGAGACTTTATATTTATACCTTGCAAATGAGTTCATTACGCGTAGGAGCAAGATTGGTTCGGGAGATCGCTGGGAAGCAAAGATCCGGCCTATTATGTCGCCCACGCCCCACGAGATGTCAAACCAGTATCCAAATATTGAGAAATTTGCCTTTGCTTTAATAATTGCTAGTAGAAAGCTTCGATAATATTTTCAAGGTCGACTCTCGGTCGCCTATACGGATCGACCATCAAGAAGGTGATGGGCAAGCCGTAGGTTTCAGTGTAGACTAAGCAAATGGACTATGGAGTCATCCCCAATTTTTTATCGAGTACCATCCCCGAATGCCATCAAAGGTCAAGCTCGCCGATTTTATGGTGGAATGTTCATTCACCGGCAGATGCCGAGTTTCCTGAAGTCAATCGTCTGACGGGCAATTGCCGCTTCTTCAAATAGGATCGTAGGCTTGGACGTCAGATGCAGATGGATCCTCTACGATGATCATTAGTGGAGCAGAATTATTTTAATAAGTCCGGAGGGATTCAAGGTTCAAAGAAGCCATCGTGTTCGGGTTTAAAGCAACGAACAACGGTTTCGAGTAATGGTTGGATTAGCAGTGTCCGATTGGCAAAGAGTCTCAAGTCCAACAATTTGATTATCTATAGTGATTCTCAATTGGTCGTTAAACAATTGTTTGAGATTATGAAGATCGTGGGACCTTGATAATCAAATACCGGCGTAATTAAGAGACCGACTTCAATATTTCGCTTCGTATGAGTTTCAGAGCATAGAGCGAAATGACAATTCTATTATCGATGCATTGTCGGTTCGCCACTACAGATGCGTATGTTTTCCACGGATCGGTATATATTTGGAAGTTTTGGCGAAGCAGCCAAGTGTTCAAAGACGAAGCGTTGATGTGTATCGAAATGATCTAGCCGCTTGGATGACCCCTCACATCGAAAGTATTTGGCGGATGGCATCCTTCCTTCTGATCGATGTTCGTCAAAAGAAGATTAAGTACAAGAGTGCCAATTTTAGTCTTATTGATGGGGATCTCTATCGATTGGCATTTTCCTCACCATTGTTGAAATGTTTGGTTCCGTCCCGAGGTAGAGTATGCTCTTCTGAGGTTCACAAGGGTATTTATGGATCATCATATGGCTGCCAAGTCTTTGGCTCATAAAGTACTTCGACAAGGATACTATTGGCCTACAATTTTCAAAGAAGCTATAGAATATGTCAAGAAATGTGAAAAATGCCAGCTTAATAGTCCGATCCCACATCAGCCACCGGAAGAGCTATATTCGATTTTATTTCCTATACCCTTCGCTGTCTGGGGGTGGATATATTGGGACCGTTGCCTAAAGCTAAAGGTCAGGTCAGCTTTGTCATAGTTGCTATCGATTACATGACTAAGTGGGAAGAGGCGAAACCACTTCGGTCAATAACGGAACAAGAATGCCTAAAGTTCATAAAAGAGTCTATAGTGTTTCGCTTCGGGATCCCTAAGGTGTTGATATCGGACAACCTGACGCCAGCTCAGGGTTCAAAATTTGAAGGATTTTTAAATGATCCGGGATTCAACACAAGAAAACTTCGTGGCTCATCCACAAAACGAATGGGCAAGTCGAGGTGACCAACAGGACGCTGTTGAACGGAATCAAGCGCAGACTAGATGAAGCTAAAGGGAGATGGCCAGAAGAATTGCTGAGCGTGCTGTGGGCATACCGAACTACACCGAGGACTACCACAGGGGATTCACCCTTTCGATTGGCCTATGGTACTGATGCCTTAGTCCCAGTCGAAATCGGATCTCCAAGTCTTCGGGTAAGTCAATTCAAAGAAATCTACAACGACGAAGGACTGAAAGCTAACTTGGACCTGCTAGAAGAAGTCAGAGAGGAAGCTTTGCTCAAATTGGCTGCTTATCAACGAAGGGTGGCCAAACATTACAACAAAGGGGTCAAACTTCGTAGATTCGAAGTAGGAGACTTCGTCCTTAGAGAAGCCGAAGCCTCTACGCCTCAAAACACAGGAAAGCTAATGCCGAACTGGGAAGGGCCATATGAAGTGATCGAAGTACCGGGCCGTGTACTTATCGGTTAAAAAAGGCACTAGATGGTTCCAGATCAAGAATACTTGGCATGTCAAGCAGCTTCTAAATATTTTCAATAAAGATTAAGTCAGTTTATCGGAAGTCTGTACACGATTGTTCGTTATCAATAAAAAGTCACTTTTTCATAATTTATCCTGGTCCTATTTGTCCTAAGGTCACTATGGTGTAAGGAGGTATGGTAGGACTCGCTGGCCATTCGATGGTAGCCCAAGGTCCTTATGATCCTATATTGATCTTATCAGGGTGGTAAGTCAATGGTCACTATTGATCCTGGTCCTATTTGTCCTAAGGTCACTATGGTGTAAGGAGGTATGGTAGGACTCGCTGGCCATTCGATGGTAGCCTAAGGTCCTTATGATCCTATATTGATCTTATCAGGGTGGTAAGTCAATGGTCACTATTGATCCTGGTCCTATTTGTCCTAAGGTCACTATGGTGTAAAGAGGTATAGTAGGACTCGCTGGCCATTCGATGGTAGCCTAAGGTCCTTATGATCCTATATTGATCTTATCAGGGTGGTAAGTCAATGGTCACTATTGATCCTGGTCCTATTTGTCCTAAGGTCACAATGGTGTAAGGAGGTATGGTAGGACTCGCTGGCCATTCGATGACAGCCCATAAAGGTCCTTATGATCCTATATTGATTTTACTAGGGTGGTAAATCAATGGTCACTATTGATCCTTGTATCTTGGCCCTTATATATTTGTTCTACCCCGAGAGGTAAGCAAGATTTCGATGGTGCAAGGAGGATCGACTAAGTTCACCTCACACATGACTGATCTCACACTTCGGTATCGATGAGCATATATTACTTTATTTTGTTTAAATATTGAGTTCGGGCCATTTAATTCAGCTTAAGTTGAATCTCGTCCAAAAAAAATTCACTTTACTATATTTCATAAATTAATCATATATGTGCCATATCCGATTCACTAGTCGGGATTAGTTTATTAATATGAATTATTGACAAGAAATTAATCAAAACGTAGTCATGATCAAGATGCTTAAAAAGATTCATTCATTCATGTTAATAATAAACCAATCCCATAATTACGTAAACTTTAAAGTAGTTAAATTTTTACATAAAATAAAAACAGAAGAACATTCAGCCCCACCTTCATCATCGGAGTTGAGCAATGCCAGTCCAACTAAGCGTACCGATAGCTTCTCTTTTCCTCGCTCAAAGAATCTTCGCATTCCCTCAGAGTATACCTTCAAGATTTCGGCATTAAGTTCGTCCAATTCCTCAGAGTCTGCTCGAATTTTCTCCGGATCTCTTCAATCGAGAGGGCCCCATCCTTCAAGATCCTTTATTTTGTGGCGAAGTTTGTGACGCTTAGCCTTATGCCTTCGTTTCTTCGTCTTGAGCCTTCGTCTCACCTCACCAAGTTGTATAACTAAGCTTCGGTTATCAAGAAAACTCCTCATTTTTTGCCTTCAGAGTAAGTTTTCTTCACCAAACCAAAGATTCATATCGACAAAAGCTTGTTGGCTAGCTTCGACGCAGCCCAACCCATCCTCGTGGCTTTAACTCGTCAGTCGATGTCTACAAATCCATCCTAGCCCGATCTAATTCTCGCTTTGAAGACCGTTGATGGTATGAAAAGCATCTTCACGACCGCTCTCTCTCGATCCAAGGTTGATTTCAAAGATTTTATCTCTTGTCTCATGAAATCTTCCTCGGCCTCTCCATTTATGTGTCTCGGACGCAATCGTCCGAAGACAGCATTAGCTTGCATATTTTCAAAATATTCAAGTCAACGTCCAAATATTCAAAGGAGAACAGAGATATAGAAGAAGAAGAAATTTTTATGTACCTTAGCCAAATAGCTCATCCCTCATCGAAAGATTTTGTTCGTCAGTGATCACCAAACCGGGTCGCCGTTGTTCCAACGAAAGCTCCAAAGAGGTCGAAGGGGAAATTGGCATTGAACTTGGGCCACAAGGTCGGAGATCCCACAGCCTCGGCATGGTAACCCTGACCTGAGGGACCGGGTCGTTCGGGGGAAAGTCTTGGCCTTTCGGGAGAAAAAGTCGGTTGTTCAGGAGGGGTAGGGTCCGCGTGTATGTTTTCAATTGTAGGAGATTTATTTGGGGTGGGTCCTTGAGGTGTTGAGGCAGAGGCAGAACTCGGATGGCTATCAGGAGTTCGCTTTCTCTTCCTGGATAGCGTTGGAATCCCTTCGTCCTGGTCACCGTCTTCGTCAATCTGTATTTCTACAGGGGGCACGAAGGGTGGGATGACCGAAGACTGAGGCACCCTGAGTTCTTCGGCAATTAGAGGGGTTATTTTTGTTTTTAATTTTTTGGTCCGAATGACACTTCTTCGATCAGGATGATCGAGTAAGCCTCCTCGTCGAGGATTAGCTATGGGGGTTGGCTCTGTTTCTGGTGTGGATTCGGGAGGGCTAACAAGAGGGGTTGACCTGGGTTTTCTGGTGGCTCTCCTCTTCTGACGAGGATGAAGAGCCTCTTCTGGTACAATAACCTCTTCAGCCTCTGCTTCTTCTGTTCTAAATTCATCCGTATGAATTTCTGGGGTCGGTTCAGCTTCGGGAGTGGCTTCTGTTGGTATATTCTCAACAGCTTCCGAAGATGCTTTTCATACCATCAACGGTCTTCAAACAGAATTAGATCAGGCTAGGATGGATTTGAAGACATCTGACGACGAGTTAAGGGCCACGAGGGATGGGTTGGTCGCGTCAAAACCACCCAACAAGCTTTGACTGATATGAATGCTGGTTTGGTTGAAGAAAACTTACTCCTGAAGGCAAAAAATGAGGAGTTTTCTTCAGCCAACTGAAGCTTGGTTATACAGCTTGGTGAGGCTGAGATGAAGGCTCAAGACGAAGCACGAAGGCATAAGGCTAAACGTCACAAACTTCACCACAAAATAAAGGATCTTGAAGGATGGGGCCCTCTCGATCAAGAGATCCGGAGCAAATTCAGCGGACTCACAGAATTCAGACGAACTTAATGCCGAAATCTTGAAGGTATACTTTCGGAGGTACGAAGATTGCTTAGAGCGAGGAAAAAAGAAGCTATCTATCGCTTTTTCGGTTGGACCGGATTGCTTTCAACTCCGATGATGAAGGTGGGGCTGAATGTTAGATCTGTTTTTATTTTATGTAAAAATTTAACTACTTTAAAGTTTCTGTAATTATGGGATTGGTTTATTATTAACATGAATGAATGAATCTTTAACTGTCTTGATCATGACTTCTGTTTCGATTAATTTCTTGTCAATAATTCAGTATTAATAAACTAATCCCGACTAGTGAATCAGATATGGCACATAACAGTTAATTTATGAAATATAGTAAAGTGAATTTTTCGGACAGGATTCAACTTAACTGAATTAAATGAACTGAACTCAACAATTAAACAAAATAAAGTAATATATACTCATCGATACTGAAGTGTGAGATCAGTCATGTGTGAGGTGAACTTAGTCGATCCTCCTTGCACCATCGAAATCTTGCTTACCTCTCGGGGTAGAACAAATATATAAGGGCCAAGATACAAGGATCAATAGTGACCATTGATTTACCACCCTAGTAAAATCAATATAGGATCATAAGGACCTTTATGGGCTGTCATCGAATGGCCAGCGAGTCCTACCATACCTCCTTACACCATTGTAACCTTAGGACAAATAGGACCAGGATCAATAGTGACCATTGACTTACCACCCTGATAAGATCAATATAGGATCATAAGGACCTTGGGCTACCATCGAATGGCCAGCGAGTCCTACCATACCTCCTTACACCATAGTGACCTTAGGACAAATAGGACCAGGATCAATTATGAAAAAGTGACTTTTTATTGATAACGAACAATCGTGTACAGACTTCCGGTAAACTGACTTAATCTTTATTGAAAATATTTCCGAAGCCTGCCAGCATGCCAAGTATTCTTGATCTCGGAACCATCTAGTGCCTTTAACCGATAAGTACCTGGCTTTGGTACTTCGATCACTTCATATGGCCCTTCCCAGTTCGGCATTAGCTTTCCTGTGTTTTGAGGCGTAGAGGCTTCGGCTATTCGGTCATGTCTGTGACAGATGTCCTCTTTGCACATGGATATTTGATGAGAACCTGAAAAAGCATCCATAAAGCTTAGTAATGCATACCCCGAAGTGGCATCGATGAGTCGATCGATATGGGGAGAGGATAAAGTCCTTCTGGACAAGCTTTATTGAGATCGGTAGTCGATGCAAACCCGCCATTTTCCATTCTCGCTTCGCACTAACACCACATTTGCTATCCATTCGGGTAATCAATTTCAGAGATGAAGTCAACAACTAGCGCTTTAAGAACCTCTTCGTCGATGATCTTCTCCGCTCGAGCAAATATCCGCCTTTCCGATTTAACCGGCTTTTTTCAAGGATCTATCTCCAATTTATGCTTAGAACCTTTCTGGCTAACTCCCTAGATGTCTTGTGGCTCCCATGCAAAAATATCCACATAGCAGTCAGTAAGAGTTCCATAAGGTTCGTCCAAGAGGTTCTCGCAGACCGTAACCAATCCTCACCGCCTTGTCTCGGCTTTCTATAACCAACTCAATCTCCTCCGTCCCCCCTGCAGGATCACCAACGGCTCGAAATGCTCTCGGTGAAGGGTTCGATCTCAATTGCCATCGCCTTTTTCTGCTCAATCGACCCCCATTCTGGATGAAATAACAAAGATTCCGATAACATCGCTTGCCAGTCTAAGTCTCCCACCACCTCTCCTACCCATGCTACCGGGGAATTTGATTTTGAAATGTGGGATGGAGGTCACAACTGAGAGTCACAACGAGTCTTCCCAAAGATGGCGTTGTGGTCGAATCCACATGCACAACATAGAATTTGCACGTTATCTCTACTCACCGAGGGGTCAGCCAAGATAACAGGGAGTTCAATAGTGCTCGCAACTCTAACTCGGGTCGTTCATTAAACCGTGATAGAGGAGCCTCCGTCCACCCTCCATTTTGTGCCCATCAAGATGCATCCTCCGATAAGCATGGGCATGCGAATGTCCACCGAAGACCCATTGTCTATCATCATGCGCTTCACATCCACCGAGCCTACTTGTGTTGTGATTACCAAGGCCCCTTCATGCGGCTCGATGGGCTCTGAAGGATAATCTGCATCCGTAAATGATATGACGGTTCCTGGGAATGGTCTGTCAATCTTCAGGGTAGCATCTGTCACAGACATGACCGAATAGCCGAAGCCTCTACGCCTCAAAACACAGGAAAGCTAATGCCGAACTGGGAAGGGCCATATGAAGTGATCGAAGTACCAAAGCCAGGTACTTATCGGTTAAAGGCACTAGATGGTTCCGAGATCAAGAATACTTGGCATACTGGCAGGCTTCGGAAATATTTTCAATAAAGATTAAGTCAGTTTACCGGAAGTCTGTACACGATTGTTCGTTATCAATAAAAAGTCACTTTTTCATAATTTATCCTGGTCCTATTTGTCCTAAGGTCACTATGGTGTAAGGAGGTATGGTAGGACTCGCTGGCCATTCGATGGTAGCCCAAGGTCCTTATGATCCTATATTGATCTTATCAGGGTGGTAAGTCAATGGTCACTATTGATCCTGGTCCTATTTGTCCTAAGGTCACTATGGTGTAAGGAGGTATGGTAGGACTCGCTGGCCATTCGATGGTAGCCCAAGGTCCTTATGATCCTATATTGATCTTATCAGGGTGGTAAGTCAATGGTCACTATTGATCCTAGTCCTATTTGTCCTAAGGTCACTATGGTGTAAGGAGGTATAGTAGGACTCGCTAGCCATTCGATGGTAGCCTAAGGTCCTTATGATCCTATATTGATCTTATCAGGGTGGTAAGTCAATGGTCACTATTGATCCTGGTCCTATTTGTCCTAAGGTCACAATGGTGTAAGGAGGTATGGTAGGACTCACCGCCATTCGATGACAAATTTCATAAAGGTCCTTATGATCCTATATTGATTTTACTAGGTGGTAAATCAATGGTCACTATCGATCCTCAGATCTTGCCCTTATATATTTGTTCTACCCCGAGAGGTAAGCAAGATTTCGATGGTGCAAAAGGAGGATCGACTAAGTTCACCTCACATACGATCGATCTCACACTTCTGTGATCGATGAGCATATATTACTTTATTTTGTTTAAATGTTGAGTTCAGTTCATTTAATTCAGTTAAGTTGAATCCTGTCCGAAAAATTCACTTTACTATATTTCATAAATTAACTGTTATGTGCCATATCTGATTCACTAGTCGGGATTAGTTTATTAATACCTGAATTATTGACAAGAAATTAATCAAATGTAAGTCATGATCAAGACAGCTTAAAGATTCATTCATTCATGTTAATAATAAACCAATCCCATAATTACAGAAACTTTAAAGTAGTTAAATTTTTTACATAAAATAAAAACAGGACGAACATTCAGGCCCCACCTTCATCATCGGAGTTGAGCAATGCCGGGTCCAACTAAGCAGCCGATAGCTTCTCTTTTCCTTGCTCTCGGCAATCTTCGTACCCCTCCGAGTATACCTTCAAGATTTCGGCATTAAGTTCGTCCGAATTCCTGTAGTCTGCCTGAATTTGCTCCCGGATCTCTTCAGTCAAGAGAGGGCCCCGTCCTTCAAGATCCTTTATTTTGTGGCGAAGTTTGTGACGTTTAGCCTTATGCCTTCGTTCTTCGTCTTGAGCCTTCGTCTCAGCCTCACCAAGTTGTATAACCAAGCTTCAGTTGGCTGAAGAAAACTCCTCATTTTTTGCCTTCAGGAGTAAGTTTTCTTCGACCAAACCAGCATTCATATCAGTCAAAGCTTGTTGGCTAGCTTCGGACGCAGCCAACCCATCCCTCGTGGCCCTTAACTCGTCGTCAGATGTCTACAAATCCATCCTAGCCTGATCTAATTCTGTTTGAAGACCGTTGATGGTATGAAAAGCATCTTCATGACCGGCTATCTCTCGATCCAAGGTTGATTTCAGCATGTTTATCTCTTGTCTCATGAAATCTTCCTCGGCCTCTCCATTTATGTGTCTCGGACGCAATCGTCCGAAGACAGCATTAGCATGCATATTTTCAAAATATTCAAGTCAACGTCCAAATATTCAAAGGAGAACAGAGATATAGAAGAAGAAGAAATTTTTATTTACCTTAGCCAAATAGCTCATCCCCTTATCGAAAGCGATTTAAAATTCGTGTGATCACCGAACCGATTGGTCGCCGTTGTTCAACGAAAAGCTCAAAGAGGTCGAAGGGGAAATTGGCATTGAACCTGGGCCACAAAGTCGGAGATCCCACAGCCTCGGCATGGTAACCCTGACCTGAGGGACCGGGTCGTTCGGGGGAAAGTCTTGGCCTTTCGGGAGAAAAAGTCGGTTGTTCAGGAGGGGTAGGGTCCGCGTGTATGTTTTCAATTGTAGGAGATTTATTTGGGGTGGGTCCTTGAGGTGTTGAGGCAGAGGCAAAACTCGAATGGCTATCAGGAGTTCGCTTTCTCTTCCTGGATAGCGTTGGAATCCCTTCGTCCTGGTCACCATCTTCGTCAATCTGTATTTCTACAGTGGGCACGAAGGGTGGGATAATCAAGACCGAGGCACCCTTAGTTCTTCTAAGCTAGAGGGGTTATTTTTGTTTTAATTTTTGGTTCAAGGACACTTCTTCGATCAGATGATCGAGTAAGCCTCCTCGCCGAGGATTAGCTATGGGGTTGGCTCTGCTTTACGGTGTGGATTCGGAGGGCTAACAAGAGGGGTTGACTGGGTTTTCGGGTGGCTCTCCTTCCGACGACGAGGATGAAGACCTCTTCGCACAAGAACCTCTTTAGCCTCTTCTTCTTCCATTTCTAAATTCATCCAGATTAATTTACGGGGTCGGTTCGACTTGAGAGTGGCTTCGCATTGGTATATTCTCAACAGCTTCCGAAGATTTCCCGGACAAAAAATCTTCGAACTCCTTTATTTCTAAGGAGCTCGGTCTGATCAGAGATACTGCATAAAACAAGCAATCCTATGTTAAATTACACATCATAAAATATTTTCAAAAACATTTTTATATATACGAAATAAACCAATACTTACATTTATGGTCATATAACCATGCTTGCTTCGAGAGGAGTCCATATTTCCACTCCTCCTTGGGGAAATTGTCGAAAAGTTCCATCATTTCCACTTCCCGTTCTTCAGAAATGTCTCCGAAGTCAGCAGAGATCTTTTCGTCACCGCCTAGCTTCAGAGAGAAGAAATCTCGGGACCTTTGACGTAGAACCACTTCTCATGCCATCCCCTATTGCTCAAGGAGTGTTCACTCAAAGAACGCCTCTCGAACTTTTCTCCAGACTTCGGAGAATGTTTGCTAAGGGCCTTGAACCCCTTCTCCCTGGATTGTACTATTTTGTAGACAGTGAAGAAGAAGTCAAGGGAGGGCTCGACGCCCAACTCATGGCAGAAGGCCACAAAGGCCAGAATGTGAATATAGGAGTTTGGTACCAACTGGGAGAACCCCACACCCAGGAACCCCAGTAGGGTCACTATAAAAATGTGCAGGGGAAAACGAACCCCTTCTCCAAGAGGTCACGGGGACGGTAGTTCAACCTTCCTACCGTTGGTACATCTTTTCACCCGATCCGGGTACCGATCAAGTGGGTATTCTAATATGGAACCGAGATCAACCCTCTTTAGTTCAAATTCGATCCACGATAGAAGGAGTGTTGGCATGCGAGAAGCGATCCGTACTCCTGTAGTATTCAGAGGGGGTTTTTGGAGTTTTTGGTTTGGGGTTTACACTTGTGGTTCCTTCACGAGGGTTGGGGTTTGGTGGAACCACTGTGATCGGTGTTACCAGTATTGGGGAACTTTGTTCAGAGTTGTGGGAAGCCATTTGTGACGATTTGCAGAGAAAGATCAAAAAGTTTGGAAGGCGCTCGAATTTCAAATGAACAGGTAAAACTGTCAAATTTGATAAAGTTATCCTTTTATACTGACGGTTACACGGTGTTCAAGGCTGGTACATTAAATGTTAGTAATAATTTGGAATTTGAATGGGAAGCGTCCGGTCTCGGGTCCAGATATTTAATAGATAGGGCCTTTCTGATTTGGGCCTTTAATCTCCTTTCATCTCATTTTGTGAGCAATAACCGTACATTTCAATTACTTTCTTTATTATGGATTTTCAATAAAATATCATGGACTATTTATAGTTTTCTATTAAACATTCTGCTCAACAAAAAAACTAGGGGGCAATGTTGGGTCATGATATTTTATCTCATCGCCGTAGAGATTGGAACTTACTCCTTTAATTAATCTATTGGACCTTTATTATTGAACCACGAAAGTCCTCGTGGCCCGCTTATCTTATTATTTCCATTTTGACTTATAAGACCGGCCTTTAGGTCAGGTGGGTCGATCCTTTGGACATTTTAATATCTATTATTTTGACTTTGCAATGATGAAAAAACATGACGGTTGACTAGAGAACTCATCATGCATTAATGTGGATGGGATTATAACCTACGTGGCGGTAGAAACAATGACCAAAAGCGTTGGATAAACTACGTGCGATTTGGTAGAACCCATCGATCGAGGGTGTGTGGTAGTAGTGGGTGGCGCGGTAATCCGCGCGAGAGTATAGGCTTAGCGAGGAATGCACAAAGAGTGAGTAGTGCACACACATTTTATCATTCATATTTACGTATTACACAACGAATTATTATCATCATCTATCTCAATACACTGGTGATTACATCCTCCATTTTTTGTTAACCTCATGAACACGCGTTCTCGACTCTCACGCCTCGAAATTTATCCCCGAACGGTAATCAAACCGGTGTTTATCGTGTTTCTTGTCATCGCGGGATCGGCGTCTTATGTGATTGGGACGTGGCAGAAGATCTTGGCGTTAACACTATATATGGTGATCTTTTCAGAATGGGATAATGCTAAATTTAATTGTCTGGCATTGTGCAGCTGCTGATTTGTATGATTTTGGTGATGAAAAGGTGATTGTGCAGCTGCTGATTAGTGGTGAAGACGCTGATTTTTAGTATATGTAATATCCAACTATATCTGACTCATTCAGCTAAGTACATTTGTCATTCGAGATGCGGAGGAGTACAAGAATTTCTGTGATCGCCCAAAGGACCAGAGACCACAAACAGAAGAAGTCATTGGGGTAAGCCATTAAGTTCATACTGTTCATTATACTCGTAAGTTTAGCCTTCAAGTTGGTTCATCAACGTGTTTAACACTTACCAAAAGTATTTGTTGTTATGCTTTGCAGATTTTGCATGTTGGGAACCTAAATAAAAATGCTTAGAAGGCACTCATAGCTGCAGAATACTGTGGTGTAAAAGTTGAACTGGTAAAGGATTTTCATATGGGTGTATCAAATAAAACACCTGAGTTTCTGAAAATGAACCCAATGGGAAAGGTGCATGCTATTTGGATTAAAAAAACTTATGCTAGGTATCTGGTTTGCAACTTGTTTCTGTACTAAACAATTCCTTTGTTCTTGTAGGTTCCAGTGCTTGAAACACATGATGGTGCCATTTTTGAGAGTAATGCAATAGCACGTTACGGTGAGACCAAGTCCTCTTGTAGGTATTCGAAATTTTGATCAAATGTTCTAACTGTACTCTTTTATTGCTTTCTGCAGTTGCTCGCTCGAAGCCTGATAATTCCCTTTTTGGCTCTTCGGCAATTGATTATGTAGGCCATTTCGTTTTACTTTTTCTTTCTCTGCAGCTTTCTGTTTCAACTTGTTACAATTAATATTATAATAAAACTAACAAAATTTCTTGTGAACTTGATGATGTGGTCATTTATCTGTTATTTGGCAGGCCAACATTGAGCAATGGATTGATTTTGCATCGTTGGAGATTGATGCCAATATATCTGTAGATGGAGAGTATATCTTTCCATGTGGACATGCATTTCATGCCCAATGCCTGATTCCCCACGTTATGAGGTGTAGAGACCAAACTCAAAGAAAGATATATAGAAGTTTTTAAAGAAAGATACAAAGAGTTAAAAGATGAGTTGTGATATCCTGTTCTGTGAGCGTTTGTAATTATGTTTAGAAACAAATGTAAATTTTGTCATCGTTTGAACACATGTATTTTTATATATAAACGAAATTGAAGTTTTTTGTAAGT
Organism: Panax quinquefolius; assembly: GCA_020205615.1. Taxonomy (NCBI): domain Eukaryota; kingdom Viridiplantae; phylum Streptophyta; class Magnoliopsida; order Apiales; family Araliaceae; genus Panax; species Panax quinquefolius. The sequence goes on from CM035170.1 coordinate 55,723,323, forward strand.
TTTTATTTTATGTCTCATTTTGGTGTGATCCATCTGAGACTCGAGCTCGAATAGAAGGCTCGCGAATTACTCGTTGTGAAAACGAGTCGAGTAACTTCGAGCCGAGTAGTATCGATTAATTTATCGAGTCGAACTTGAGCAGCCTTGAAAATTATCAGTTCGAATTCGAGTCAAACCTGAACACAAATTTTTTGATCCGAGTTGAGCTTGAGCATTATGGTGTTCGGATCGACTCGGGATCATTTTCACCCCTAAGTGCTATTAAAAATTAGGCAACACGAGTCTATAGGCCATATTTCCTATTCGGTCAAGAATCTCAAATGGACCAACAAATCTTGGATTAAGCTTTCCTCTATTCCCAAATCTTGTAACCCCATTCCATTTCCTCTCTTCCCAAATCTTATAACTCCCTTCCATGGAGCAATACGTAATAATACATAATCCCCAATATTAAATTCCACATCCTTTCGATGAAGATCCGCATAACTCTTTTATCGATCTTATGCCGTTTGTATACGTTGTTGAATTGTTTGGATCTTTTCTGTAGTTATGCGTACCAATTTTGGTCCCAACAATGTTGCTTCTCCCACCTCATCCCAGCATATGGAGAGCGACACTTTTATCCATACAATGCTTCAAATGGAGCCACATCTATACTTGCTTGATAACTGTTGTTGTAGGAGAATTCCACCAATGGTAGGTACTTATCCCAACTCCCTTTGAAATCTAGGACACATAGTCTTAATAGATCTTCAAGAGTTTGAATAGTCCTCTCTCGATTGCTTCGTCCGCTTTGAGGATGGTATCTTTGAATCGAATCAGAAATCCGCGCCCATAGCTTTCTGCAAGCTAACCCAAAATCGTGAAGTGAATCTTGGGTCACGATCCGAAACTATGGATACTGGCATGCCATGCAATCTCACAATCCCATTCACATACATATTAGCAAGACGTTCAAGGGAATAAGTCTCCCATATAGGCAAGAAATGGGCAGACTTTGTTAATCTATCAACAATGACCCAAATCGCATCTATGCCTTGAGAAACCTTGGGAAGACCCATAACGAAATCCATGGTAATGTGTTCCCACTTCTATTTCGGAATCTCAAGTGGTTGCATTGGACACTTTGGCACTTGATGTTCCGCTTTTACACGTTGACAAGTTAAACACCTCGAGATAAACTTCGCGATCTCTCTTTTCATATTGCTCCACCAAAATGTATGTCGAAGAATATGATACATTTTGGTACTCCCAAGATGGATTACAAATGGTGTGTTGTGTGCTTCCATCATGATTCTATGCTTCAAGTCAGAATCGTTAGGAACACAAAGTCTGGAGTTGACTCGAAGTATTCTTTCTTTATCAATTCTTACTTCTGGAATAACACCTTCTTGCACTTTCTTCATACGCATCAACTCCAGGTCCGTAGCTTAAGTAGCTTTAACTTTATCGATTAAAGTCGGTTCTACTCGTATGTTTGATATCATCACGTGGGTACTTGGAGCCTTTACCTCTATCTCCATCCTTTACAAGTCATACAAAATGGACCTTTGTGTTAACGACATTGCACTCGTACCCGTATATGATCTTTTACTCAATGTGTTAGCTACCACGTTTGCTTATCCAGGATGATATTGGATGGTATGGTCGTAATCTTTCAACAACTCGAGCCAACGTCATTGCCGCATATTGAGTTCCTTTTGGGTGATGAAATATTTGAGGCTTTTATGATCTGTATAGATCTCCACTTTCTCCCCATACAGGTAGTGTCTCCAAATCTTCAACGCAAAAACAACTGCTGCCAACTCCAAATCATGAGTAGGATAATTCCTCTCATATTCTTTGAGTTGTCGTGAGGCATAGGCTATGACTTTCGAGAAAATCCTTACACGAATCTCCGATAAGTAACTACCAAGCCCGAAGCTACGTACTTGATTCCTGGCCACCGACTTTGGTTGCTCCCAACTTTGTATTGCTTCAATCTTTGCCAGGTCAACGATACTCCATGTTTTGACACCACGTGCCCAAGGAATGCTACTTCCTCAAGCCAGAACAAGCATTTCTTCAGCTTGGCATATAGCTTGTTGTCACGAAGCCTTTGAAGTACCAGCTTCAAATGGTGCTCATGATCTTCACGGCTTTTGGAATAGATGAGGATGTCATCAATAAAGATAACAACGAACTGATCCAAATATTCCTTGATGAACACACAATTCATCATATCCATGAAAGCAGCAGGAGCATTAGTCAATCTAAAAGACATGACTAAGAATTCATAATGTCCGTACCAAGTTCTGAAGGCAGTCTTTGAATATCCTCAGTTTTAATCTTCAGCTGATGATATCCAGAACGAAGATCGATCTTTAAAAAGAATTGTGCTCCTTGCAACTGGTCAAATAAGTCATTTATGCGAGGTAGCGGATACCTATTCTTGATGGTGACATGATTCAATTCCCGGTAGTCAATACAAAGTCGCATACTCTCGTCTTTCTTCTTTACGAATAAAACAGGAGCACCCCAAGGAGATGTACTAGGATGAATAAAATCGATGTCCAACAACTCCTGTAGTTGGACCTTTAACTCCTGAAGTTCAATAGGATCCATTCGATATGGGGTTTTAGAAATAGGCTTTATACCCGGTTCAATGTCAATAAAGATTTCAACTTCATGTTCTGGAGGTAGACCGGGAAGTTCTTTAGGAAATACATCAGGAAATTCAATAACAATAGAAATATTATTCAAATCTGACGTGTTTTTGATCAAGTCCGTGACATGGGCTAAGAAAGCTTGACATCCGTTTTTCAATAAACGAATAGCTTTATGGCTTGATATGACAATGATTGACTTTAGTGGTTTGGTTGTTTGAATTCGCATAACAGGTTGGTTAGGAATATGAAAACTAATAACCTTGCGAAAAATAATCAATTTTAGCATAATGAGTGGTTAACCAATCAATCCCTAAAATCACATCAAATGCAAGTATTTTCAACGAAATAAGATCGACAGGTAATGTGATGGTACCAACTTGAATCAAGCAAGATTTATAAACAGTAGATGTAATGAAAGTTTCTCCTAACGGAGTCTCAACAGATAAGTCAAGGTCTAATTTATCCGGAGTCAAGTTCAAACGTTGAGCACAAATAGTAGAGATAAAAGAATGGGTAGAACCGGTATTTAATAAGGTATAAACTTCGCAAGAGTTTATGATTAGCTTACCCGTGATCACCTCGTTCGGGTTCCTCGCATTTTGAGACACCACGTCAAACGCCTTCCAGAACCATCGACTTTGACTTGTCCGGGATGTACTTTTTTGAGTCACCATCCCCGTTGAACATGGTTTCGCAACAACACAATCTCTTGCTATATGACCTTCCTTTCCACAGTTATAACACACCTTGGATTGTTGTGGGCAGTTTGGGCTGATGTGTCCCTCTTTCCCGCATTTATAATAAATGACCGTTGCTCGTTCTCCTCCCCTAGAAACAATTGATGTTTGTGCTGACGTCTTCACGTTATCATTGTTGTACTTTCTCTTTTTAAAATCTCCCCCTGACTCGCTTCTTCTACCATCATGGCCACAATTACCACTAAAGTGGTTACCGCTTTTGTCTAAATGATTTCCTCCCCGCTGGTTGTCATTGCTCCAATGATTGCTGCCATCGGTATGACCCTGGATGTGGTCCCTCAGTTGAACATACTTATTATCTCGCTCTAATAATTGAGCCCTATTTACAACATCTGAATATAAAGAAAATTTATGAGAGATAAGATATTGCCGAATCTTGAGTTTTAGACCTCTCAGAAACATCCTCGTCATTCGTTCCTCATTCTCTACCAAATGAGGTGCAAACCTGGATAACTCTGCGAACCTCGCCTCGTACTGGAACACCGTCATATTGTTTTGTTCCAGTCTAATAAACTCTACCTCCTTCATATTACGAATACGTTCAGGAAAGTACTTGTCATTAAACAGTTTCTGAATCGTTTCCCAAGACATGTTGAGTGCGGTTGGCTGGGTACACTTCACAGACTCCCACTAGTAGTCTGCCTCACCACGGAACATAAAGGTGGCGAATGAAACCTTCTGTTCCTTTGTGCATCCCAAGACATCAAATGTCTTGGTAATTTGTTTGACCCACGTTTCCGCCTTAATCGGATCCGGCTTTCCCGTAAATTCTTGTGGTCCCAACTCTTTGAACTACTTGGCTGTGATAAGCCACGCATTGCTATCATTTCCACCAGTATTTTGTACATGAGTATCCCTCGTCTGATTTTGCATGAACTACAAAAAGCTTCTAAACATCCCATCATTCATCATTTTTTTGGTATTGTTGTTTATAGGAGGAATACTGCCTTCCTGTTGCACGTTCCCCTGGGTGGTGATTAAATGTGTCTCCACGGTCTCATTCAATCCATTGTTAATATTTCCAGCGGCCATTTTCAAATACTACCACAAAACAAGGGTTAATTAACAAATTAACATATCACATATTAACCATATGCTCCAACTGCCCAACCAAATAAACTTAGGTATGACACACTAGCGAAGGATTACTCGTCTCTCCCTTCCTAGTTCTATTCCCCGATATCCGCCAGAGACCATATCCCTAAGCTTTGATACCAACTGTGACACCCCCAAATTAATAGGTATACATCACCTATTCTGAGTCGTCAAATACATGGTATAGAAACAAATACAACTTCATGTCTGATACAATTGTCGCGTGCAAAATACGATACACATATATTAATGAGTTTGAATACAAATATTGTCTAATGAGGCGATATACAAACTCAAAAGGAGTCCTCATTATAATTATTGATACACTATTTTACAAAATAGTGAGGACTACTAAAACAACTATCCTGAACCATCACTCCATACCCCGGCTAGTTCCTGCTATGTTCTCACCTCCTGAGAAGAAAAATGGAACAAAAAGAAAAAAGGTGAGCTAAACTAGCCATGTATAAGAATATTATGACTAAGATAATATATAATAAATTGTCATTAGTCTTCAACAGGAAAAAATATGATAGAACATAATAGACAATAAATTTTAGATCAACTACTGCAGCGGAAACAACAATCCATTAGAAGAGTCAAGTAGAGAATGAATTCTACTATCTTCTAAGATTTAAAAGTCCATCATCAATATTTTATCCATGTAACATCAATCAATATACATCTTGAATCAAATATTCATCTTTGCACTATAAGCCAAAGATATTCATTTGTATCACCAGTTGGTCATGTTCATCTCAACACCTGTTCATCTTTGCACTACAGGCCAAAGATATTCATCAGTTAATCATTCATCTTTGCACTAAAGGCCAAAGATATTCAGTAATATCATCATTTAGGACTGAAGATGATGAAAAATATCTTAAAGAAAACGAATCCAGTGAGACAAAAGGAAAAATATTAGGGATTCGTATTATAGTTTATCCAAGTTCAATAATACTCCATAATAACCAATTGTGAAGCAAAATTCAAAAATAAATATCAAAACATGGATACAATCAAAGATAGTAACCATAATAGACATCTTGGACAAAAAGGAGAAAATTTCATTTTTCGGTGAATAATGTCGTATTCGTGAATAGTGTCGTATACGTGAATAGTGTCGTATACGTGAATAATAACCCCAACACAAAAAGGTAGAAATTCCACAATAAAATTCATATCAATATTTCGGCATAATGATATTGAAGGAAATAATATCATTTACGAAGAAAATAACATCTCTTACCTCAAAGGAACAGTATTTCTGACTGGAATATCGGATGTAAAGCCGAAGGAAACTTGCACTGAATAGCAACTCTCAAAGTATCTAAATACTCACCAAATACGCTCGATAATATATATAGAGAGAGAGAAAAAAAACTTATTTCTGGTGTGATTTTCAATTCTAACTAAGCACCCTATTTATAGGAAAATGCTAGAATGCCAAAGCAGACTAAATAATAAAATTATATTATTATTTTTTCTTCATTCTACGCCCACACTTGCTAAACAAGCTGGAGCATGCCATCATTGAAAAATATTTAGCAGCCCACATGTTTTCAAAAATAAAAGTGGGTCTCACCCATAATTTTAATAAAAACATTTAATTTCCGAAACTTCAATAATTCATAATAAATAGCCCTTTTATCAGAAAAATATGAATTTATGTCCATTCCATAGGAAATTAAATTCTCTACAACTTTGTAGCTTTAAGTTTTTCTAAATTCCAAACGAAAAATGCCCGAAATCCACATACGGACGATTTTTAATACCTCCATTCCGAAAAAAAATCTTGATAAAACACCCAAAAGATTAATTCCTTCATTTATAACCACATAAAATAAATAAATCCATCATTTATATCCACATAAAATAAATATTTCCTTATCATATAAATCAATAATTAATTATTCACAAATAATATTACAGAATCACAATTATGACAATCAGGTCGTTCCTAGGAAAAACGGGGCTTTCCGATAAGGATTTTTCCTTATTGGCGTGCAATTAGGTGACCAAACCCCTTTCCTAGACAGAACTTCCTTACACATTGCCAATAATGCTATCTAACAATATTATTCAAATAATATGAATTATTGATCTGATAATGGAGATACTGTGCAGTGACAATTATTGAAACAACAATAATATAAAATATCAACGTAGCAATTATTGAATCAATAAAATAAAATATTGAACAGTAATTATTGTAACAATTATTGAGTAGTGCCTTCTTTCGTAAGAATCAATAATTCAAAAATCTTTAATGCGATACTGGTATCATCTTGTGCAACCATGCGTATTACTGTATTTTAACCACCGGGTATTCCAACAGTGTTAACGGTAACCATTACGCCGTTATTTATAAAAACTCAAACTTGTCAATTTTTTTCATCCGACCGTTTTCCGTTATGGGGACCATAAATGGTCATTGTAGCCGTCATCTAAATATTCCTCGACAAAGAAGAATATTCCACGACCAAACGAATATTCCCCGACAACAATAAATATTTTATAACCACTTGCTTATTTTGCAAAATTTGCACATTTCACCCATAACCAAAGTATTATATCAAATTAACACTTTATTATTCAAAATAATAATAGAGGAAATTCAATTTTATTTATAAAAAGTTGTGGTCTTACAATATACGTTAAATCAACAAAATAATAATTAATTTTTTATGAGTTTGTGGCTTAGGCACCAAACTATAATATTGTATAAAAATCAACATTGCCGCAATGTGCAAGACTTGCTCCAAAAATACGTTATGTTGGGAAAGAAAATGAGTGCTCCAAACGTCAATTGGGACAACTTTCACGATACTAAAGAGAGCGATTAAAACATTGTGCCCCCGTCTAGCCTACATTTTTTCCTTCTTTACCACCGAACCGTCATCGCCGATCATGACTAGAACGAGAATCAAATAAAAGGTCTCGCCTTCAACCAATGACTTTGTCTACCAAAATTTCACATCCTGTAATAGACAGTATAGTGACAACAAATGTTTTGGAGTCATCGTCAACCACCTTTCTTCAAAATCTTAATGAAGATACTACAACAATTGTTTCACGGTGGTTGTCTGTGGCCATCATGAATCAAGAAAATCCTCCTCACAATCTTGAAGAAGACCCACTAACAAATATCTCAAGGGTGTCTCATGTGACTACCATGCTCCATGACTTGCCTCCTCAAAACCTATGCAAAAGCATAACAACAGTCTTAGAACCATTCTCCCCATGTTCCCTAGGGGCATCGTATATGACAAACATGTTCCAACAAATGCGTAATCTGAATGAAGGCACCATGTGTTCGATATAAGTTTTAATTTTCTATTTTCACACTTGTTGTCTTATTCATATTTTCCTTTTAAAAATTGTATGACATCTATAGTTTTATCTGTAGTGCCTACACAATAGAAGGTGTAGCTATAGATGTTGCATTTAATCCTCAAAACCATGAAATTCCAGTTCGTCATTCCCTCGGCTTGATGAATCGAACATGTCCTCATTGTTCTACTTTACACTGGCTTGCTAAAAAATTAACAAAATCATCTATATCAAATCCTCTCTTTGGTAAAGGCTTACGTAAATGTAAGGAAATTGTATATATATATATATATATATATATATATATATATATATATATGATAAAGGGGCCACATGTTTGTTTTTGTTTGATTTGTCAGGGTTGAAACTAAAATGATGTTTATATAATATATATATATATATATATATATATATAACTTGCCTGCATGTGATTATGTATATAATATATATATATATATATATAATAATTATCGTTGAATTGAGGGAGTACATATGTGATTGATTAGGTTGCGTCTGAAATTTTTCCTTTCACCTGTGATTCTGAAAATTATTTCGTCCAAATTCCTACTGTGCAGTCCGTGAAAAATTCAAATAGTATCCTTTCCATTCTCCTATAAATATTATGCTTAGTTAGAATTAAAAATCATACCAAAATCAGAGAATTCTTCTTCTATAATCTTGAGCGTATTTCTATCGAGTTTTAGAAAGCTTTGAGCGTAGAAAATAGTGAAAGTTTTCTTCAAGAATATCTCCGCCCTACCAATCGAAATACTCTTCTTTTCAAGGTAAGGGATGTTATTTTTGTTCAATATTCGCTTGAAATAATATTTTCTTCCATACTCTGTAGTATGTAAGTAATATTATTTTGTTTCAGATTTCGAGTTCTATACTCATTTTGTTGAAGTTTTGGCTTCTATACTCCATGAAATTAGTAGAATATCCTTGATAATTGTGCTTCATCCAGTATCTTTTTATGGAAATATTATTCTAAGCATTCTTGATAAGTTTTAACTTTTTCATGCCGGGGTACTATTTACGGGGTACTATTTATGACAAACATTGATTTCTTTTCGCTCCAAATCATTTTTGATATAATATTATTCTTGAATTTTACTCCACAAAGCAGTATCATATTGACAATTTGGACATTATTGAATTCTGGATAAATTAAATTATAAATCTTTAAAATTTATCATTTACTTTCATTTAATTGAATTCTTATATCATTGTCATCATCCTCATGCTTATATTGTTATGAAAGTCATCTTTGGCCCGTAGTGCATAGATGGACTTGGTATGATTATGTCCAGGGATTATTCGGTATAATCATGACCGTAATGTTACAAATGATGTGGTACAAGTCCTCATTGGCCCGTAGTGTATTGATGGACAGTTGTTGGCATGATCATGACCATTGGTGAATACACGAATATCCTTGGCCCGTAGTGCATGGATAATTTGTGGTCGTGATACTTAAGAATATCCTTGGTCGTAGTGCAAGGGTGATTCGATGATGTGAATTATTTATTAAAATTTGAGTCTCGAAATGATAAAAGTGATGAAAAACCTTTTAAATCATAGAAGATGGTAGATTTTATACTCTACTTGACTCTTCTAATGGATTGCTTGTTCATTGCAGCTTAAACTTGATGTTTATTATATTTTATCGCTTTTACACTTTGTTGAAATTAACGATAATTTATTCTCGCATTATCTTAGTCATAATATTTCTTCTTGGGCTAGTTGAGCTCGCCTTTTGCTTTCATTGTTCTCTTCAGAAAATGAGAATATAGCTGGGACTAGTCGAGGAACGGAGTGACGGTCCAGATGTTTTCATTAGTAGTCCTCACTATTCTGTGAAATAGTGTGATAATAATTGTAATGAGGACTTTATTTGAGTTTGGATACTCTCTACGAGACATTATCCGTGTTAAAACTCTCAGCTACGTTTTGTTGTACTGTATAAAAGAAGTTTGTATTTAAATTTTGTACCATGTATATGGCGACTCAAGATGGGTGATGTATACATATTTTGGGGGCGTCACAGTTAGTATCAAAGTTTAGGGATATAATCCCTGGCTGAGATGTGAGACAAGAACTAGGAGGGGAGAGACGGGGAATTCCTTCGCAAGTATGACCTACCTAAGTTTATTTGGTATTTAATTGGTCAGTCAAAGTATAGGAATAATATGTGACATGTCAATTAACCCTTATTTTATTATTTTGTGGCAGTTTGAAAATGACATCCGAGAATGTTGAGAATAGCAATGGAGCACAGGAGACCTTTTGTATCACCAACGATCAATAACCAGGAAAATGTGCATCAGGAAGGCCACAATCCTCATGCAAACAATAACACCGACCAAATGATGAATGACGAAATATTTAGAGGCTTTCTGCAATTTATGCAACATCAGGCTAGGGAGACTCATGTCCAAAATGCAGGTGGAAACACTAGCAACTCTCGGACGGTCACCGCTAAGCAGTTCAAGGAGCTGGGACCACCGGAGTTTATTGGAGAGCTAAAACCACTTAAGGTGGAGACATGGATAAAGCAGATCACCAAGATATTTGATGTCTTGGGATGCTCCGAGGAGCAAAAGGTTCCCTTTTCCACCTTTATGTTGCGAGGAGAGGAAGATTACTGGTGGGAATCGGTAAAGCGTACTCAACTTGCCGCACTAAAGATGTCTTGGGAGAAGTTCCAAGAACTATTCAACGACAAGTACTTTCCCGAAAGTATTCGTCGCATGAAAGAGATAGAGTTCATCAAGCTAGAGCAGAACAATATGATCGTGTAGCAGTACGAAGCTAAGTTTGTCAAGTTGTCCCGATTTGCGTCTCACTTGGTTGATAATGAGGAGAGAATGATGTGGATGTTTCTAAGAGGTTTGAAACCCGAGATACGTCAATATCTAATTTCTCATAAACTATGTTTGTATTTAGATGTTGTAAATAGGGCTTAATTATTGGAGCGCGATAACGAGTCAACCCAACCAAGAGAAAGCAGCCGGTAAAATGATAATACCAGTGGTAGCAGTCATCGAAGCGGTGACAACAAACGTGGAGGGAATCAACATGCCAGAAATGGTAACCACTACGGTGGTAATCATGGCCAAGACAATAAAAGTGGACATTTCAAGAAGAGGAGATTCAACAATGGTGGAAAGACGTCAGCACCAACACCCATTGTTAAGGAAGGAGAACGACCACCTATCATATGCTTCAAATGTGGAGGAGAGGGATGTGACACCCCCAAAACAGGTATACAGCACCCATCTTGGGTCGCCAGATACAAGGTACTGAATACAAATACAACTTAATTATACAACAGTCGTGTAAAATATTACAAAACATAGGCTGTGAGTTTTAATACAAATATTGTCATCTAGACAATATCCATACTCAATGGAATCCTCATTACATTTATTATCACACAATTTCACAGAATAGTGAGGACTACTAATGCACCATCTAGGACCATCACTCTATTCCCCGACTAATCCCAAATTTACGTTCTCATTTCACAAGAGAACAAATGAAAGAAAAGGGTGAGCTCAACTAGCCCAGTAAGAAATATTATGACTAAGATAATGCAGAACCAATTATCATTAGCCTTCAATGGTGTTAAACTGATAAAATATAATAAACATCAAGTTTAACTGCAGCGGATCAAGCAATCCATTAGAAGAGTCAAGTAGAGAATAAAATCTACTATCTTCTATGATTTAAAAGGTTTTTCATCACTTTTATCGCTGAGACTCAGCTTAATAAATAAAATCGAATCATCCCCGCTCCACGGCCAAGGATATTCATGTAATCATCAATGGTCATGACTATACCAAATAATCCCTGGTCATAATCATACCAACAACTGTCCACCAATGAACTACAGGCCAATGAGGATTTTTACCACATCATTCGTCACATTACGGTCATGATTATACCGAATAATCCCTGGTCATAATCATACCAAGTCCATCTATGTACGTAAGCCAAAGATGACTTTCAACATAATATAAGCATGATGATGATGACAATTCAATAAAACAAGTTCAAGAATAAATTTTAAAGATTTATAAGTTAATTTATCCTGAACTCAATAACGTCCAAATTGTCAACATGATACTGCTTTGTGCAGTAAAATTCAAGAATGCTCAGAAGAATATTTTCATGAAAAGATATTGGATGAAGCGCAAATATCAAGGATATTCCACTAATTTCATGGAGTATAGAAGCCAAAACTTTAACCAACTGAGTATAATAGAATATATGAAACTGTAAATGGATTTTCACCCGCAATGCGGTAATCTATGTATACAGATCATTTCCACAATTTAATAAGGAATGAATACAAAGGATCATTCACCATGCATGTGGTAATCCACATAGACAGGTTATTCCAACATAATAATAAAGAATGGAATAATAGAAGGATTCACCATGCGTGCGATAGACTACACAGACAGGTTATTCCCAACAGAATAATAAATAATGGAACCAGTCCCAGTCGCGCCAGAACGCACGCATGTGATATTCCGGCGAATAATAAATAATGGAACCCGATCCCAAGTAGAAACGCACAAAACAGGATATTCCACAAAATAATAAATAATGGAACCAATCCCACAGAAACGCCTTGAAGACGTGGATATTCTGATAGAATAATAAAGAACAAAATATTAGAATAATTTCACTATGTATGCGGTACTTCGCATAAACAGGTTATTCCAACATAATGATAAAGAATGGAATAATAGAAGAATTTCACCAAGTATAGGGTATTCACATATCTGAGTTATTCCAATGGAATAATAAAGAATGGAATAACAGAAGTTCTCTTCACGAATAAGAAAGAAAGAATACCCCTTACGAGTACAACAAATATTATCCCCTACCTTAGAAGAAACTGGATATTAGAGTAGTGAAGTAGCATAATATTTTTCTTCTTTCTCTCTGTAGTTTCTCTCTCTAGAGTTTCAGTGAATTCATAAGAAATAATGAAGGAATGAGCTTCTATTTATAGGAGAATGGACTGAATAGTAACTAATTCATGAACTGTCCAGATTGATTTACTTTTAAACGGACGGTCCATATTGGTTTACTATTAAAACTTAAAGCAACGGTCCATACTGATTTACTATTAAAACTTAAAGCAACGGTCCATACTGATTTACTATTAAAACTTTAAACCAGTGATTCATATTGATTTACTATTATAACTTCAACCAATGGTCTGAAAAATTAGCACATCTCCTCATGGAATAATATTGTACCCAAAAATAATTTGGACCGAAAAGAAATATATCTTACGGGTGAATAGTACCCCGTGAATAGTAACTCGTGAATAGTAACTCATGAATAGTACTCCGACACGAAAAGTGTTCCGAATACCCGATTGAATAATATAACCTCCAGACATCAATTATACTAACACAAATAAGTCCAACATAATGGAACTATAAAATTCATCTTTAATCAACACGAACTTATTCATCATTAATATTATAATTCACAATATTTAACAACTAGGTCGTTCTGTGAAAGAGGGGCTTTCCGATAAGGATTTTTCCTTATTGGCGCACAATTAGGTGACCAAACCTCTCCTTGACAGAACTTCTAGACATTGCCAATATTGCAAATAATAATATGAATAACTTTGCCATCTCAATTATTGATTTAATAATATATCATATTATGCAGATGATATTGTAACAATAATTGAATCAATAATATGAGAGATATGATGCAGCAATTACTGTAGCAATAATTGAGTATAACTAAGTGACTTCACACGTAAGCATCAATAATCAATATCGTTTGCTATTATGCAACCACGCGTATTACTGTACTTTTACTACCGAGTAGTTCAACAGTTTTAACGGTAACACTTTCGCCGTTATTTTTATAAAAAGATAATTATGTCATTTTCTTACTACGACAATACTTCCGTTGTGGGGTCTACCAATGATTGTGTCGTCGTACGAATATTCCCTGTTAAAACGAATATTTCCCGACCAATTGAATATTATACAACAACTTGCATACTTTTCAAAATTTATAAATATTACCCACAACTATAACATTATATCAAATCCACACCATAATATTAAAAAAAATATTTTTAGAAAAATTAAATCTTATTCATAAAATTCGGGGTCTCACAAGGGACACATCAGTCCAAACTGTGCGCAGCAGTCCAAAACGTGTTACAATTATGGAAGAGAAGGTCACCTAGATAGATTTTGTCATACGGGAAAGCCAAGTTCAGTTGGAACGGTGACACCAAATGCCTTCCCAGACAAGTCAAAACCAGTAGTTCAAGGGAGAGCGTTTGTTGTGACCTCCCAGAAAGCAAGGAACCCGATCGAGGTCATCACGGGTAAGCTTATCATAAACTCTAGCAAAGTATATACCTTATTTGATACCGGTTCTACCCATTCTTTTATTTCTCCTACTTGCGCTCAACGTTTAAATTTGACTCCGGAGAAATTAGACTTTGACTTATCTGTTGAAACTCCGTTGGGAGAAACCTTCATTACATCCACTGTTTATAAGTCTTGTTTGGTTCAAATCGGTGCCCTCACATTACTTGTCGATCTTATTTCCTTAAAAATACTTGGGTTTGACGTAATTCTAGGGATTGATTGATTAACTACTCATCATGCAAAAATTGATTATTTTCGTAAGGTTATTAGCTTTCATATTCCTAACCAACTTATTATTTGCGAATTCAATCAACCAAACCATTAAAATCAATCACTGTCATCTCAAGTCATAAAGCTATTCCTTTATTGAAAAACGGATGTCAAGCTTTCTTAGCTCATGTCACGCAGATTAAACAAAAATATGTCGATTTTGAATGATATTTCTATTGTTAATAAATTTCTGACGTATTCCCGAAGAACTTCCCCAGCTACCCCAGAGCGTGAAATTAAATTTTGTATCAACCTTGAACTCGGTACAAAACCCATTTCCAAAGCCCCATATCGAATGGCTCCTATTGAACTTCAGGAGTTAAAAACCTAACTGCAGGAATTGTTAGACATCGGTTTCATTCGTCCTAGTACGCCCCCTTAGGGTGCTCCTGTTCTATTCGTGAAGAAGAAAGATGGGAGTATGCGACTTTGTATTGATTATCGGGAGTTGAATCATGTCACCATCAAAAATAGGTACCCGTTGCCTCGCATTGATGACCTGTTTGACCAGTTGCAAAGCGCAAAATTCTTTTCAAAGATTGATCTTCATTCCGGATATCACCAATTGAAGATTAAAACTGATGACATTCCAAAGACTACTTTCAGAACTCGGTACGGGAATTACGAATTCCTAGTCATGTCTTTTTGATTGACTAATGCTCCTGCTGCCTTCATGGATATGAGAACCGAGTATTCAAGGAGTATTTGGATCATTTTGTGGTTGTCTTTATTGATGACATCCTCATAAACTCCAAAAGCCGTGAAGATCATGAACAACACTTGAAGCTGATACTCCAAAAGCTTCGTGAAAACAAGCTTTATGCCAAGTTGAAGAAATGCGAGTTTTAGCTTGAAGAAGTTTCATTCCTTGGGCACGTGATATCAAATCACGGAATATCTGTTGACCCAACAAAGATTGAAGCAATACAAAGCTGGGAGCAACCTAAATCAGTGACCGAAGTACGTAGCTTTCACGGCTTAGCTGATTATTATCGGAGATTCGTAGAAGGGTTTTCTCGAATTGCTACTCCATTAACTTAGCTAACTCGGAAAGATACAAAATTCGATTAGAGTGAGGAATGTGAGAAGAGTTTTCAAGAACTCAAGAGGAGACTCATTTCAGCACCTGTTCTGACAATACCATCTGGCTCGGAGTGATTTGTCATCTACAGTGATGCTTCAGGCAAAGGGTTAGGATGTGTTCTCATGCAACATGGAAAAGTCATAGCCTATGCCTCTCGACAACTCAAAGAATATGAGAAGAATTATCCTACTCATGATCTAGAGTTGGCAGATGTTGTCTTCGCACTTAAAATTTGGAGGCATTACCTGTATGGGGGGAAAGTGGAGATCTATACGGATCATAAAATCCTCAAATATTTCTTCACTCAAAAGGAACTCAACATGCGACAACGACGTTGGCTTGAACTGTTGAAAGATTATGATCATACTATTCAATACCATCCTGGAAAAGCGAACGTAGTAGGTAGACGCGTTGAGTGAAGATCATATGCGGCATGAAAGCGATATTGTCAACGTAAAAGCCCATTTTGTATGACTTACAAAGGATGGAGATATAGTTAAAGACTCCAGGGACCCATGTGATGATGGCGAATATACGAGTTGAGCCGACTTTAATCGATAAAGTTAAAGTTGCTCAAGATACAGACCTGGAGCTGATGTGTATGAAGAAGAAAGTGCAAGAAGGTGCTATCCCGGAAACAAGAATCGATGAAGAAGGAATACTTAGAGTTAACTCCAGACATTGTGTTCCTAACGACCCTGATTTAAAGTATAAAATCATGATGGAGGCGCACAACACACCGTTTGCAATCCATCCTGGGAGTACCAAAATGTATTGTGATCTTCGACATATATTTTGGTGGAGCAATATGAAGAGAGAGATCGCTGAGTTTATCTCAAGGTGTTTAACTTGTCAATGTGTCAAGGCGGAACATCAAGTGCCAAAAGGTCCATTGCAACCACTTAAAAATCCAGAATGGAAGTGGGAGCACATTACCATGGATTTCGTTACTGGTCTTCCTAAGGTTTCTCAAGGCATAGATGCAATTTGGGTCATTGTTGATAGATTGACCAAGTCTGCTCATTTCTTACCTATACGAGAAATTTATTCACTTGAACGTCTTGCTCGTATGTACATAAATAAGATAGTAAGACTGCATGGTATGCCAGTATCCATAGTTTCTGATCGAGACCCAAGATTCACTTCATGATTTTGGGTTAGTTTGCAAAAAGTTATGGGCACGAATTTATGATTTAGTTCGGCGTATCATCCTCAAATGGACGGACAGTCAGAGAGGACTATTCAAACTCTTGAGGATCTATTAAGACTCTGTGTCCTTGACTTCAAAGGAAGTTGGGACAAGTTCTTGTCATTGGTGGAATTTTCCTATAATAACAGTTATCAAGCAAGTATTGGCATGGTTCCATTCGAGGCGTTGTATGGGCACAAGTGTCGTTCTCCAGTATGCTGGGATGAGGTGGGTGAAGCAACATTGTTGGGACCGGAATTGGTACATATGACTACGGAGAAGATTCAAATGATCCGGCAATGTATAAAAAACTCACAAGATCGATAAAAAGAGTTATGCTGATCTTCATCGGAAGGACGTGGATTTCAATGTTGGAGAACATGTGTTGTTACGTGTTAATCCATGGAAGGGAGTTACGAGATTTGGAAAGAGAGGAAAGCTCAATCCTCGATTCATTGGCCCATTTGAAATTCTTGACCAAGTAGGAACTGTAGCCTATAGACTCGTTTTACCGCCAAGTATGTCTCGTGTTCATAACATTTTTAAATATCCATGTTACGTAAATATGTGGAAGACCCGAACCATATTATTGAGTTATAACCGGATGAAATAGCGGAAGATTTAACGTATGAAGAGGTTCTTATTAAAATCTTGAATAAGAATGAGCATATTCTACGCTCCAAGGTTATACCTCAAGTCAAAGTTTTGAGGAGAAACCACGATGTTGAGGAAATGACCTGGGAGCTAGAATCTGAAATGAGATCAAGGTATCCTCACCTCTTCGTCATACCAGGTATGTACCCTAATTTCGAGGGCAAAATTTTATAAGAAGGGGATGTTGTAAGATCCCAACTTTTATGAATAAAGATGAATTTTCTATAATATCATTTTTGAATATTATAGAGTAATTTTAATATAATGTTATAGTTGTGGGTAATATTTATAAATTTTGCAAAGTACGCAAGTTGTTATATTATATTCGATTGGTTGGGGAATATTCGTTTTAACAGGGAATATTCGTACGATGGCACAATCATTGGTGGACCCCACAGTGGAATTATTGTCGGAGTTAGAAAATGACAGAAATATCTTTTTATGAAAATGATGGAAGTTTTACCGTTAACTATTGAAATAACCGGTGTTAAAAGTACAGTAAAACGCGTGATTGCATAGTAGCACACGGTATTGATTATTGATGCTTACGTGAGAAGTCACCGCTTATACTCAATTATTGCTACAAGAATTCTTTGCATCATATCTCTCATATTATTGATTCAATTATTGTCACAAAGATCATCTGCATAATATTTTATATTATTAAATCAATAATTAAGACAACAAAGTTATTAATATTATTATTTGCAATATTGACGATGTCTAGAAGTTCTGTTAAGAAGAGGTTTGGTCACCTAATTGCTTGCTACCAATAGGAAAAATCCTTATTGAAAGCCCTTCTTTCCGGAATGACTTTGTTTGTTAAATATTGCAATTATAATAATGATGATAAATCTTTATTAAAAATATTGAGGGAATTTTTATGAAGTATTTGATATAAATTTTGATTATTTTATGGACCCCCCATTTACCCATTTTTTAAAATAATCGAAAAAAATTTATTTAATATAATAAAGGTGGGTCCACATGTGGGATGAAGAATGGAAATGGAGATTGGGGGGGGGGGGGAAGGCTTACGTAAATGTAAGGAAATTGTATATATATATATATATATATATATATATATATATATATATATATATGATGATAAAGGGGTCACATGTTTAGTTTTAACCTTGACAATTCAAACAAAAACAAACATGTGACCCCTTTATCATATATATATATATATATATATATATATATATATATATATTGTCGTTGAGTTGAGGGAGTAAATATGTGATTGATTAGGTTGCATCTGAAATTTTTCCTTTCGCCTGTGATTCTAAAAATTATTTCGTCCAAATTCCTATTGTGCAGTCCGTAAAAAATTCAAATAGTATCCTTTCCATTCTCCTATAAATAGGATGCCTAGTTATAATTGAAAATCACACCAAAATTAGAGAATTCTTCTTCTATAATCTTGAGCGTATTTCTTTCGAGTTTTAGAAAGCTTTGAGCGTAGAAAATAGTGAAAGTTTTCTTCAAGAATATATCCGCCCTACCAGTCAAAATACTCTTCTTTTCAAGGTAAGGGATGTTATTTTTGTTCAATATTCGCTTGAAATAATATTTTCTTCCATACTCTGTAGTATGTAAGTAATATTATTTTGTTTCAGATTTTAAATTCTATACTCATTTTGTTGAAGTTTTGGCTTCTATACTCCATGAAATTAGTAGAATATCCTTGATAATTGTGCTTCATCCAGTATCTTTTCATGAAAATATTATTATGAGCATTCTTGATAAGTTTTAACTTTTTCATGTCAGGGTACTATTCATGGGGTACTATTTATGACAAACATTGATTTCTTTTCGGTCCAAATCATTTTTGATATAATATTATTCTTGAATTTTACTCCACAAAGCAGTATCATGTTGACAATTTGGACATTATTGAATTCTGGATAAATCAAATTATAAATCTTTAAAATTTATTATTTACTTTCATTTAATTGAATTCTTATATCATTTCCATCATCCTCGTGCTTATATTGTTATGAAAGTCATCTTCGGCTCGTAGTGCATAGATGGACTTGGTATGATTATGACCAGGGATTATTTGGTATAATCATGACCGTAATGTTACAAATGATGTGGTAAAAGTCCTCATTGGCCCGTAGTACATTGATGGCCAGTTGTTAGCATGATCATGACCATTGGTGAATACACGAATATCCTTGGCCCGTAGTGCATGGATAATTTATGGTCGTGATACTTAAGAATATCCTTGGCCGTAGTGAAAGGGTGATTTGATGATGTGAATTATTTATTAAGCTGAGTCTCAGCGATAAAAGTGATGAAAACCTTTTAAATCATAGAAGATAGTAGATTTTATACTCTACTGACTCTTAAATGGATTGCTTGTTCACTTGCGCATTTAAACTTGATGTTTATTATATTTTATCAGTTTAACACTGTTGAAGGCTAACGATAATTTATTCTGCATTATCTTAGTCATAATATTTCTTACTGGACTAGTTGAGCTCACCTTTTTGCTTTCATTGTTCTCTTCAGGAAAAGAGAATATAGCTGGGACTAGTCGGTGAATGGAGTGACGGTCCAGATGTTTGCATTAGTAGTCCTCACTATTCTATGAAATAGTGTGATAATAATTGTAATGAGGACTTTATTTGAGTTTGGATACTCTCTACGAGACATTATCCGTATTGAAACTCTCAGCTACGTTTTGTCGTACTGTATAAAAGAAGTTTATATTTAAATTATGTACCATGTATTTGGCGACTCAAGATGGGTGATGTATACCTATTTTGGGGGTGTCACACTAATGAACAATCAAAAAAAATTCGTCATCACACACGAAAGTATAATGCAACAAATGCGTTTATGCGTCTTGGTGCTACTTTGGATGACAGATTAGTTGTCGGGAGGGGGCCTAGAACATTCACCATCCATGGATAATTACGCCATCGAATATGATTACTTATGCCACAGTCAGGGTGTGAACCAATTTACTCTCAATTGTACATTTATGATCCTAATTCAGTTATAGATGTTCGCAGCAACAAAAATCCTAACTTGAGAAGAGATGTTTTGAAAACCATACAAGATTGTTTATTGCAAGTAAATCCCTTTCCTATGAAATTTCGGTAGGCTCACACAATTTTAAGTGAATTGGAATTGACGGGGGTGAATTTATCGGCATATCTTCACTATAGTTCTGTAACAGACCGGCGTCGATATAATCTCCCAACAACCGATGAGATTTTGGTAATATTACCGGGAGATGGAACTGAATCAAGTGGAATGAGAGATATTATATTACATTTGAGAGGGGATAAAGGTTTGATGCAAATTAATGAGTGTCATCCAGCCTATTTGCCATTGCATTATGTGTTATTGTTCCCTTATGGTGAGCTAGGATGGAATCCTGATTTGAAACATTGGAATGCTTCCCAAGGTGGACCTTCATCTACTCGACTAACACAATTGCAATATTATAGTTATCGTATGTTCCAACGTGACACTGAGTATTCAACAATTTTGATAGTTGGGAAACTATTTCAGGAATTTGTAGTAGATGTTTGGGCCGCTACAGAACAAAATCAGTTGACATACTACAAGTTGAATCAATCGAAGCTTCGTGCGGAACTTTACCAAGGTCTTACAGATGTTTGTGCAGATGAGCTTGGTCCTGAACAAGTTGGTCAACGAATGGTGTTGCCATCTTCATGCACTGGTAGTGCAAGACATATGTTAGAAAATTTTCAAGATTCAATGGCTATCACGCGGTATAATCAACACCCAGATATTTTTCTAACTATGACAGCATATCCCAAATGGCCTGAAATTACTAAATCACTATTGCCAAATCAGATCCCTACTGACCATCCTGATTTAGTGTCCTGTGTTTTTAAGTTGAAGCGAAATTTTTTGATGAATGAGGTAGAAACAAACAACGTCTTTGGTAGAAAAGTGGCGCATGTTTTTATAATTGAATTCCAAAAAAGGGGGTTACCGCACATGCATGCACTTTTGTTCCTTCATGGTTCAGATAAAATTCAAACATGTGCTCAAGTGGACAGAGTAGTGTGCTAAATTTTTGGATTGTCAAACTGACCCATTACTTTTTGAAACAATCATAGGTTGCATGGTACACGGACCATGTGGTGCTCAAAATCCACAAACACCATGTATGGAAAATGGGGTGTGTACCAAACAGTACCCTCGATCATTTGTTGAATCAACAAGTATGGACTCCGATGGATATCATGTCTATCGTCAATCGTAATCTTCGGTCGTCAAGTACATCGTGAGGGGGCAAGAAATTGATAATAGAGACGTTGTGCCACATAATCCGTATTTATCAAGAATGTTCAATTGTCATATCAATGTTGAAGTTTGTGCAGGAATCAGATGTGTAAAATACATTCACAAGTATATTTATAAAGGACATGATTGCGCAACAATGGTACTTGAAGGAATTAATGAGATCCAACAATATCTTGATGCTAGGTATATTGGACCTCCAGAAGCTATGTGGCGATTGTTTGGTAACCCTTTACATGAAGAGATTCCGTCAGTTGTAAGACTGGCACTTTATTTGCCTGGGATGCATCGTGTTTTCTTTAACCCTGCTGAATCTTTTGATACAATCATTTCTAAAGGTTCACATCAAGAAACAACTCTAACTGGCTTTTTTGATTGTTGCGCTACAAATGAATATGTCCGTGTATTAACTTATCAGGAATTTCCACAAAAATTTGTTTGGAACAAGTCTATCAATAAATGGACTCCAAAACAAATGGGTTATGCAATTGGTAGAATGTACTTTGCTAGCCCTAATTCAGGTGAGCGGTTTTATTTGCATTTGCTTCTAACTGTTGTCAGAGGACCTACTTTATTTGACTGTCTACACATGGTAAATAATGTTAGGCATGATACATTCAAGTCAGCATGTGTTGCAAGAGGACTTCTTGAAGATGATGAAGAATGGATACAATGTCTTCAAGAGGCTACAATTATAAGAACGGGATACCAATTAAGGAGACTATTTGCTATAATTCTATTAGAATGCTTTCCATTGCATCCATTTGCATTGTGGAAGCAATTCTCAGCACATATATGTGACAATTTAGCACACAAGATTCGTACTAAGTTTGGTATTTTGAATCCAACTGATGATCATATTGAAGATTATGGCTTATAATTGATGAATCAATTGCTCCATGAGTCGGGGAAGAGTTTAGTTGACTTTCCACCTATGCCACAACCAACTGGAAATTGGAATGCAATAGTTGGAAATAGATTACTATTTGAGCACCGCCAACTTGAGAATGAAGCATAACATTATGATGCACAAATTAATGTTGACAGCCTTAATGATGCACAACTTGCTGCTTATACTACTGTCACAACGTCGATATGTGAAAACATACCAACTACTTTCTTTTTGAGTGGAGGTGCTGGGACGGGGAAAACGTTTTTGTACAATACCATTGCAACCAAATTACGTAGCTATGGACATGTTGTTATTGTGGCTTCATCTGGTATTACATCGTTGTTATTGGTAGAGGCGCACTGCACATTCGACATTTTGTATTCCTTTGAATACCCTAGTCAATTCAATATGCGGGTTCACTAAACAATCAATGCATGCCGAATTGTTTAGAAAAACAAAGCTGATAATATGGGATGAAGTTCCCATGCAACATCGATACTATGTTGAGGCAGTCGATCGCACCCTTCAAGATATCAGAGACGATAAAGGACCTTTTGGGGGGTATCACTGTTGTCCTAGGTGGAGACTTTCGACAAATATTGCTTGTTATTCCTAAAGGCGTTCGTGAGCAAATTGTGGGTGCATCATCGAGACGATCTTCGCTATGGAAAGATATATGTGTTTTGACTATGGGTTTAAACATGCGATTAACTCGCACATACGTTCGAAATACTAATTTTGCTCAATTCTTGATGGATGTAATATTTCATTCAACCTTGAATTGAATTTCTATAACATGATGCTTTGAATTAAATCTCATTTTGTGAATGATTATACTTTCATTTTTTAGATTGGGACTAATCCACAAGAAATTGTGCAACTTCTATCTACAATAAACCGGTGTCATAATCTAAATGAATTAATATTTAGAATCTATCCACAATTATATGTGGTTGGTATAGTGACTCCAACCTTTCTCACTGAACGAATAATTTTATCTGCTCACAATGACGACGTCAGTGACATAAATGCTATCGCACTGAATATTATTCCGGAAGAAACAATTACTTTTTTAGCTGCAGATAAAATGTCCGAAGGTAATGAGATTGATCATACCATTAGGAATCGATATCCTAATGAGTACTTAAACTCGTTGAATCCTTCAAGGTTGCCACCATTTAAATTGGAGTTGAAAGTTGGATGTCCAATAATGTTGTTACGAAATATTGCACCGAAAGATGGACTTTGTAATGACACACGATTGATGGTTATTAGATGTGCCTCAAGGGTAATCGAAGCTCGGATATTAAATGGAGATAAAATTGGCAATTTAGTCTTCATTCCGAGAATATCATTGACACCAACATCTTTGGACTTGCCTTTTCGAATGATAAGACGTCAGTTTCCTGTCCGATTAACTTATGACATGACAATCAATAAAGCCCAAGGACAATTTGTCAAGTTCGTTGGGATTGATTTACGGACACCTGTTTTTAGTCATGGACACCTTTATGTGGCATTATCTAGATGCACATCTTTGGATCGTATTACTGTCCTCCTTCCGGAAGATGAGTTGAATTGCACCACAAATATTGTTTACCCAGAAGTTTTGTTATAATATTCTTACGACAAGTAAATTGTATAGTTTAAACAAGTTTATTTCTACTGAATTATGTAATCTTTTCAACATTTAATTTTACAATGAGGTTTATTCTTTGTAGGATTGAAGTGAATTTATCAACGAGAACGATAGAGTATATACAATGGACCTTTGTGGATGGGCCCGACGTAATCAGGTAAATCTACTTTTATGTCACTGCATCAAAATAAGTTTATTATTCCTATAATATAAGTAGTGTTAAATTTATTATTTATGTGAATAATTTAGGTGGTTGTGCATTCTCTTCATTGGGCAAAGTGCGTTCGTATTGATACGAGGACATTAAGGATAGTGATGAAGAGAAGGTTTGAAGGGATGAAGAAGACATTTAAGAGAGTTAAATGATATGCAATCCAGTACCGACTTGTCCACCTTTGACGATAACTAACCCATCACTGACCAAACAATTGTCTAGGTGTGAAAGTCTCTTTGACTAAGACTCTCTATATTTCTCTACTTCTCATGCAGACATGCAACACACACAATACATGCAAAAACACACACATAATTGTAACCAATCAAACACTCGTAAATCAAACTCACACACCATTATACTGCCACCAATACAGATTTATGAGTTAAATTATTAAGCAAATGAACCGTTTGTTGAAATGGTACTAAGAATACTTTATTTGATTATAAGTCTACATTCATCCAAATCTTTTTTCTAAATAAATTGATAAATTGTTACAAAATCACTAAATTCTTACTTATATCAATCTAAATCATTCCCCCCACTATATACAAATGTGTGTGTTCATTTATTTTTTAGATAATTCAGGGTAAAGTAAGGGTTTTTATGTTTCAGATTTACAGTTATTTTATTTTGACTCACATATTTCGATAATTTTTATATTTCAAATATTTTCAGGTATACATTGAAGGATACTTGGTGTAAGCTCTAAAGTAACGGGTCTTATGCTCAACATGTTGTTTCTCTATTTTTTGTATACTTGTATTTTTTGTGTTCCGTCTTTTGTATAGTTAACTAATTATACATGGTTATAATGATTTTTGGGTATGGCATGATGATTTTTTTGGTGGTTTGGATAGGTATTGATGATTGTAAGTTTTGTAGATAAGTTTAGAATTTTCTAGATATCTATTTTTAAAAGAAACTTTGTCGAAATTTCTTGAAATTAGTACTGACTAACTTGATGTTTTAGTGGTTGGATATGGATTGATGATTGAGTATGTATTAATTATTGTGGTGATATGATGGTGGTATGTGTCTTTAGATAATGTAATATTTTTTGAATTTTAATCTAATTTTTTGTTACGCGTCTTCAGGCACGGACATTACTAGTATTTATATATGTAAGAATAATATATTATAATAATAATGTAGTACTTCTAAAAAAACAATAAAAAATTTAATTAAATTCGCTGTTTGGTGGGCGAGCTTTTGACGTTAACAGATATGTATCGAAGAAAAAGGGAAAGAACAGAACAATTTCTCTCTCCTTAGACTTCTCTTTGCTTCTCTAACTTTTTTCTCTCTTCAATGGCGAGTGCAATAGCAGACAACCTAACCAGAGAACAGTATGTCTACATGGCGAAACTCGCCGAGCAAGCCGAGCGTTACGAAGAGATGGTTCAGTTCATGGAGAAGCTGGTGGTCGGCTCGACTCCAGCCGCGGAGCTGACCGTCGAGGAGCGAAACCTCCTCTCCGTCGCCTACAAAAACGTCATCGGCTCGCTCCGAGCCGCCTGGAGAATCGTCTCGTCGATTGAGCAGAAGGAGGAGTCTCGGAAAAACGACGATCACGTGGTGCTAGTGAAGGACTACAGATCTAAAGTTGAAGCCGAGCTGTCTGAGGTTTGTGCTGGTATTCTGAAGCTGTTGGAGTCGAATCTGGTGCCGTCGGCTTCCACGAGCGAGTCGAAGGTGTTTTATTTGAAGATGAAGGGGGATTATCATAGGTATATGGCGGAGTTTAAAGTTGGTGATGAGCGGAAGGAGGCTGCTGAGGATACTATGAATTCCTATAAGGCTGCTCAGGTATTTTATATTTCTAATTTTTAGGGCTTTATGGTATGTTGTAGAAAAATGTTGAATTAAGCTCAGATTTGTGTATGTTGTAATTTATTTGATCATAGTTTGATATTTTACCGACTCAAGTTACTACTTTCTTTGTGACAGAGAGAGATTTATTTCAAATTGACATCAGTAACTTTAGTAGAGTAGGAAAGAATACGTGAATATATGTTACATGTGCAAGTGGTTAGTAATTTTGAGGTATAAACTGAGTTTACGTAGGATATTATTGTAAATTCAAATCTGTAAAGCAATATTTTTGTATAGGTGTAATTTGGGTTGTGAATACAAGTAATTTAGGTACTTAATTTTAATGTTTTTGAAGGGATTTAAGTTGTTAGACAGTGGGAGTACAGATTTAACTTGGGAAGTATTTGTATGCACAATTTTATGTGTTATGTTTATTCGATATGAGATTATTGGGTTTAGCATATGAGTGCTGTTGAACGTGGGCAAGATTTATGTGCATATGTATGTGGATATTGCTAGGTGTGTGCATGTGTTTGTATATACGTTTCTTTTCCCTGTTGTTAAACCAAACTTTAGGATTTCAAGTTGCATTTAATTTTTACATAGTTTACTTTTTTTTTAATTTTGTTGTTATCTCAAATTGAATTCAAAAAGTCAATATTGATCTTATATTTTGGAATGAAGGGAATATTAAGCAATTAACTTTGGGTTGTCATACTTTGTTATATTACAGATTCAAATCCATGGGGTTTATAGAAAGGGGTGTGATTAATATTGTTAAACGGTATTTGATTTTGAGCGCATTCTGTTCTTGAAGGATATTGCACTGGCAGATCTGGCTCCAACACATCCGATAAGATTGGGGCTAGCACTCAATTTCTCAGTTTTCTACTATGAGATTCTTAATTCATCTGAAAAAGCTTGTAGTATGGCAAAACAGGTACACTTATTCATTTATGTTATTTTATATGTGAAGTCTTGTTATTTATTAGTTGAATGCTGTCTGGACTCCAGCATCTAGCAATTCTACAACATTTTTATTATATGATGGTTTTTTGTTTTTAAGTTGATCATATTTTATTGTATAAATTGGTTAGGGGAAGCATTAGGCAATGATGCCAATCAGCAATAATAGTATAATGTCTTCATTATTTCATGGTTTACTTGCATATATGTG